>VYXB01007438.1:406645-489333 GCA_013397135.1 Pachyramphus minor
CCATGGAAGTGATGGAGGGGCCCCTCAACCTGGTGAGCGCGGGGCCGGGGTGGGGGGGGCGGCGAGGAGAGCATGACACCGCTCCGCGTAACCGGGCGGGGAGGCGCGACCTGAACGGACAGCGGGGCTCTGGCCACCCGCCTTTCGCCCCTAAACCCCCGTTCAGGGCCCCCTGAGGCCCTGCCCGGGCGGGAGCGGGGCCCAGGGCCGCGGCGGGGGTGGAGGGCTCGCCCCGGTGCGGCGGAACAGCGCTGCCCCGGGCCCGGGAGGGGGAACCGCGCAGGGAGCGCGTCGCGACATGTTTACATTGCCGGGTGAGCCCTCTGCAAGCGCGAGGGATGGGGGAAGTTCTGGGAGGCAAGTTCAGGAAGGAAGCGTCTAGATGGCACAGGCCATATCCATGGGGGTTTAGAGAGTTTATCAGGGCCCGATGCTCCTTTTAACTTCAGAAGGCGAAATGCATTAAAACCTTAAATCGGTAACTACTCTGCTTAGACTAAATCGCTGAGGAACTGGAGCTGAAACACAGATGGTCTGAAAAATGCAGCTTCACAAAAGCTAGTCAGATGTTAAACAACCTAAATTGGCAGTTCTCTGTCCCATAGACACAGTCTAGAGGAGTTAATTCCCTACTGTCTTATGTTTTTTATCAAAGCTATGTCTTGCCTGTGCCTCAGATGTGGTGATGCACAGAGTGTTCCCTTAGAAAACAAGCTTTGGTCCAGCAGTCCTGTGAACCAGGAGCAGCATCCAGGAATACAGCAGTGGTGCTTCCAGGAATGAGTTTGATCTAGAAATTGTTCAGACATTGCCATGCAAACCTCAGGGACTTGTGTCAGTTCAGTTTTTAATCAAAGCTTATTTGGTCCAGCACAGTGTCAGCCCTGGCAAACCCTTGCCTGCTCCATACAGAGCCAGTCAGGTATTCCTGGATCACCCTCTCTGGTCCAGGAAGGCTTTTAGAATTGTCGCTGCTGACCACCCGTGGAATTAGGAATTAGGAAGATGGCGAGTTTAGATCCAAACCAGTGGTGCAGAACCTCTCTGGGTATGTCAGCATCACACTGTCTCGGACTTTTCACTCTCTGTGCTCAAAGACTGATTGAAATAAGGAACAGCAGGAAGTAGAGAAAAGCTCTTGTAACCTGTTGAATGATGCTTAAAGTCAGGCAAACAGGCAGCACAGTAAGGCAGGAGGGATAAACTGTAGCTAATGTCACAGACGCTGTAAAAACCTTTTAAAAAGTAGATCTAGTGCATAAAACTCTAAGGAGAAAACAATTGTATATTCACTGGTGTCTGTAAGCGGCAGAGCTGTTTTGGCAGAGCAGATGTCACCATCCAGTAGTGTTTCAGTAAGAAATCACTTAGTAAGAGACCACTTAGAAGGATTGTAGGAGTGACAAGACTGTGACTAAAACCTGACCAATGATCTTATGACCACAACAGGAGTGTGCAGGTCCTGCACCTGGGTAGCACCAGGCTAACAACAAGGTCAAGGCATTTCTGTGTTAACAGATAATACATGTAAAAAGGTACTTCTTTTACAGAAAATTATGAAATTACCTGCACATATGTTCCTGCTGCCTTAGAGTGGCCTGAAATACAAAAACTTCATTTTGAAAGCGCTGCACAATATTCAGGGAAGGAGCCAACCTCCAGTAAAAGAACACCCATTTAAGATTTTTATAATATCCAGTGTGATCTATTTCACTCACTTCTCCTATAAATCTCTTCTCTTACATAGGTCTACTTCCTATCAATTGGAAAAGCACAACTTTTCCCAAAGATGGCAAAGGGGAAAATAAAGCTACCAAAAACACCAACTGACTAAAAAACCGCAAACCAAACCCACCAAATCACCCAATGCCTAAACTACAAAGTTGTTGTGGTTACAGTAATCATTAGACTTAACTGCTGTTGTTGACTTGAGTACAAGACATTTCCCTTTCAGTCGTTTTCACAAAATTGATTTTTCTTCCATTAAGGCATTTCATCATAATTTACTACAGTACTTGGATGTTGCTTTGTCCTATGAACGTTGTTCATTAGTCGTGGATTGGAGCATCTAGTCTTTTTGGAAAGCATGGATACTGTCCTGATTTTCTGGGCAGCTGATCTGACTAAAAACAAACAAACAAAACCAAACCAAAACAAAACCCACCAAACACAAAACCCTTACAGGTGGCATGCCATAGTTTGTTCTGTTCCACTGGCTTCAATTATGTTCTTTTGCTACCTTCTGACAGATACATTTCCCTCAAAATAATGCTTTATCTTTATGGAATTGGGTTTAATGCCTTAACTATTGATTGTATTTCTTTCTTATGTTTAGCTATATTTTGGTTTCCCTCATTCAGTGATTTAGTTCTGTAGATGACACTAGACAACACAGATTTGCTTTCCAGATGGGTTGGAAAAAGAAATATAAAACTACAATGTTTTTTGTTTAATGGAAGTTTTAATTGCTGACCTTCAGGTCTAATAACTTCAACGAGAAATGGATTCAGCTTCTCAGAATTTAACTTCATATAGCTCATTTATATACAAATTTAGTTCTTCAGATTTTTTTTCTATTTTAAAGTTACTAACTTTTTATATTCCTTCTGTGCCATTGTTGGATGCTTAGTAAATAATCATGCTGAATCTAACCCCAACTTTCCTTCTTTTAACCTTTCTAGGATTTGTGCTACAGTACTAACTGCTGATTTGATTTTTCCACTGAGCTGTCCTCAAGGTATTTGTTGTACCCAATGATCCTTCCTTTAAGGATAATTGAAATAACTTCTCCAAAATCTGTTGCCATTGTCAGAGTTGACAGAGCCATTGGAAAGTGTTTCCATGGAATCATTAAGATTGGAGAAGAACTCTAGGATCCAAGTCCAGCCATTAAGCCAGCACTGCTGAGTGGACCACTGAACTGTGTCCCTAAGCAGTACATCTACACATCTTTTGAACACTTGCATGACCAGTGATTCCACTGAGGAGGAAAGTTTTGGGACAGCCCTGATACCCAAGCATTCATTTTCTCTCTTCCACTTCCCCTTTTCCCTCCTTCTCTCTCACCCCTGTGTGTGTTGCATGCTTTGCAGATGAGAAACATGATCTCATCTTGAAAGAAAGGGTTAAAGCCCTCATCCTTGTGCTTTTACTAATAAGCAAGCCTGTTCTTAAACCCTACAAATAAAACATGTAGGTTATGCTGTGGAACTTAAAACCAGCATGAAGTGCAGTTTCTGCACCTGCAGACAACCATGTAACATGTTTCTAGCCCAGCTGATCACTTATTTCACACATAACCAAGTGTCAAAAACTTGAAGCATATCAACATTTTTGTACAGATTAAAAGCACAAAGACAAGTCTCTCATGAACCTGCAAGTTCTCACAGAGCATCTCAAGAGCTTCTTGGTGATATTTACTGTAGGGGCAATTCCTACTGCCATCTGGTTTAGGCAAAGAATTCTGATCTCACATCCAGCAATAGTTTTAACCTTAGGTATAAGAGCAAAAGTTACAAGTTGAGAAGCACAACCACACACTGCTGACCATCAGAAGCTTGGAAGGAACACAGTAAAAATGAGGCAAATAATATCAAACCTCAAGAAGAGACAAGAAAGAAAACTTGTTCCTTAAACAGTCCAGGACCTCAGAGCTCTGCAGATTCTGCTTTAACACCTCAGTATTGTCCTATAGGTAAGGAGCCATAACACCTCAACCTTGCATTCTTCCTACAAGGTAGTAGTGTTTGTATGGCTTATAATAAAACATAATCCAAAATCTGCTGAGTATGTGTCAGCTCTAAGTTTCTTGAAGGGACCAGCTTGAGGAGCTGCTGTTTTGGTGAAAACAGAAAGCACAGACCAGTGGCTGGAGTGAGAATAACACAAAATGTGTATTGCAAAAATCTCATATAATGAAAGCTTTTAATAATAATGCTGTAAGCCATTGGTAGCAACCATTCAATGCAAAGCCAGTCAGTGATTTACTTCAGGAAATTATTTAAGAGTGAGGTGATTACTACATCCACACAAAGGCAAAATAACAAGCAGAATAAATATGCAATATGGAAGAGTAGGAGGAGAAAATAGAAAGCATCTATGAAAGTTCACTAGAGGCCAAAGGATTTAAACCACATGGGCTAATGTGTTTGAGACTCGATGCCAGCCTGCACCTCTGTTATTTTGATTGGAAAACCAGGAATATTATGTTACTATACAGGAACATTCACTGAACCCCACTTGCTTGCTTTGATTTTTTTTTTTTAATAAAGCTTAACCTGCTATACTTGATCTTCCAGTCTAAAATGGAACAAAAAAAGGGCAGATGCACTCAATTCTGAACTCGAGGTAGAGAGGACAAGCTTGTAGATAATAAAAGGGGGGAAGTATCACTCTATAGATGTGCCTCACACAAAGTCTGTTTTTACCACAGTGTTGGGTGTGAACCCAAAGAGGCAGCCCCATATCTGAGTGAAGTGACTGTAGGTGCTGAGGTGGTGCACTGGATGCTCAGCTGAACAGCCAGATCAGTAACAGCCACCTCAGTTTTGTGGTCAGGTATATAATTGCTATTAGAGGCACAACACAGAACTGTTCCATGTGACACATAAAACAACAGTCAAGAGCATAATTAGCTAAGCTATGGGTGGTTGACAGAAGCATTATTTCCTCACTGTATCTGTGCTGTTTGGGTACCTACCAGCAGTGCCTTTCTGCTGCATCACACTGGCATTACGTGCCTGTCATCAGGTCACACAGTTCAGCTCTGAGTAAGCATGACCAGCAGTTTAAACACCCAAATGAAGCCACCTCATGGAGGCCTGATGAGGCAGCAAACTGAAGTCACAGCTGAAACCTCCCTGCCCCACTTGTTTTGAACTTGTTCCTCCTGGAATAAATTGTTTACTGGACAATTTGTTGTGATGGCTCAGTTGTTCCCTACCAAGGAGTAGCTCAGTTGCTGTAACACCTTGAGCCATGTGGTTTAAGGCTACATTTAGAAGCCCAGGTTGGTCTTGTTTATTATAGGGCAGTGGAACAGTTCTCACTTAGCAAGACTTGCTGTGACACTATATAGGGGGACAAGAAAGACATCACCAAAGCAGCCTGAGAACTGCAGGCATGCAAAATGCCCGGGGCCATGGTGGAGTCACTGTCCCTGGAGGTGTTTAAGGCAAGACTGGACATGGCTCTTAGTGCCATGGTCTGCTTTACATGGTGATGGGTTGGACTCAATGATCTCAGAGGTCTTTTCCAACCTAATTGATTCTGTGAAAATGATTCTGACAAGCAAGTTGAAGCTTTTAGTGCTTTTATCCTACTAAGTGGATGAAAAGGAAGCGAATGAGGTTGATTTGACTATGCAGTAGGTAAAAGGATAGCACACCTTGATGAAGGTGCAGCTGATACACGCCTGTAGGGGTTTGGAAGGCTCCACCTAACCTGAGCAGTGTGGATGCGAGTTGGTTTCATTCCAGATCTCTAAATTGCATTTGCATGGTGAGGAACTCAGACTAACCATTTTATCTTAAACTTGGGATAGGCTGGGAACACACGTGTAGTCAATTAGAGCTATTCAGTGAATTAATGTGGGTTGGCAAAACAACTGGTTGCTTGTCTGCCCATATATTTAAATTCTAACAGCATTGCTTACATGCCAGTTGAACTTTAACATCTTTGCAATTCAATACAAAGCAAGTGAGGAGTCTGTCAGTGCTGAGAACACATTCTCATGAGAGTTTCACGTACTTGTTTTGCTCTGTAGGAACACTAACCTGTCATTTACACAGCTGAGTCATTGTTCTGTCAACCTGGCTAACCACAGGCTTACAGAGGCAGACAGGTGAGCTCACATGTGACTTGTGGTTGAACAGCCACAATGGGTTCTGCCATTTTTTGGGTTCTTTAGTCATCTTTACAGAACACAAGTATTTAAAAATGGGGGCTTGCTTCTGTTGGTGAAGCAACACTTTACCATTTCTTTAGTCTTAGTAGCAAATATATTCCCATTATTTATCCCAAGTTACAATACAACTATATTATTTTTGGCTTTAGTATAACTGCCTGTAAGTACACGCATTTTCCATGGTCACCTCAATCATGATTGCACTTTTTTTCTTAAAAATAAATGGATGGCCACAGTTTATTTTTGGATCTTTCAGGTGAAGTTTTCCCCTTGTATTCTCTCTTCATTCAGTTTTTTCAATGCCTATGAGGACATACACATCAAAACCTTTCTGAGTTCACTTTTTTCTGATAAGAATGATGTTTGAAAGAGACTTCTGCAGATATGGCACTGACAGAATGTGGGGTGGGGGTAACCATGGTGCACCAGCTCCTCCCACTGTTTGTGACCCGCTGCTGTAAACATCCATGTGGAAAACACTTAGCACTCTTGGATAACATGGAAGTGACAGCATGCACTTTCTGACTCTTCAAACACTCTTAGGAAAACAGACCTGTGTCATTAGGAAAACAAATCCTCAAACAGATCCCTCATCTCTCTCTCAGAAAAAAAAAAAAAGGAGCCCCAAAACCAAACAAAAATCCACCAAACCTTCCTCTTTGCTTTCAACAACAAGAAACCACAAGTATTGATCCTTTCTGGCAAAAATAACTGGTATCCACGGCCCACAGCATAAAGTAGGTGATAGCAGCAGCAAACAGTGGTTTCACTTAAAACACTTACAGACCAACTTCTTGCAGTTAAGCTTCCATCAGGCTCCATTATTTTAGCAGCTGGGTTTCCCTGCCTTTGTTAGTCACCTCTTAAGTTAGGCACTATAATCTGTGCTTTAGAATCATATTAAAATACATAATTTTTTAGAGAGCCCCTAGCAGTGTACAAAGAGGGCCATAAGCTTAACATGTTATGCAAGACTTTGCCCAAGTGAAGAGCTGTTGTCCCATCAGTGGAACAGAGAAAACCAAAACATGCACAAGACCATCTCAGCTACAGGAGTACTGTTGCAAATTACAGCTCTTAGGAGAGGGTAGTAGACTTACTCTGTTTGAAAATGAGTAGTAGTACTGTAGTAGCACATCTACCTTTTAAAAATATTGTTGGATCAAACACATTTTTCCTGTTATGCTCCTTTCTATCATATCTAGCCACCAACTAGAATTCTATGGGAAAAGCAGCAGCTTTTCTTTTTCCCCAGCCAAAGCTAGGATCACACTGTGGTAATCCTTGAAATTGTAACAGTACACTGTTTCTAGAGAGAAAACG
Source organism: Pachyramphus minor (assembly GCA_013397135.1). Taxonomy (NCBI): domain Eukaryota; kingdom Metazoa; phylum Chordata; class Aves; order Passeriformes; family Tyrannidae; genus Pachyramphus; species Pachyramphus minor. The sequence goes on from VYXB01007438.1 coordinate 413,874, forward strand.
AGAATTTTTGTTTTTTAGTTTGCGAGAAGACTAATAGATCTGGCAAGTGGGCCTTATGGCTTCATTTCTCACAGCCTGCAGTCACATCATTGTCTAGTTTATAGTGGGAAAAAAAAGAAGGAAGTGAAATGTTAACTTCTGGGCTGCTAAAGAAAGCTCTGGGTAAAGAAGGCAGTCTGCCTTGCTGTTTTAGGGAGTTGTTTGATTTGGGCTTTTTTCTGTGGTTCAGAGATATCTAGACAATGATTTGGGCTAGTTGAGTGGAAAATCAAATAGGAGCCTTTCTGTAGAATAGCACAAACTTACAAATGCAGATATCATCCCTCAACATCTCAACTCCAGTTGGCAAGTATGGAAAAACATCAAACTTACCTGCTTCTGCAGTCCAGAGTGGCTCATGGCACACAATAAAGCTTGCACAAATCCCTTAAGAACCAGTCATGTTGAAGCAAGGTGAGGAAGCTTTTTATCCTGGCCATCCTGCCCTCACATCTGCTCCCTTTTACAAGAGTCAAATTGTTACACCTGTCCATTTGCCTACTGTGAATTCCTGCTCCTTAGGATTGGCAGGGACAGCTGGAAGTAGTTGTCAACCTGCTTCCCCCCTTCAATTCCACAGCTTGTTAATAAATTATAATTATTCTTACACCCCACCCTACATTTATTTCCAGCAAGTGGAAGAGGAAAGAGAAATCAGATCCATAAACCCAGCAGAGCCAAGCAGCAGGTGTTTCTGTAACCACAGCAGCAGGACCAAGGTCAAAGCAGTCCTGCTGGAATGTGCTGGGAACCAGCACAGCAGCTCCACAACTGTTGTGTAAACACCTTCCTTCAGCATGACATCAGACCAGGGATAAACCTGAAAGTCATTTTTTTTCTTTAGGGTATAGGACCAATTTTTCCATTGCTGGTTTTATAACGGGATACAGGTCCCTCTGAGTTCAAAACAGATTTTGAATGGTTAGAAGCTGTGTGACTGAGTGCAACTGAGCATTTCTTACAGTAAACCAGCAGACTACACAAGATGTAGAAGCCCATCCATCATAATGGCCATTAAGCATCCAAGTATTTCTGCTGCAGCTTCATCACTTGCTGCTAGGAAACAGCACCACTAATTTCTCCAAACTGCTTATTGAAAAATAAGCTACCATCAAAATGGGAGAAATTCCTTGTTCCTTCCACAATCAACTAACTGGCACAAACACTCACAGGGTGGAATAGATGAGCAAATATTTCCTTGTCAAGCTGGCAGAAAAAGATAGAAAATGAGGAATTCCTTGCCCATGACTGACTGCAAAACACCTCATTTTCTCACACAAAGCTGTGCTTAAAACTGGTTTTCCTCTGCTGTGGTTTCTGTTGTTTCCATTGGGAAGTTTGTTGCATCAGAGTAAGGTGGCCTGATGTGTATATTTTGATGTAAGAGCAAGACAGGTATTTTGACCTTCTCATCAGAGGACCATGTTTTCTTCTTGCTAGCATCTATGGACTGTTGTTTTCCTAATTTTATTCCAGCCCAACTTCTTCAGACTCCTTTCAGCTTCACTGGAAGTTAATTGAGAATGGCAATAATTTGATTGCTCAATCAAATAGAACTGACTGTCCTCAAATATGCTTAAGTGATTTGAGTAACATCATACTCCAGTAGTTTAAAACATGTGAGAATAACCCTTGAAAACAACTACACTCAAATTCTTATATGTAGAAAGTAATAAATGGAACCAGTCCCCTGGCCTGGTTCCTTAGCCCTTCTGTCTTTGGCTATCCTGTTTCCTCTTACCCTGTTTTTTCAGACCTGCCTGTGCAGTTTGCAGCAGCAGCTATATCAATACTAATTTATTGAAAAATTGTTTTGCAAAGAGCTAGCTCAGGTGTTTGTATGTCCATGACACAGCTAATTTGTAACGAGACGAGCTGCCAGGAATAACCAAGGAGATGGCTCTATCTGTGCTCATCCTGTTCGTTCATTCCCATGAGAAATTAGTTTATCTTTCTGGCATATGTCATTTGTAGGAGTCCATAGAAAAAGGCCATAAAATAGATGAATTTCCAATAGAAAAACACTTCCACTTCTGAAATTATTTAACCTCAGGGCAGAAGAAATAGGAAATGCTGACAATGCTCTGAGGATTCCATGAAGTTGAGGAAGAAGAGTATAACAAAAAATGTTTGTTGTGAATAATCAAGGAATTGTGTTTGGTTTTTTAAAAATACACCATATTAGCATATGAAATCAGTTTTAGAAAAGCCAAATGTCTGCATGCAGTGATATAACTGCTCGGGATTGCTTAAGAACAGCTGTTGCCCAACCGAGTGTTTTCTGTACAAGTCATTCTCCTCTGTGGTGTCAGAGCTGCCAAGATTCTGGTAGAAAATTGAACTTACTCTAACAATGCAGGGGATAAGTCCACTTGGAGGTCAAAGAAGTTGACCTGTATTTTGGGACTTGTATTTTAAGCGGATGTTAATATAAGTATCACGTAAGTATCAGTACCTGATATGTGCTTGCTCCAAACTAAACGTGCAGCACGGGAGCCCTGAACTGTGTAACTGAGAGTCTCACCAGTTAGTGCTTGTAGCCTTTCACATTACACAGCTTGTCTTGGAGGAGGGACCATAAAATCCATGTCTTGTAGTGATGACAAAAAGATCTGCTTCCATGAATGTTGCAGTGCTGGTTATGCAGTACTGTTTCACACTGAGCACATGCAAATACAATTGCTTGCTTACAGCAACATCCTTAGTCTGTGCTGGTGGTTTACATTAGTGGTTTACAAATACTAGTATAGACTTAACTGTTGTACAGCAACAACGTGACTTTGATATCTTTACCTATGGCTGTGCTGCTGCCATTAACTGGTGTAAGCTGCAGACAAAAAAAACCAACAACAAACAAACAAAAAAAGCAAAGATCTTTTGTAGTTTATTCACCCAAGAGGCAAAGCCTCTGGGGCATGGGACAGCAGAAAATGTCAGACCAGCTGTGAGATGTAACACAATTCAAATATTTTGCATTCTGCCAGGTAAATTGGTACTGAATACACACAGCTTCTCATAACTTCTTATGGCCTAATGGTCTTTTCAGATATCTGTGGTAAGTGCCTGCCTATAAAAGAGAACATGTGCTTTCTGAGGAACAGCTTCAAAAGGATTTTGTTGTATACACACCACCTTTGCTGCATTAACAACCTTCATTTCTTACCAGTACAGACTCTTGTAAGGTGGTATTAAAGAAGAAGTCCAATTATAAAGTGTGGAATGGAGTGGGAGATCTGAGCCTAAAAGCCTGAGAATTGGAATCAGTACAGGTTTCTCAGATGTACTGATTACTTTTACCACAGGTATAACTTTGTCCACAAACCCTCATTGATGTGATGCTCTTTTTTTTTTGAAGGCTCACCAGCAGAGCAGAAAAGCAGATCGCTTGTTGGCAGCAGGGAAATATGAAGAAGCAATTTCGTGTCACAAAAAAGCTGCTGGTGAGTAGGTTCTTTCTCACATTCCAGCTCTTAAAATCAGTTTCTAGATTTGTATGCCCTATGCACCAAGCCTGTCTGAGCTCAAGAAGCGTTTGGACAACACTGTCAGGTACGTGGTGTGACTCCTGGGGTGTCCTGCCTGGGGCCAGGAGTTGGACCCAATGATCCCGATGGGTCCCTTCCAACTCAGAATATTCTGTGATTCTATGATTCTGTGTAAGCAGAATTATCTAGTTACTTGCAACATTTTTATTTTTAAAATGTTTGTTTTTCAGTCTGATCAAGAGCCCTTTTGGAAACTTTTTTTCCTCATATGAGCAGTTCAAGTCAGACATTTCCAAAGTTGTTTTGAGTGGGGGTGGTTATCACTGTGAATGCAGTTCTTGGCTGAAGATGAAGCCAACACCTTGTGTCATGCACAGACTAAAGCTGGGTACTTGCTGTAAGCCAGTTTCACTTTATACTTTGTATTTTCTTCACTGCTGTTATAGCTGAGGTCACCTGCTTCCCCTGCTAATAAAGGAAATACTTAGACAAACGTTTGCTTACAAAACGTGTACTTCCCTTTCCTAATGTCTGAATCAAGGCAGCTGAGAACAGGTGATGAGCTCAGCTTCCCCAGAGCTCAAGCAAAACAGGAGCTGACACCCTGTCCTGTGTGGGACCTTGTGCATTTACCTATCCATTTAAATAGTCCTGCCTAATTATCTGTGTTGGGAGTCCCCTCTGACACTGCAGCAGCTACTTGGCAGAAAAAGGGGAGGTCTTAACTGGTGCAACAAGTAGGACATTTTCAGTGACAGGGCTTTGAGGAGACAGAGTAAGTGGCTACTCTGAACATCATAGCCTAGATACCAGGCCTTCTCACTTTCCATTCACAAATACTAGAAGTTTAAGTGAGAAACTGATAGTTTCTTTGTTTTTAATGAACACTCAGAGTGATCAGGGATAACACATTCTAATATGCAGACTTTTGGTTTTCTTTCAGTTCATATACCAAGACAAAACCCAGAAGGGCACTGAATGTTTCTTGCTTTTCTTTGCCTGATGATTCTATGCCATTATCTTGCATCATTCCAAATTTGATGAAGAATTTCTTACACCTTTTCATTTTCAGCACTAGCAAGATATGCTCAAAGGGCTTCTCTGACTCTTAAGCCAGCACGTTTTCTGGTTTGGAGGGGAACTTGGGGAAAAAAATGAGGAACTAAGGAACATAACTTTTCATTATGAATATGATTTAAAAGCGTGACTTCATAATACTGGTGTGCCATGGGCAAGAGGATTTTACTTACCACATTTTGTCATAAAGTGCTTGTATTCTAAAAGTCTGGTCCTTAGCTGTGTTCCTTCCCTTCATGGGAAAGCTTTTCTTCTGGGACTTTCTGGAAATGGCTGTTGTCCTTCTCTGAAAAACAAATTGGAGCAACCCAAGCCAACAGGATACTATGGAAAGGGTGCAAGATCTTACAGCAATTTTTCCTGACTTTTGAAAACCAGCAGGTGTTTCCAGCCACTGTAACTCAGTAAATACTTTGCCTCTAGACTGCTGCCTTTATGTGGGGGTTCAGCACACGGAAGGCCTGGAGCCTTTCCCCAGGTTTTATGGGAATGCTGATGTTGTGTGGCCCGTGCTGAGCGCTGATCCCTTCTCTCTCCGCAGCGTACCTCACAGACGCCATGAAGCTGACCCAGTCGGAGCAGGTGAGACCCGAGTGCAGCAGCTGCCAGAACCAACCACAGCTCCCGTGTGTCCCACTGTGCCCTCGCTGATCACACCCCCCCCTTGGGCGTTACCCTCTCCAAAGTTTTCTGAGCCCTTGGCAACCGCACCAGGAATGTCACAGATCATCAAATCCCAGTTTTCCTAGAGAGTTTTTCCAAGTTTATGTAGAGCAGGGACAAGAGAAATAGTAACTCATCCAAGGGGTCTCCAGGTTTCTAGACTGCCAGGCATCTTCAAGGAGGTGATAAAACTAGTTTCATGCTTAGCCTTTGCTGGGAGGCACTTCACTGAGACACAAAGCCGAGTGTCTCATCTACAGTCTGTAATTTTGGGTTTATTCACCCTGACTGGGGGATCTCCAGAACAACAGCCTCAACACCTTTCCTTATTCATTGCACAAATCTGCCTGTGAATGTAGCAGTATAGTCTGCTCAGCACAGTTACAGCAGCAGGCTTTGAATTTAGCCAGTAGTATGAAAGCAGATAACCCTTGGAGATCGCCTGATCTATGTCTTTGCTCCAAAGGGTCATTCTTGTAGAAAAATGGTCTCTCACCCACATGGTTCCTGTGAGTTATTAACCACCATGCCACCCCCTTCATTAAATATGGCTGAATCATTTGGGACTGTATCTTGCCTTAGAGCAATTTGCTGCTTAGTTTTGGGTGTTATTGATATGTCTACACAGATACCATCACAGAAGCATACAAAAAGTTTGTATTGTTTAGCCAGAGCGTGGCTGTGCATGCCAGGAGAATCTCTTCCTTCCTGGTGCTGTTCATAGGTTAGTTAAACTCTTGGTGTTCCTGCTCAGAGGGTCTGTAGCCTGGTCAGTGACTTAAAAACAGAAAGACCAGGTTTTTTGCTAAATTTGGGTGACATATGTGAATCTGTTGCATTGTGCAAGCAGAAAGCACTTCTTGCTGGATTTAGTACCTAAATAACAAAAGCTCCCCCCGCCTCAGCTGTGCTGTGATGCTGTTCATGTAAATATTTACACATGTAACTTTACCTGCATGAATATTCAGGTGGGATCAGGGATCACCCACTAAATTGTTCAATCTTGTTCTTACCCAGGCTCAGCTGTCACTGGAATTACAAAGGGATAGTCACATGAAACAGTTACTGCTCATCCAGGAGAGGTGGAAAAGGGCAAAGAGGGAGGAAAAGCTGAAGGCCCAGCAGACTGCTGACAAGGAAACAGCGGCACACCTTCAGACTTCTTATAAGCCATCTGCTGAAGACTCTGATGATCAAAACATATTGGTTCCTGTTACTCAGAAATACAGCCCTTCCACAGAGAAACATTCACAGGATATTCAGGGTGTGTTTGACAGGGACCCGGATACACTGTTGTTTCTGCTTCAGAAAAAAAAGGAGCCGGTGGAAGCATGTATTGGGAGTAAAGCTCCAAAAGATGACAAAACAATAATAGAAGAGCAGGCAACCAAAATTGCAGATTTGAAACGGCACATAGAATTTCTTGTAGCTGAAAATGAGAGATTAAGGAGAGAGAATAAGCAGTTAAAAGCAGAAAGAGCTAGACTCCAAAAATCTCCAGTAGACAAGGAGCTGGATGTAGATGCTGACTTTGTAGAGAAGTCAGAGTTGTGGGGTCTGCAGCAACACTCAGAAAGTACTTCTTCAGCTGCAACTTGGCAGAAGTTTGCAACAACTGCTGGGAAGGCAAAGGACATTCCAATACCCAACCTTCCCCCCCTGGACATCCCGTCCCCTGAACTCCCACTGCTGGAACTCTCTGAAGATATACTGAAAGGACTGATGAATAGTTAAAGCCCAGGAAAAGTGCTCAGTATAGTTACCCATGCTTAAGAAAAGGGAAAGCCACCAGGACAGTGGTGATCTGAGGGCAGAAACATTTACCACAATCCTACTGTTGGAGAAAAGGCATTAAGCAACTTTGTTACTGTGAAATACACATCATATCTGATCTACTTCATGAGAGTTAAAGGTACCATAGTTGGTATAAGATGGTGAGCTCTTTAGTCTTTCTCCCAACGTTTCAAACCAAACAACTGCCTGGAGAATGTTTCAAGTAACACAATCCTTCAGGGTTTTTAAGTATGCTATATGTAATAGTTATCTATAATGCCATAAATGATGGTGCAGAACCTAACTGTTATGGTTGCCAGTCGGCTGCCACTTCATATTGAAAAATGCTTTCTAGCATGAATTTAAACTGTGCATTTCATTATGCATAACTTTGTTAATTCAGATACAGTGCAATTTATACACCTCCTAGATGGATTTATGTGCCACACTCAGTACTCCTGACCATGTTAACCTCAAGTCAGGAGAGATTTTAATTTCCATTCTATGAAGGAACCAACTTATTAGTTCTGTTGACGAGGCTTTTTTGGGGGGTTATCTGTTTACATAACTAATCAGGGTGCATTGAATCTAGCTATTGGTTTCTGTATAAAGTGACATGGTTTAAAAAAAGAAAAACCTATACTTAAGGAAAAATACCCTTTTTGTTTTCAGTGATGCATGAATGGACGTAATTCTAGCTGGCAGTATTTGATTGAAACAGAAATTGTTTACAGCTTAACCTGATTCAAAAAGGATAGGAAAATAAAAACCAAGGTGTTTTGACACTAAACGTGTGTTAAATCTCTACAGATGTTGCAGAGTGTAAAAACCAAATTAGTACTTGTACTAACAGTGTCAGTACACACGTACAGCTGGGCTTCTGTGTTCATCATCCAGCTCGTTTAAGGAAGCTGGGATGAGTTCAGAGGTCCCAGCCCGTACGTGAAGTGACCTGGCTGACAGCTGGGTTTAGAATCATGGAATCGACTGGGTTGGAAAACACCTCCCAGATCATCAAATCCAATCCCACTGTGGTTTCCAGACCTTGGCACTGATGCCACATCCAGTCTCACCTTAAACACCTCCAGGGACGGTGACTCCACCCCCTCCCTGGGCAGCCCATTCCAATGCCTGATTACTGTGTCTGTAAAAACATTTCTTCCTAATATCCAACCTAAACTGCCCTGGCACAGTTTAAGACCATGCTCTGCTGTCCTACTGTCGGTTCCTGGGAGAAAAGACCAACGCCCACCTGGCTACGCCCTCCTCTCAGGGAGTTGTAGAGAGTGATGCCGTCTCCCCTGAGCCTCCTCTTCTCCCGTCTGAACAACCCCACTCCCTCGGCCTCTCCTCACAGGATTCTCCTAGGGTTCTTAGGCTGGAGCATCCCAGGGTTCTGCCAGGGACAGGCCACCTGGAGCCGCGGGAACGGCTGTGAGCGGGGCTCACCCACTGCGGGGCTGCGCTGGCCCTGACAGGGCGGGGCCGCCTCCTCACACCGGCCCTTCGGCCCTGCCCGGGCCTCCTGCCCGAACGGGGCTTTCCTCAGGGTGTTCCCGTGTGCCGTGGAGGCCTTAATTAACCTCAGCTGTTAGTGATTAAGGCAAAGTGTTCAGTGTTGCAAGCTACCTCATTTTAAGTTATTCTTGTGATGTTCAAAGGTGAGCTTGCTTTCTAAAGGTGCATTTTTCTTCCAGAATAGGCAGCAAGAACACCTTACTGCTGTGCAAATTGTTCCCTGGCCTCTATACCTGGTGTCTTCTGTGCTTGAAGGAGAGTAGGGACTGGAGGCTAGAAAAAGTCTATGGAAACAGAGGTAAGACAAGGTCATTAGAGGAGGTCCCTTGTGCTGCAGTGTAGCTGGAATCTAATCTTGCTGGGGGGAAAAAAGTTGGTTTTCAATTGGTGCAAATGGCCCCACAGCCCAGCTGTGATGAGGTGACCTGTTCCAGGGCAGCCCCAGCTCGCTGCTCCCACCAAAGGGCAAGTCACAGTCTCTGCTGACACCTGCCTGGCTGGCTGTTCGGGTGACAAGGCAGAGCAGCACACTAAGGAAAGCAAAGGAAATGGCATGTGCTTACAAGATGGAAATAAAATGATTTAAGCACCTATCTCATGCCACTGCCAGGGCTGGTAGCTCAGGGCTGCAGACATTTCAGCAGTCTCTGCAAACAGCAGCTATAGGAGTAGGAAGCAACTTTTAGCATGGCTACCCTCTGCTAAGGAGTCAGGGTTCTTCAGAGGTGGGAGCATGGGATTTGCCAGCTCTGCCTTTTTGGTTTTAAGACTAAACTCTCCTTCATGTATAGCTGCATAAACAAAACACCAGACCTGAAGGAAGCTGTGGGAAGGGCAGCCAAGTGGGGGCAAAACTCCACACTGCCACTTTGGAAAGTGGTGGTAAAACTTTTCTCTCTCCTGCAGTGCAAATGTTTGTTTGTTCTTGCAGTCTGCCTGCTCAACACAGGACTGCTGCTGAGTCCCAGCTCCGGGCAGTAAGGCTGAGCACGAGAGTGTTCCGCTCCCGTGAGTGATGCTGAATTTTTCCAAGTAAGGAATTCTTCAGTCTGAATCCAGAGCTAAGCAGTTACTCAGTGCATGGGAAGAAAGGTAGGTTGTACGGAGAATACTCACCACTAGAGGACAGGTTTTACAGATACATGGCAATAAACCTAAGGAAAGCCGTCTCCCGTGGCGGTCGGCAATTAGTTTTAAGCCCGAACAATTTGGGACCGGTTGAAGTTGTTCCTCCTCAGCCCGAACCTGCTCCCTGCGCTGTCCGCAGCCCTTGGCAGCCCCCGGCCGCCACCTGGTGGGAGCCCCGCGCCCGGCCGGGCCCTGCCGAGCCGCGGGGACCCTCCTCCCTGAGCCCTGCCCGTGTTCTGCCACCGCCGGGCTCCCTCCCGGCACGGACAGAGCAAGGACGAGGTGCGGGAATGCTGGGCAGGAGGTGAGCGGCTGCAGCAGCAACAACAAAGCGGTAGGTAAGTCACTGGTGGTCACACAGCGTGGCACCAAAGTCTGGCACAATACGTGGAAAGATTGCCAGGGGCAGGGAGTCGGGGCTGCACTGTTTTACACGGGACAGAATTAAACAACTCTGTGGTCCGTCATTTCAGTGTCTCACCAGTTTTAAATACACGTCCAGACACTGACTTCTATTCATAGAGTTTGCTAACCACAGAAACCATCCTTGTCCTGGAACCCAGAAATACTGGCCCTGTTGAATACAGCCAACATATGCTGTGCAGAAAGAAACTGTAATTACCCAATCTCTGGCTGTATCACCACAGAAAGAGAAACCAAAGAAAAGCAACTGGGAAACAATGTGGAGTCTCTTGAGAATAAAATCTGCAGACTGCACCACCAATTGCTACTTAGAATGATGGCTAAAACCAAAATACAGAAGTGGGCTTTTTTATATTTTGGTTTTATATAAAGGGAAAAAAGGATCTTGTGACTGCTTCCTCTGAGAGCATTTTCATGTTCAGGAACTCCAGACTAGAACTGTCAACAGCAGCTCTTCAGCCATTTGCAGTTCTTGTTGACCTGCCTTCAGTGGCAGGGACTACATCTCATTTAGGCTCCCATTTCTCACAAAAGGCCCCTCCAACCTGGGCTGCTTTATGGTTCTATAAAAGCAGGCCCAAGGGTAAAATAGATGGAGAAAAGCAAGTACAGCCACAATGTTTCCTGTACTGAATTGGACTAAAAATAGAGCAGAAAACAAAATCAAACTGCTCCAAAGCAATTGGAGCAGTGGTTTGGGCTGCCACAAGTCAGGTATAGGCTGGACATTATCTGCCAGACCTTCCTGCCCAAGTATGTGGAGTTCAACTGTATAAAAAGTTCATTGCTCCCTCAGGACTCAGAGCTATGGCTGTGTTTTCCTGCACCTCCTTTCTCTCCCATGTTTGTTTTCCCAGAAGTAACCTCAGCTTAACCAGGGGTTTTGTCTTGATTCATTTGAAGTGTTCCCTCAGGCCCATTTGCTGCAGGAGTTAAGGTATTATTGAGATCAAACAATATGAAATCCTTAGAGCTGTGAAAATACAGGATTTCCTGCCCCAGAGCTACTAAACCCTACTCTTTAATTTCACTAAGGAAGCACAGAGCTACAGTAAAACCACATGCCCAGGGACTAGAAAAAGAAACAGGCATCTGGGTCAACAATGTATTGTCTTGGTATGGTTGGAAGGTACCAGAAATGTTCACTTTGAAACATAACAACAAAAATTCTTCAGTCTACCACATACCTTTAGAAGGGCCCATGTTTAGAATGCAACTGTGCACACAAGACGTCAGGTAAATGATGTCTTTACTGTGCTGTGAGGCAAGATTTTCCTACCAGCTATTTATAGATGGTAACTTCCTTTTCAAAACCCATGAGAACAAATGAAAAAAGTAGAGAGGTACAGAGCTTTGTGTGTGCTGCTAATGCTACGGGGCATTTGCTCCTTGGGCAGTTTCCTGGGCACCCTGCTGACATGGGAAGAAAGGAACAGGGGAAGGAGAAGCTCCAGCCAACAAAGCCCAAGTCAAAAGGTGGGAAGCAGGAGCGCAGGGCAGAGCTGACATTGTTTGAGGCAGAGCTGGGGGTCAGGAGGGGAAAGCACAGCAAAGCCTCAGTCCAGGATCTCAACAGGGAGAGGCAGCTCATCCAGCGCGGATGTGGGGGAGAGCACAAACATCCTGCTCAGGAAAGCAGCAGAACAGGCCATGGTGGCTGTGGAAGGAGGAAGGAAGGGAAATTCCCAGTTCCAGGCGCTGGGCAGGGAAGGCTGTCAGCTGTGAGAGCAGCAGAGGGGTTGACAGGATGTCACGGGAGAGGGTACAAACAGAATTACCACCTACTGAAAAGGTCAGGGAGCATGAGAACACAGAGCTGATCAGATGGGGGTTCTGCTCACACACACAGATCTGAGCAACTTGTGTGAAGCTGGGGGAGCAGGATAAATAGATCTGCAAGTCAGACTGTTACAAACCCCTACATCTAACCTCTGTATCAGGGACCACTTCCCTGCCAGTAATTCCAGCGATTTCTGCTTCTGCTAAACACAGCAACCATCTGTGCTGAAATACCTCAGGTCATCACACTCCCACTTCATTCTTTGCTAATTGCTTACTCTTCATTAGTTACCTCTGCCGTTCAATAGGAAGATCATTGGTGTGGTCGTTTACTGCAGGGCAGTGCTGAGGATGGAGGTGATGGTAAGGAGGGGGTGTGAGGAGCAGTTTTGAGGAGTCTGAGATGCGAAATCTCAAAGCACGGGAAAGAGTGAGTCTCATGGAGAGCAAAGCAGATGAAGACAGAGCTTGGTCTCAACAGAAAGGTGACAAAAGATGACACATGGTACTTCATATCCCTGTTCCAGGAGCTGACAGCATTCCTGCACTCAAACAGCTTCAGCTCATCTCACTGAATACTTTTGGCTGTATTAAAGTAGTTGAGACTGTAGATCAGAAACCCCCCTGCAGAGTCTTTAGGAAAGGAAGATGGGAAAAACGTGCCTCACAGAACATGGAGATGGTCAAGAGGGAAAAACTAAGCTGAAAAGAGAACCCCCTCAGGTCTCAGACACAGCCATGAACACCTCAGGTCACAGCCACAAGCGTGACTGAGCCTGATTTCCTGCTCCCATTTCCTGCAGGGGAGCAGGGAGCTCCACTTCATTACCACAGAGCCAGGAACCTTAAGGCACTGAATAAGCAGAATTTGGTACACTAAGGACTTAAAAAAACCCACATTTTTTTTGCTTCTCTTAGTAGTACTTGGAGTAGCCACTGACTTTAACAACTTCTTGTGGTCTGCCAATCTGTGCAGCATGTGACTTGCAGGGATTTTTCAAGCTGACAGCAATACACACTTTACAGCGCTCCCCGTCACACTCAGCCTGTGCCACGTTGTCCTTGGTCACTTGCTTTTGGCTTCTTGCCCTCCCATTAGTTACTGGGAAAAATGGTCATTGTGGTGGGCAGTTTGTGAGGACATGTCACCCACAAGTGCAGCAATTCCCAAAGCAATTGGCAAAATGCTTCAGGTGATGTTTTTCTGCATCACAAATCCACACCAACCACAACATTTTAAAACTACACATCTCGTGTAACTACTGTGTCAGTTTACTGCAGATAAACTCTACTAGAAAAGCCAGTGGAGAGTTAAACTCTACAGAGACACCCTATTTATGCAGTTCAAAGTCATTTATCATTTCTCTTTGCTACAAAAGCAGCCAAGATCTGCTTACCCAGCGACAGTGCTGCACACCATGCAACACTGCAGCTTGAGCCTGGCAGTTTTGCCTCTCCAAAAATCACACTTTTAGTCCTAAAATCCTGTCAATCTCTCAGGCTCTTCCTTAGGAACATTCTTGCTGCTTCACCACCCGTTCCACCCACACATCTTTTGCAGATTAAAACAAAAAGTGTGTCCTTTGTCATATGCTTAAGGATTGATCAGCAAAGGTGGCAGAAAAAAGGTCACAAAAGAAGAACTTTAAATATTAACACTTGGAAATACAAATTAGCTCCAGTTCAGCGACTCCTCCTCAGGTTCCCCCTGAGGAGGTAAAACCCTCTCCAGGCTGACAGGGATCCCCTGCAGGCACTGAGGGGTGGCAGAGGCAGCTGTCAGTGCCCCACAGGCCCAAAGGCTGTTGCCAAAGCTCAGGGCTGGAGGCACAGGTGCCATCAGCTGTCAGGCACTGTCGGCAACGTGACACTTTGTGAGAGTGACCCAGGGGAAACCAACCTCTTCCCTCCCACTCACTGCACACACAGCAGCACAAGGACAGGACAGTGATGGCCCAGGCCCAACTACTGCTCTCGGTGCAGGAAAACAAACAAGGCAGGATGTGACCCTCTGCAGCACGAATGGTAACTTCAGCAGCCTCCAGCCAATTCACAGATGTTATAAGTACCTCAACCTCACCAAAACTCAATCTGGGGGGAAAACACTTAAACCTGATTTAAAAAAAAAAAAATCATTTATATATCCTGAACTTGAAAATTAAAGTCTGTGTGGTTAGAGTCCACTTGTCATTAAGCAAATGTAGACTGGCAGGTCCTGCATCTCCAGCCAGTGCTCCAGTGCTTTAGGGATAAACAGAGGAGATGCTGGATGGAACGAATTTGGAGTTAAGAATCAACTGCCAAGCACAGCAACAGTAACCCCACAGTGTTTCTCTGCAACTGGACATAAATTCCAAGTTTTCAAGACAACTAAACAAATTGCTCATTCTGAAATGAGCCATTGCTTTCACGTTTCACTGTTTTCAAGGGTAGTTTTGTATGGTATTTGGGGTTTTTTGGTTACCCAAACCACAGTGAGATGTCAGACTGGGAGCAGGACCCAGGCTCATTACTGCACCCAGGCTAATTACCATCCTCTTTCAGACACATCAGGAGCTGGCAATGGCTGGGCCCAACATTTGATATCCATCTAAACACTTCAATAGTGTTAATAACTTAAATCAAAGTACACTTTAACTTTTCAAACTCGCTCCAAGAGCTGGAATTCCGCTCAACTAACATTTATCATTATTAAATAAAATCAGATACAAATATCTTTTTTTAAACATTATTCTGTGGTATTACTTGAACTGTAAAAAGCCACGTTGTTATCAAATAATTATTCTGCAGAAACGCCTTCCCCCCCTTCCGCAAAGCAGGAGCCGATTCCCGAAGGGAAGGTGGCTCCGCCTGCAGTCCCGGCTCTGTCCCGCAGAGGGCAGCACCGGAGCTGCACTGGCACAACAACCGACACCACCAGGTCTGATAAAGTCATTTTAATGGAAAATGTAAAACCCCTTTCAACTTCAATGTACAAAGCATGTGTAACACTTGCACTTTTAACAAATTAAAGCAAGCCAATGTTTTAAAAAAATACATCATTGAATGTATATATGTATATATTTACATAGCATATTAAGTTTAATATTTAAGCTTTAAAAGTTCACATAAATTTTACCAAAATGAGACAATTTTTAAATAAATTACACCTTTTGAAAACGTTTAATTGTACACTGAATAGCTTCAATAAAATACTGAAGTGTCTGTATTTAATATCTACTTTATATACTTTATATTTTACAAAGTTTACAATTATTTGGCAGTAATTTTCAGATTATGACATGACTGCTGTGCGGACTCAGCAAGATCCCAAATGCAGGCAATAGCTGGTGTTTGTGTCCTACTCTCACAGTAACTGTCTCAATGTAGTGAAAAATATCTGAATTATTTTAGCAAACTGTACAAGTCACATTTACATTTGATCAACAATATAGCATAGAATTTTGTGGGTTTTTTTTCCAAAAATAAATACATCATCTTAAATCTTTGACATTTCACAAACTTCATGTACATTATAATACAGACAGCAGAATGCTGCTCAACTGTTTGCAAGTGGAACATGGAATCACAGTGGCTGTGATATGAAGCTCTACCGTCGCAGTGTCATTAACAAGTAAATACGATGACTATTTTTTTCTTGGCACTGATGGTTTGTGAAGCTTAAAATTAGTGTGCATACCATTCACAGGCCAGGGGAAACGACCTCCCTTTGATGGTAACTCCAAAGAGCAGAATGTGCTCAGTTTTCATCCATATCTTCCATTTCACCTTCGTGTATCTTCAGAGCTCTCACCATTTCTTTAACTGCGTGGTACAAGATATTTTTAACCTGCAAGAACATCAGACAGATTTTAGTAAGGCCTCTGACTGAGGAACTCTGCAAAGTTTAGGACTGAGCCCTAAAAGCATAGCGGATGGAAAAAAAGGAAGGCTGCATCGAGCCCGTGCAGAAGGGAACAGCTTTTTACACATTTTAAAATGTCATGTGAAATAAATAAAACCAGCAACTCAAGGGAGAGTCGTTTAGAGCCCTGGCATTGGATCTGCTGCTCATTGTTATTCTGTGTGAACAGCAGTGAGGAAGTAGCTCCACGCACTGCTCGGCATTTCAATGAGCCCCAGCACGCCCTGCCTTCCCAGCTCTGCCTTCCCAGCTCTGCCTTCCCAGCTCTGCCTTCCCAGCCGCTTCCAGAGCGGCGTCCGGTTCCTACCTGCAGTTTATCATCGTAATTGATTTCTTCCTTCGACAGCCTCAGCTCCTGTGTTAAGTGAAATGACTGAACAAGGTGTTCTGGAGACACAAAGTCTTCAGTTACTTGAACACAGCTGTGAAAATTTTGCACCTATCCAAAATAACAAGAGACTGATAATTAGTATTTGGGGTTATTCTTTGGCAGAGAGACCTGAGAAAAGAGTGGGCTTTGACAGCCCTTAACCACAGCCTTATCAGACTAAAGGGCACCTTCACAGGTACAGAGCAATTAAATGTATTTGACTTATCTAAGAGCTTCTGGCAAAAGGCACACTTTGAACACTCTGATGTGTTATTCCACCCTTTCACCAGCTGCTGCACACCCTTCCCAGACACGGCGCAGGCGCTGGATCCACAGATCCACCCGGCCACAGCCCTGCCCTGCAGGACCCGGCTCCTCTGGGAGCTTCCACACTCATGGAGAAGTAATGCTGGTGGGAACATTCAAAAGGGAAAAAAAAATCATGAACAAAGAAAAAGGCAGATTGAGAAGTGGGGGAGCACTTTCTTCTTAGTGGTGTGAGGTAACTGCTGAAAAACAGACACCATCTCCTGCCACCCAGGTCGTACCTGGAGGACAGGGGAGAGGGAAAACAGTTTCTGGTTGTGACCCAACTATCAACTCCTGCTTCAGGAACATTCAGCATTGGATTTTCCCCCCTAAACCCTTACAAATTACACTGTAATTTGTAATTCAGCATGTCAAAACCCTCACTTCCCCGAATTCCAACAGCTCCTCACAGAGTTGTGCAACATCAGTTCTGCAGAATTCCCAAAGCCTGGGGCTGGGGAGGCAGCGCCGCTGCCATCCCAGCAACACCCAGTCCCACCCTGCTCTGGGCTGACACATTTTAAGGTCGAACCTAGCAAAATCTAGAGTTTTTAAATACACACTCTAAAATTTCCATTATGGTACCTGACATTCAAAGAAACCCCTGGGGCCTGCACAGTTGAGGACACAGGACTTCATTTAAAAATTATTCTCTTCTTCAAAACCACTGCCCAAGTGTGATTTCACACGGCAGCTCAGCCCTCAACAGCCGAAATCCCAGCGGTAACCCCAGCTCAGCACTCGTGTTGCACTCGGGGTTTCTGCAGCCTCATCATCATCAAGGACAAGCAGTGCTGGTCCCTCCTGGGAGTTAATCACCACTGAAGTCATTCCACAGGCAAGGAGGGTTTGTTGCTGCCACACAATTTGCAAGCAGCAGAAAGCCAGGAGCAAGGCACCAGCTGCACAAGTGCCACCAGGAGGCTCCCTCAGCGCTCGGGGAATTTCCTCGAGCCTGGGCTGAAATGCCTCTGCCTGGCTCCAGCCCCCTCTCCTCCCTCAGACTTCTCACCTCTCTCCAGTCTCTACCTGCCCTTGTTTTCCCTGCCAGCCCATGCAAATCCCACAAGCCTCATTCACTTTCTCGTCACCAAGACAAGGTTTCACCAACTCCCTCACCCTCCATGGCAGAACAGGGAATGTTTCCCTCAGACTTTTCATTCTGCTGTGCCTTAAGCCTCCTTCCCTTCCAGGGCCTGTCTTATCCGTGTGAAAAGCCTGCGGGGAGGACAGATTTTACCATGGGAATGCCCCCCCGGCAGCCCACAGGCAGTTCTATTTATAATATTTATAGCACAAGCTGATACAGTGACACACACAAATAAAAACGTTGAGCGAGGATCCCCCGGGGTTTGTGGGGTGAGGAGTGCAGCACTCCCACGCCTCTGCCACTTCCAGCTGAACTGACAACAGCTTCACACCCAGCCCACGCACAGCAGAGGTTTTCCAGAGGGGCCAGGAGATGGGTGGAGCGTTGGAAAAGCCTCAGCCCTGGGCTGGGACAGGGAGAGGTGACTGGGCAGGGAGGAAAGGGCCACCCACCCATCCTCACGGCCACAGGATCAGCCACTTCCTGCACGGCTCAGCTGCGGGAGCTCTGCACTCACAACGCCCAGACCTTTATCCCACATCCTTATCGGAACATCGCCAGGATGTCGCATTAATTACCTCCAGCATGTAATTTTACAATATATAATCCTGCTGTTAAAGCAAGATAATACCACTATAAAAACCAACATTATAATAACCTGTTCCTCTATGAACGAGTTTTGCAGGGAGCCTCAACACCACATTTCAATCACTGACTCCAGTACTTTTAGCTTTTAATTTATCGCTAAATTTTTTATTTTACAAATCTGGAGCCACCAAGTTAAAAGCAGGCAGGGCATCCCTAGAGATGTCTGTGATGCAGCATGACCCACAGAGCAGCACAGCAGAAAGAGTGACTCATTCAGGACAGTACAGCACTCCTTTTTTAGCCAGGGAAGTTCCAAGGAGAGCTCAGGGCTCCCTGTTCCAAGTCCCACAGAGCGAACAAGGGCCAGACATCAGCAAGGCAGGGACAGTGCTGAGCTCCCAACTCACACAGTCAAGAAGGAAGGACACAGCGCGATCCCACAGCGCATCCCTCACGCTGCATCCAGGGAAGTGTCTGCAGAGGTGACCGGTGCAAGGCTGTATCTATTTCTGGCTTCCCCTCCCGAGAGAGCAATTCCCTCCAGGAGAGGTACTGACAAGGCTGCCCTGCCCGTCACAGCTCACAGGAGAGGCTCTGCCTCCCACCCCACCCGGGAACAGCCTGACTTTGCCTACTGCAGTAATCACAAGGGGGATGTGACTGCTGTCTGCAAGGACACAGGGAGAGGAGAAGCCTGGGAAGCAAGAGGAATGCTTAATTCTACCATAAAACATTAAGAATAAGTTACTTTAAAAGCTAGCCATGAATCCACAGAACCTGGGGGAGGGCAAAAAGGATTTACAGAGGAAATACACACAACCTCCTCCATGTTAGAGCAGTACCAATCTAGACCAGCACACCAGAAGCAGCAGTGCCAACAATCCCTAACTGGCTCCAGGATGGAAGTGTCTGAGCTACACCATGCAGTGACCACACGCACCCGGGCTCCCTAACTCCAGCCCTCAGCCTGATTTCCTCTGCTCCACAACACTACTAATCAGCAAACAAAAATAAAAATGGTAATTTACCACCAAATTTAGTATCAACTCTCATCTAGTTTTAATAATTAAAGACTCACGATGCACATGTAAATCTGAAATGCTCAACGTGTAAACTAAACGTGGTGTGTAGTCTTGTGCAGACTTATTTTTCAGTGTTTGAATGTGCTTTGTATCTCTGAAGTGCTGGTGCTGATCCCTAAGGTCAGTATTTATGCATCTCTATACAGAGAGAGCACTGTGCACATACATGAAAGAACACGATGCTTTCATTTCCTCCTACGTGGCAGATTCACAGGAACTTACTGAAGATGAAAAGGTTCTCAGCTTCACCCACTAAGGTTTAAAAACACCACGTTATTAACTCCTTGGTGCCAGAAGCTAGAACATTACCACTTCAAAAGCAATCTGGAGTTTAAAGCCAAGGAGATAAAGATAAGAGCGATCTTATTTTTGGTCCTTAAACGTACGAACTGCAGGGAAGCCTGGAACAGTCCCACTACTTCATGTTTTATATTCTGCATGCCTTTATATAATGTCACATGCTATATAAAGCAAACTTCCCAGTACATCTGTTATTTTCTGTGGGTTTCCTTTTCACTCTTGTATCTGGGACATCTCTGCCTCGTTTCGAGAGATCACAGTAAGGTTTCAGGAGGATGCAATGCATGACTCTGGGAGCCCCAGCTGCTTTAGCCCAACAGGAGCCAAGAACAGCAGCAATGTCAGACATTTTTTCACCTTTGTGAAGTAACATCAAGCCCTAGAGACAAGGTACAGGGGAAGGTAACCTACAACAACCCCAGATTTGGGTCACCTGGGTTTGTTTAGGGCTCTTTGGGTGTTTTCTTTTTCTGTGCCAGAAAACAAATCCCTGCAGACTATCCAGAGCTACCTACCACCATGTCAAACCCACCCAAAACCTCACTGGAATGAGGAGGAGCCCGGTCTGGGTAAGGAACCTGTCCTTTCCAATGCCCCAGAACTGACACAGGGACAGAGCAGCTGTCATCACCACAACCCAGTCAGTTTTTCACAGAGGAAGCCCCACTGCCCCGGCCATGGTGACATGGTGAGCCACTGCTTCCTCCCTGCCAGCAGCTGGAAGCTGATCTGCAGATCAGAAACCAAATAGCATCTTCCCCAGAGAGGCCTGGCCTCACTTGAACCCGTGTGGAGATCAATGATAAATGTTTAATAGCACGATGGTTTACAAGCCCAAGTGCAGGGTGGGCATGCTCCTCATTCCTTGACAGTCAGCTACCTCGTTAGTGCTGCCTGGCAGCTGGTGACACAGCAAGCAAGGAGGCTCCATTTCCTGCTGAAGCAGGAAAAGGTTAATGGAGTGAAGAAAGAAATAAATCTACAACGGCCCCAAAACAATTGTGCTTTCTTCCTCTTTTCACCAAGGAGCAGCAGTTCACAGACTAGGAGGGGGGAAAAAAAAGGGCCAAACAAAAGGCAGTGCCAGGAGATGACTGAAGCTGACTGACACAAATTCATCCTGAAAATCCACAACTGCCCCACTGGCAGTACTTCCTCTTACATAACTAAGGATTAAATCAGCTCAGCTGCTGCAAAGGCAGGATCACTCCTTCTGATGGCAAGAAGGGACAATGATGACTGCAGGTGATTGATGTACCTTCTATGTAAAAATAAACACTGTGGCATGGGAAAACAACCCAAACCCCTGTTACAGGAACACCAGAACACCCACTACAATTCTCCTATGGCTGAAGAGAAAACACAATGACATCCAGGTGGTTTTTACCTGCTCGAGTTGCTCTCCCTGCCTCTCCTGGGTGAGGTTAACTTTTGGCTTAGAAGAAAAAAATTACTAACCTGACTTTGCCATAACTAACCCCAGTTTGTTTAGAAATCTGCTAAGGAAATGAAAAGTGGAAAACAGTGGTTAATAATAGTCTGTTCATTTGTAATTGTAAAGCAAAAAAAGGAACTAACATTTAAGGCATTCAAGTTGCTGTACATTAGCACTGGCTAATCAGTAACTTTATTTTACATTCCTATATACTAACAGCCACTAATAAGAAAATAAAATCTACTTGAGTACAGGTGTTTCTATATCTTTGGAAAAAAGTTAAATAGCATCAATGCAGTAAAATAATCCTGTGTGTCTTTAAGCTGAGGTACATTACCTGGTGAAGTGCTCCTGCTGGTAGAATAATAGCATCTCCAAGGAACTGAATAACTGTACAGGTTTTTACTCCATATTCTTCAAAAAGTCTTTGGCGAAGTTTTTTGTTCACATACCAACTCTGATCACGTATTGGATCATGCTCAGGTAAGACTTCTAAGCCTTGCTCCTTTGCTATCTGAAAGTACAGAAAGGATCCCACGTCACTTCCAAGAGAACCAAACCTTTTGCTGATAAACTGAACATACATCTAACTTGCCAGTAATGTTACTGTGCTTCCAGTACCCAAACAAGAACTCTTGTCAGGGATTCAAAACACCCTCAAAGGAACTGTGAAGTCCCACTGAATTGAAGACATCTGCAGCACTCCCACTCCAAAATGCAGAGCTGTAAAGAACTCCGCACAATAATCTACTAATAAGCCAGACACTTTCTCTGTGTGACTTCTTTCATCCAGAAAATAATATCTGACCTCAGGATTTCCTATTCTGCCAGTTCCTCAGACTTACAACCTTCAGTTTTGACACAGACAGACACCACCAAAAGCCCAGCTCAGGAAAAAAGCAGCAGATAAAAAAAACAAGGGTCCTACAGTCCTGGGAAAACTGCTCCAGGTGACTCTGCTTGAGCTCAGGGCTGGACAGAGAGCCCTCAAGAGCTCCTCTTCCCACCTCAATCACACTGGGAAAAGAAGGTATTTTCCTACCATTCCATGAGGGTATTCAGAAAAAATGATGGATATATAAAAGAACTTCCTGATATGGGTAAACTGAACTGCACACCCATTTCTCACCATGTGAACCACAGGGGAACAGATACTGCCTTTAATCAACTGCTACTAAATCAATCCTATTGACTCCGATCCACCTATCATGAAAATTATCTCATTAAAACCAGAGATTTTTAGTTATATTGATATTAAATATACTTAATTATGTGTTGCAGAGCTTGAAGCTGTTCTTCAGTATTATGCCCCTTTTCTGTACTAACAAGATAGTGAGATTTTCTCTCTTATCAGCAGGCAAATGGTCCCAGTGTTTACCCATCCATTAATCTCCAATTCAGTACTTCCAAAATACCCTGCAGTACACGACTCATTTTGGATACCAGGACAAGCCATGGCAGCAAATGACAACCTTCATTATGCAGCATCCTAAGTGCTTCTGTTTCAATCCTGCTGCTCAAAGAGTTTCACAATATCCCTTGACTGCTCTGAGACAGGAAACGCTGAATACTCCTCACTGTCCACCTGTTCCCTTGCAGTTGTGCTTTTGTTCACAATTCTTTTTCAAAGACAGAGCCACAATCTAATTTATGAGCATCTACTTTTTGAATTAACAGAAAAGCCTTGCTGTATAATTCACAATCTCCTGGAATTAGCTGTGTTTTATTTACTAGAGCTCATTTTCCCCCACAGTTCAGCTTGCCAAAGAGCAAAGGCCTGAGTCACCAGAGGACAGCTGCCCTGGTACAGAAACACTGCTGTATTGTCCAGAAGAATCTTCACTGCTAGAGCTCTCAGGCTTTCCCTGCAAGGGCCAGTAGAGCCCTTGGCCTCCAGCCTTTGGTTTAGCCAGTAAAAACTCATCTAATTTCTTCCCATAGTGGAAGAGAGAGAAGATTTCTTTTCCTTGAGCACCCACTTCAGTGATATTTTGGTATTTCTGTATCATCCAGCCAGGCTGTCTCCTACAACATCAAAACATGCTGAAGACAGGGCACAGAAAACTGCTTCCAACATGGAATCCCTACATTTAGTGCCACTGATGGATATTCATCCTATGGAACTACCTGCAAGGTTCTGATGTGGCCCTAACTTGGTGCATCACAGGCTGCACTGTAGCTAAGGAACAAGTTTGCTGCCCTTGGATACGTTATCCCTGTGCTTCCACCTTCACTAAGAGCCAAGGCACGTTCTTTGAGCTAAGTGACCTAACACACAGTCCTGAGGAACGTCAGTGGCTGCTGGGTGGCAAGGTCAGGGGTTTGGCGTGGGACAACTCACCAAAAATTCAGCAGCTGATAACGCAAGAATGGACCAGTGACAGAAAAACATCATCCTACAGATTATCCTTTGTATTAGAGGAGGACAAGAATAATCTCCATGCCCTCCTGAGCCTTCAGAGTTTGCAGACCACCTGTAACTCTTACGAAGTGAATATGTATCGTGCTATGTATTTTACTTGTTGATAAGGTAGCAGGTCAATTATAATTTACTTCATGTGCTAAAAAGAAGTAATTTTATTTCCCTCCCTTCCCTCGCACTCAGGCGGAGTTGGTGGTTTCTGCCAGCTCCCTTTGACTTACCAATTACTTGGTTTATTTATAAATCACATGTAATGAATCTAACCTTTTGCAGAAACTCTCTTATCTTGTCAGCATCTTTGCCAGCGTAAATGTGCCATAAGGCACCAGGTAATTCACTTGAATCCTTCAACCGCTTCCTTAAAAGGTCATCCAAATCCTCCTCCTCCAACTTCTTCAGAACTCCTAAGATTCAACAAAAATGTTCTTTAAACGTGAGACAGAGGAAAAACTTTGAAACCAAACACCTTCCTTTCAAATTTCCCGTGTGAGACTGAGCAGAACAAAAGTTTGCTGAATACAACAGAAGCCCCCAGATCATCTCTGTGTTTGTAAACAGGTACTAGAACTTGAATGCCATGGATACCTTAAAAATACAGTTAATTTTTAAACTCTTCCACATTTCTTGAATTTGACAGAACACAGTCTCCTGCCTGAACTAAACAAGCAGGCTGGTACCAAAAAATTAAAAGATGAAAACAGTGTTTTTCTGCAGTCAGCACAAGCAGTGTTTAGCATGCTGTTCTAGCAGGCAGAGCTCTCTCAGGATGCTCAAGTTTGCTGCTATTAACTCAATGCACACCCAAGTGAAAGCAAAGCAAATAAAAGACAAACCTTACTGCAGCTCTATTAGTCACACCCAAAATTTACATTTGCCGATTGTGGAATAAGAGGACAAAAGAAAAAGGGGAAGAAACAGAACTATTTCACTGATTTAAAGACTGTTTCACATAACCAATAAACCTCATAGAGATGACTAACATACACCAATTTAAGCTCTCCAGTGCTGAAAAATTACATTACAGTCCAAATTCAATAGAGTGAACACAGTGCATCCAGAAGGAGCAGAATAAACAGAAGGTCTGGCAAATACATCATCCTGACATAATTGTTAGAACCACCACAGCTGCCAGAGGAAATCCTTCATCCTGCACTTTCATTAGCTGTGCCAGTCCCAGCACAGGAATGGTGCATCAATTATGAAGGTGAAGGCAAAAAAAAAAAGTGAAAAGAGGCTGAAATACCATTTCATAATTCATGAACTGCAGTGTATTTATGCAGAACTAATATGTGTGCAAACTCTTGAAACAAAGAATCTCCCAGGTTTAAGGAAGTACTTATGGATATTTCCCATCCCCTTCAGAAGAACGACATCAGTTTTGGAATCAGCAGATTCAGTCCATCTACACCTGGTGCTGTAAGTGAGCTTCTCTCTACCTGATTTGGAAAGTACTCCATTTCCTTTAGCTATGCCAACGTAAACAAGGATGTTCACGACATCAGACACTTCGATATGGAGATTTGTGGTTCCTATATCATGGTCTTTAGTAGCAGCCACACCTGTGGTACAAGACAAAATTAAGATTTGCTGCAGTGCATATTCACCTTCAAACAGAAACACGCAAAAACTGAGAAGACACTTTTGAAAGCATACTAAGCATCCCTGAGATACACAAACTACAAACATGCTTCTGGTTCACCTTCTAAACAAGAAAATGTTACTTGTTAACAGACACCTTGAGGTGTCTCTTAGCCCAGGTAACTGTCCCTCCATAGCATTTGTGTCACTACAAAATGTTTCAGCAGAGGAGTGGAAGACGTTTCCTGACCATTGTGTTCCGCTCCTCCTCAACCTTTCAAGGTGTTCAGGGCAGAATCCAGGTACAATGAACAAACAAGGCTATCAAATATGTCACTTATGTCTGGCTGTAAGCAGAGTTCTTAATCTAAAATAACACCCAAACAAGAAGGAAAATTAACTTAAGATCTAAAAGATGAAAACACACATTCTTATGCCAAAAGGACATTTTAGAACACTAAGCCTTACAGCAGTATTGCATGAGAGGGACATTAAGGGCTCCGTTCTTCAGACCCATGCCTCGATCGCTACTGTTAATATGTTTATTTCAAAGGACACCTGGAGAACTTTTTAAATCAAAGCCACCACATCACAAATTACCACTCATTTCTTGTCCTATTACAACAGTCAGTAAAACAGAAAAGAAGGAGCAGATGGAAAATGTCTGAGGGAAACAGCCATTTCTGAATAAGTTTTTGAGTGTTCAGCATATAAAACAAACTATGAGAAATATGCTGAGACTTATTTCTGGCCAGAATTATGAGGACAGTAACATCTCATGAAGTATTGTGTCATACAGCACTACTAAAGACAGGATCTAGCTCTGTGTAGAAGCACATAACCATTTATACACTTCCAAAAGGCTGTAACACCACAAAAAAACCCAGAAGGAAATGCAGAAGCAACTGAACTCTCATGCCTGAGGTGCCTGTGCTGTTAATATTCAAGTCAGTCAGTGTTTCTCCTACACTGAGTGAACAATTAGCCTTCGAGTAAGCTCAGCTTTCTATCAAGCATTATAATGTGTGACATTCTACAGGTTTAAGGGGAGGGGTAACTGCAGCACTTTAGGGCACACTCACCGTATGCACTGCACAGTCTGGGTCCCAAGTCCGGACGGACAAAAAATCCTGGCAGATGAGAAGCCAGGTTTAGTTTTCCTTCTGGACTACAGTATTCAGGCAAGGGTAAACTTTTTAGTAAGTCCTCGTATCTGAAGGAGAAAACAAAGAAAAATGTAATTGAATTTGTGCCATTACATAGAGAGAGAAAAACCCAACATGGGGACTGACTTAAGAACATCTGATATTAAACTCAAAATACCTTGCTGGCATCATGGCCTTGAAATCTTCACCAGAAGGCCAATCTTTCAGTTTTAGTAGAGCTGTTTCCCCGTTTTTTACCTTCTGCCGTTCTGCAAGTAACACAGAAATTACTAAAAACTAATACACTGTAGGTGTTGTACTTTATTAAACTAAAACACAGAACTGAACTCTTAACCTATCAATAATCAAAATTTCATGCATGAAACAGCAGATCAATTATTTCAAAACTCAAGGATGATACAAACCAAATTCAACTCGTTAAGGAACAATGACATTTGTTTGGTTTATTAGGCAGACCTAAGTCTGTAATAGTGCATCTTTGATTCTGCAAACATACAAAATGCCAGTTTCCATCACGTTCTCTGGAAACAGATTATCTACAACTGTCTTTTTAAAGTTTCTTTAAAGCCTCAAGATCCATAAAGATTATTTTTAACTGCAGTTTCTAGCATTGATCATGCTCAGAATCAACAGAATAATACATTCACAGTAACATACTTGAAACATCTTCAAAACCATCCCAGAACTCCTTGACATTGGTGTTTGAAATGATACTGTCTTTGCAATTCAAGATATCGGCTTGCTGGTTTCCAAAGTCCAGGCTAATGGACTCAGCTTTCCACAGGCTGAAGTTCATTTTCTTATGCATACCGGACACCAAAACAGGCTGTAAATAGTAAAATAAAATAATTTAAAAAAAAAAATCAATACTTATCCTTTCCCAAGTACAAACACACACTGAAGACCCTGGCCCTACTGAGCTGTTAGCACTTCCTCCAGGAGCACCCATTCCCAAAGGTGTCACACACCTCTTTTTGGAATCTGAAACTCCTCAGTGGGAATTTCTGACTCATCATGAGCAGGTAACTGAAGTTTAACTACACAGTTCCACTGGGGGCTACCCCTGACAGGTTTTTGGCCACTGTTAACAGTGCAGCTTCACACATGGAGTCAGGCATTTCTGTCCCTCAGCACAACTCCCCAGGGTTCACACTGAGGTCACTCCACACACCGAACGCCTCAATAACCTACCCTGCCTTGTTTCCAGCACTCTTTGAAGAGCTTCCAGTTGTTGCTGTTTTTATGGTCTCTGAGCCACAGAACGTGCTTATCACAGATCCACGAATACTGAATATCGCTGTACCGTTTACTGCAGTCATCCTGAATACATTTTTTATCATCCTTTGGCTCATCTTTTATTTCAGATTTTACAGTTATCTTTGGTGCTCTATTTGGTGGAATCTTGTTTTCTACTACTGAAGCAATTATATCATCAAGGATGTTTGGCATAGTCCTTCCACTCTTGCCACTCTGTCAGAAAACAAACAAATGTGTGCTTAACATAAAAGCAAGTCAAGTTAGTGCAATTCCTTCTGCAGTAGAATAACATTTCAGATGTTGTATCAATTACGACCATATATAAAAATAAATAAAACACTAATGTGTGTGTGTACATATGAAGTTTTCATATGAAGTTTACAGCCATCAGACAACGTGCCAACACAAATGATACAGACTTTCAAACCCTGACAGAAAAACTGTGTGACTTGTAAACACTTGTAAAACTTACTGCTGTCCCTGTAGAGTAAACTGGAGCAAAAGCGATGCCAGCGTCGGTGGAACCCAGACGCAGTTTGCCTGCTGTTGTAGTCAACAAGTCTCGTAGGGTTGAGCCCTGCTCGTTGTTCTGGGATGGAGGAGGGGAGTTTTTACAGTTTTGGGACTCCAAATTATCCTGGTCTTTCTCTTCCTTTGAATGTTTTCCAGAAGGACACTCTTTGTTCTCTAAAACAAAAACAACCATTGGAAGTTTACACTGTTGTGCCACGGTGCAGACACAGGAACAGCACCACTGTCCTGCATTTCACACACTGTGCAGCCCCAGTGCTATATACACCTGAAAACACTTGATCCTTCGAAATGCAGTCAAACAAATAGTGTCACCAAGAAAAGGCCTTCCTCAGCACCTCAGACATGCAGCTGAGCACCTGTCCCAAATGGGAGATGCTGTAGCCTGAAATGCTCCCACATCACCCAAGCATTCCACTAGTGGCTCTTTGGGGATTTAGATGCCACCATGAAAAGGCACTGCAGTTTCAAGGTTAAAATTAACGGGGGATAAAACACCATCTTTTCTTTTTGTAACAGAAAACGGTGTTATTTTTCCTAATTAATTCAATTACGCTACCAGCGGTGCCCCCAAAGTCATGGACAAGATATGACAACTTCAAACACGTACCTTTCTTTTCTTCTCTGGCTTTTTGCTCTGCAAGATCAGCCAGCCAGTGCAGGGGGGACTGGGATTCGGGCGGTGTTAACTTGCTGTCTGTGCTTACATCACTCCTTGGGCTCGTGTTACCATTTGCCTCGGACTTTTGAGGAGTGTTCTGCTGTTGAGACTCAGGCATGCACAGAGAAATTTTATTACTGTGGTTAAGGACATTCTGCAAAACCTGTAAAGAACAAATTTGGTTTTAACTACAGAGCTTTGCTCTAATGTATTTCAAAGACGTGGCTAGCACTTAACCGTCACGTATGCAAATTAAAATGCAGCTGGCACTATTCAAATACAGAAATCCACAGGAATCAGAACACTTGAACAAGCTGCAATATATATACACACATTTTAGACTCACCTGAGACACACCATTCATTGCAGGGAGCTTGCCAGCTTGCGTGCTCTGCTTGTTGGTGCACTGACAATGGGATTTAATTTCAAATTTTTCTCTAATATTGTGCATAGCGTCTAAAAGATCTGTCAAAACTAGAAAACAATTAAGAAGAAAACCATCAGCAGCTGTCAATCACTTTGTGACCCTCTCCACAATACACACACTGTGATGCTAAAATGCTATCTCCAGGTATTTTTATAGTTTCAACTCTTAGAAATCCTTAATTTAACATACAAAAGTACTCTAAAATGACTGCCCAGTTTATTTTAAAGCAGAAAGAGAGATCTTTAATTAAGTAACTGCACCCTACTCTTGCGAATAATCTAATCTGTATTCTGCATTCCCATTGCATGGCACACACCAGACAAGTCAGTCATTCATTATTTACTTCTCATTGTTCAACAGGTGCATCATTGCTCCATTTAATAAAACCAGCACCTGCAGACTGAGTGAGCCACATCTTGACAAAAAAATTAGTATGTGACCATGTAAATGAAGGCTGTTTGGTAATGGATATGCACAGGAGAACACCACTGAGGTTACATAGGCAGCCTTCACTGTGCTGTTTCCAGACAAGTGGTTCACTTCACAATGTAAAATTAAAACCAGTTTCAGTCTGGAACCTGTTCTGAGGAATGTCACAATCTGAATGTGTGATGGAATCCAACCAACCTTCATTTCTACCTGAACTAACATGTAACAATCCATAAAATAATGTTCCTCTCAGTATTTTCAGCTTAAAATAACCTGAGAATTTACTTATTAAGTTTAAGGGCATGTTTGAGTTTTCTGTTTTCTGGTCTGTATCAATGCTGCCAGAAATTCTAAGTAAATTTGTGCTAGTAACCACCACCACACCTAACTGCGCTGCTTCAGGAATCTTCCTTGGTTGAAAGAAGAAGTCTGAATCTAGCTGGCTTTATGATTACTGCTTAGTTTTTCAATTACCATGAGCTCCTGCATTTTGCTCAATCAGATGTCCAACAAAAACATTTTCTTTTCTTTTCTGTGTTGGTGAATTGGGACAGAAAACAGCGAAAAACAAATCCCCAGAAATCTGTCACCACACAATGCTCCTTGATGTTATTATTTTAAGATTTTCTTTTAACAGCTAAGGTCAGAGTTATTAAGTACATTCTGGCTGGTTTATTCTGCTCTGAAAAGGTACTAACTGGTCAAGATGTTTAATTTCTTCACTGCCCATCCCCAAAGCCCCTTCACACATCTGTCAGCACATTCCTCTTACTCTCCTCATCATCTGTGCCCACTGCTGGTAACTGTCCTGAATCACCTGCCTTTCTGTGATGATTTAACTCAATTGCCAGGTTTTTAAATGGAAAATGAGAAGTTTCAAGAAACAACTCTGGCCTCTCTTCACAGAAGGACATGGGAAAAAAACACATTCTGCTCATTCACACATGGTCTTACCAGAGCCTGGAATAATCTGGGTTGGCATCAGGTGCTTGTGATCGTGGGGCTGTCCCTTCACACACTTCATCCAGGCATACAACTCCTTATCTGCAACACAGCACAGCCAATGTTTTACTTTGCTTACAGTGCACACAGACAGAGGCAACGTTTTTCAGACTGGTTTTAGTTAGCAATGTTTTTCTGCACATATTAACTCTTCTGCCCTGGTATCCTGCGTGACAAAGACCTGCACACAACAGCTACTTTCCACAATAAGGAAAACAGAGTTTTAACAATCCTGAAATCTGAAATAATTACACCTGTAACACAGGCCCTAACCTCCAAGTTTCAAAGTATATTCCCTTTATTACATTTACTCAGTTGCCAATTTAACACAGGCCAAAATCCTTTCCAGTTGCTATTGCTACAGTTGCTATAGAGGCCCTGAGCCTCCCTTAATGAACCTGCCATGGAAGAGAGACAAAGTTAGCCTGCAGCTGTAAGGTTAATACTCTGACACAATCCACGCTCCAAACAAGTCCCTATCTTCAACCAGAGTTGGCCAAACAAGCCAAAAAGATGAACTTATAACCAAATCGACTGTCTGAGTCACCCTGCAGTTACACCAAGGTACTGGTGGCCCAAAGAGAGGGAAGTTGCATCATGGGTTTAGGTCAGAATAAAGCAACCATGAAACTATAAGTCTGTGTGTATTGGTTAAAAATCCTCTGTGGCAGCAGAGAAGGCCTAACTGGTAGGAGAGAGAGGCTTTCTATGAAGTTTCAGGAAGGCTGTCCTGAAATATGCAGTGTAAAGCGGAAGAATGGGAGCAAAAAAATACTGGCCAAGCAACTGGTCACCAACCTGCTACATGATTTGGGGGTATAAAGAACTAAACTTTTCTCTCAACCCCCAGTCTTGTGTCCTATCCACTGAACTGCTAGTTTAAAGACATTTTTTCAAAACCTTTACTTAAGTTTGCTCAGCTTCAGCAATGCAAAAGGAGCCATTTAACATTTTCTTACATTGTAGCAGATACACAACATATCAGATATTCCTTTCAGATAAATATTAGATTTGCAAGCTATTCTGTAGTTTTAACTCTTGAAAGATGGAATTATCTAACTTGTCACAAACATGAATAAATCAAGAAACAAAGTAGCATACATTTACTTAACATATTTTCTCAGTGCCCTAACATGGCATTCCACTTGATGGTGCCATGAACTGTCTGAAGGTAACAATGATTGTACATTCATACAGTGAAGCAATGAGAGAAGTCATTGATAAGTATCTGAATATGGAATATTTAAACCTCTAACATTCCTGCTGAAGCAGGGAAAAGCCAGGGGATTCTCTGTTACATTTAGCAACTGCAAAAACAACTGCCGGTTCCAGGAAAAATGGTGTAATATAAAGTGCTATTATATAGAGATAGGTGGGTGGTTCTGAACTTTTTAAGAGAGTGCCAAAGGAGAAATACAGTTCACAAGAATCCTGCAGCATCATCTGAAATGAAGCCACAGCAAGGGAAACTGTCATACCTCTGCTTTTGCATGTAACATCATGATGAACAGAGAGGAGAAAGTCTTCCCTGTTAGAAGACTGGAAAGAAGCCTCCTTCTTTATACTGCTTTTTCAAACTTCTGAGACATTTTACTAAAATTTTCCTGGCTGGTTAACACACACACACACACACTATAAAAAGCCTCTGGCTGCGTGTTCCCACCAGGGTAAATAATGTTCGGCATATATCCCAAGCCACGTCAGATGGATGCACACACAGACTTAAGCCAGTGGAGAGCTCCTGAAGCAGCCTCCAGCATTAAAGCATTAACAACTGTTCCCAGTGCTGGAAAACACTGGCATTAGCTCCTGGAAAACACTGGCATTAGCTCCCTAAAAACTTCAGGCTTCGATGGAAGGTTCTGGGAACATCCTCTAACTGCAGTGTAGGAGGCTTCTCACTGCAAGCCAGGGACAAAGTGGATGAGACCCTCCATTTAGCAAAGCTTTGCCATCTAACAGTTAAACTTTATTTCACTAACATTTCACATCTGTGACATTACACTGCTATGACAAACATGGAAATGCTTTTCCAAACAGCATTATACTTGAATCAGTTCCTGGCACAGCATCTGACCGCAGAGCTGTGCCAGGGCACAGTGCCTGCCTCCTAGGGAAGGCAATCCATTCCACCAAGCAGCCTGAGCACCAGTGTCACAGCCCAGGGCTCCAACACCAAATCAATCTTCCCAGCATTCCTCCTTGCAATTGCAACCAGGCTGGGTCACCCAGAAATCAGGTTTGAAAGTCAACCCTGTTGTACTTCTCTACAGACTGAACTCGACATTTCCATTAAACGCAGGAATTACATTAAACTGGGTATGTGTGTAGGGATGGACTGTGAGACCTCCATTAACACTCATTTTAAATACTATGAGAAGTATTTTTCTTCATCCTTTTTTTTTTTATGATGGAACTATACAATAGGCTGTTAAGTCAGTATGACAAGACATGTACCTCTGGAGGGAGAACTCCAGAAGGCATTCAAATCAAGGCAAGTCTTAACAGCAGTGAGTTACCATAAAGCAGGGAGGTGTAATGGAGCATCAGTCTCACAACTGAGGAACAAGATTTAACCTTGAGGGGCAAGTCACAAGTAACCTCCAACAGTCTGCACAAAAAGACTGAATTGTGGACAAAGAGCTAAAATAGCCCCCACAGCAGTTGCTTTCTGAATGACTGATTCTATATCTACTGACAAAAGAGGCAAAAAAAGATCTAAGAGAAACCAAAACACACAAGCAGTAATTTAACACTTTACAGAAAGACAGTTGTAGTGGATCAGCAGCTCTGCAACAAATGAGAATAAACAGCCTATACAATACTCTAGTTCATAAAGAACTGACCTCTAGAACTTTTTCTTTCCTTTGCTTTGTAACAATCTAGGCAGACCACAAATCCACATTTTTGGCAGACCCAATGAATGTTAAATAATGTGGCTTCACATGCATCACACATCTCACGGACTCCTCTCACTGCTCTCTTCCATGCAATTTTGGCTGAAATACAAAATAAGCAGAATAAAAGGACTGAAATTTAAATGCAAAGCACAGAATGAATAGCCTTTATAGATGAAGCATTCATAGGTTTCCCCTCAGACACAACTGGGTGTTGGGGGAGGAAAGTGATCCTTCATAAACAGACCATCAACATGTACCCCCTTAGTTCCATTACACAGCCTCGCCATCAACGCTACTATCAATACACTGTAAAGAAATAAAGCATTCAAAAAACACAGAAAAAATACTGCTGAAGTATGAAGAACCTCTTCAACATATACTTTTAAGCCCGTGTGCTCAGGAGAGCTCAGGGTTTTCCCCTGAGTGCCTGTGGGACATGTTTAATCTCAAGGGCAGCCAAAGTGCTGAGCTGGACGGTTGGAGTTGGCAGGAGGGGAGGGAGGGAGGTGCCTGTTCCGGAGACCCTGGCCAGTATGTCTGTTTTCTGCCCCACTTCCTCCTCATCCTGCCTGGAATTAGTAGAGCCACCAGCCTGTTTCCAGCCTGTGCCCATCTGCCATGGGCCAGAAGGACGGACTGTGGCTCTGGTGGGGAGGAGGTGACAGCGTTGGCACATGGTCTGCTATGTTTCCCTTTGTTTTGGGAAGGAGACACATCAGAAACACACTGTCTGTTGGCAGGAGTCAGTGCCTGGCTCGTGGTGGGCCTTGGCTTGGAGCTGGCTGCTGGTTGGAGAGCTGGAGCCCAAGCTGGGAACTGAGGATGCTCCAACCCCAACAGCAGCCTGGCCCTGAGGAAGGAACCTGCCCCTTCCCACCATGCCCTCTTAAAGAACAACCCAGGAAAATCCAACAGGACTGGTGAACAAGGGCTACTCAACAGGAAGCAATGGGTCAGTCAAGGAAACTGCACTACACTTTGAGAGCACTGAGATTTCTTACCGTCCTTCTTCACCCAGGACATGGCTGTCTTCTCAGATGTTACTAACTGACAAAATTTATCACCTATGATATCTAGAATGTATTTAGAAGTTTCCAGGTCCAGTTCATCATCATCATAGTTTTCATGTGTCCATAAACTCAGTGCTTCATCATCATACTGATCGGGAGAGGAGAAACCATCTATCCTAACCACTCCGTTCTTACTAAAAGATAACCTAAAAATGGAAAGACACAGTTTAAGTGCATGTATCTTTGTATTCTGTGACTTACAGTTTACTTGCTAACTTCACCTTGCTGTTTAAGTCTTACAACAAAGTGTTCTTTTTACCTTCTTTAGCATAATTTTAAAATAAACCCTACTGATGAAAATTGTTTTAAAATTACCAATAAGGAACCATGAAAACTAACATTAACCTTTTAGGCACTTTTTTGCATTCTGTTTACTCATCATTCTCTCTCTGTAACATTTATTACTAATTTAAAACTGCAGACAGAAAAATTTGGGCTTTTTTTCTTTTCTTGACAAAGTTTGGTTCCACCTACTCCTCACTTTCCATTTTTTGCACTGCCTGCAACAGCAGTCACTCAGTCTGACTCATATTTTATAGATTTTTGTATCCTACTGCTCTCATACTAAGAAAACTAACAGAAGATAATGTTTTTGTATCCCCTAAGGTCTGACCTTTAATATAACTACAGGCTTTCCTCTTACCCTGCCCAATACCATTCTACTAATCCTGGTTTATTTAGCTTCTTTTAAAGCAGTAACAATTCATTACTCAATCTTGCACAAAACAGGTTAATCATTTTACATATGTGATTATTGTAATAGTTAAGGAATTTATGTCAGCAAAACAGTTCTGAATTTAGAAATACCAACGATGACATTTAGGTATGCATTCAAATGAACAAGAAGAACTGATGAATTTTGAATTACAACTTCCAACAGAAGAGCAAACTTTGTTTACAATTCAGGCCCTACTATCTAGAAACAATGAAAATAATCAAACTGCTGTAAAATTTACCACAATATAGTCAAAATATTCAATTTTTTAAATTCCATTACAGTGTTTTAAAGTGTTGGCAAAACTTTATGTTCTCTCCTTTATACAGGAGGAAAAAGCCACCAAAATTCGAACTTTGCCACATTAGGAAGTAAATTCTCTTTACACAAAAGGTATTCAGAGTCCAACCTTGAAATTATTCCAGTAGGACTACCACCAAGTCTAGTCACTAAATCTTCATTATAAAAAATTAAACCCAATCTAGGAAGCAGTTTCTTGTCCAAAATGAGCTGGATATACCCTGACAACACAGTCTGTGCACAAATTAAAGCTGTTTCACACCTTCCCCATGACTGTGCTGCCTGTACCACATTGCACTACGCTGCACCCTGGGAAATCTCCCTTATGAGATTCCCTTGATGGGCCATTAATTGTGAAAAAGGAGGTCACAACTCTGTCCTCAGAAAACTCCCAGAAAACCTGGAGCAGCATTCCCACCATATACTGGCAGAAGAACAATTACAAATAAGTGCAACTCTGCGGTTGTACAAGTTGTCCAGAAAAACTGAAGCTTGCCTTTTGAAAATCCCACTTCAAATGTCAGACACCTGTGTAATGGTGATGTGCTGTATTTTCTGCTTGCCTAAGGTACACCAGGCAGATGTTCTGATGTCTTTGCTATAAAGCTCTAAACAGCAATGAAGTGAATCCACAAAAGAAATAAGAAACACAAATGTAAATACTCTTAAATTAGATGCTGACTTTTATCGGGCAGACTGACTGAGCCAGAAAAATCAGACATCTTTCAAGCACGCAATTCCTTTGTCTGTATTATTTTTAAAAATTAAAATACCCCATTACGTGGAAAACAGTCGTACTTACCGCCGAAAGTAGTAAAATCTACAGAACACTGGTGAGTGAGTGGGTTCTTCTCCTTTCTTACTTCTTATTAACCTACATTCTCTGCATTTTTGCAAATTTGGTCCTATTTCAGAGCAAGAATCATCCTGCAAAAAGGACTCTCCTGTTTGCTTCAGCTTCTTTACTTTGCGCCAGTCCTTTAACACTGAGCGAGGTATACCAGCTGCAAAATAAGAGAGTGTCAGATGGGGTCCTCACAGATCCCAGTCAACATCAGTCAGTGTCCAACATTTCTTTTGTTACCTGCATAACATACTCCATTATTATTTCCACTTGTCTGCCTGTCAGCACCCAGGTTAAACAGCAAAGGCACCAGGCACATTTAGGCAGGCAGGAGCACAGTTAAGTAGCTACTGAGCTCCCAGGACACTGCACTTCCCTTATATCAGCTGCACTGTTCACCAACTATTCTACTAAAACCACCTTGAGAATCTCATTCTGACAAAACAAGCAAACAAGTAACAATACCTCAAGAAAGGTAGGCCTGAACTCTGTTTCAAGGGAAAATGTGAGCAAAAGAGGCAACTTTTTCACGAATAAAAGCAGACCTTGAAACAACCAACTCAAAAAGCAAAAAACAAACCCCTACTCCTTCAAAACTTATTTTTGCTGAAGGTTACAGATGAGAGAAGAGCAGCTCTACTCACAAATCCATTTACTCTCTGTGGTGTTTGTTGGCTTTGCAAGGCTAAGCAGTATAATTCTATTTTCGATACTGAAGTCAGCAGATCACACTGAGTAACACGAGGAGCGAGTCTATTGAGTAATATGTGCGATTTTCACATATCCGATTTGAAACTGAACCCTGTTGTTATTTAACCAGGCTTTTATTTCAATGACTCTGAAAAGTGGCACCAGTCTTATCTTGCAGATAGACAGAAGTATCTGTCATTTCATCTACCACTACTCCTGAAAGTTCATGTCCCGTAAACAGGGATCTGATGCAGGATGACAGAGGTCAGGGTGCTAACTTTGGACTTGGGACCGGGGTTCAGATCAGTATTTTGCCAGAGATAACTTGTGCAACCTTTATGAGTGACAGGTTGCCTGTGCCTCAGTTCATGCAGTTTGTAACTGCAGCCCACACTCACGCCGGTCATGTCAGTAACTGGATTACAACTTGGGAATAGGAACGGCCAAAGTGCAGGTTTACTAGTCCAAAAACCAATGTTTCCTGCCTCGGAAGCAGAGATCCTGGGTGTCATCTGGGAGCTGCTACACTTCAAGCTCTGTGGGCAGGAACTTGGAAGACCTCCAACACTGGGAGGGCTGTGCAAAGCCTTGCTTTGCAGGAGGGAGCCTCACAGCCTGGAGCTCTGAGCGCTCTGGCTAGCACACGAGCTCCTGGAGCTTTCCAAAACGGCACCAGGACAAAGCAGTTTTCAACCCTGGCAGCATCCAGATACCACCCATGTTGCAAAACTGCCACTAAGCCCCAGACCCTGCAGCACAGTTAGTTAGATATCTTCAGCCACCTACAGAGAACCCAGGCAGCCATCCCAGAGGAACCTCTTCTTTCAAGAAAGCTCCCTCAAGGTTGGCTATGTTTTTGTGTAAATCTTTGTGGAAAATTCTTTTTGAAGGAGAATCTCTGACCAGCTCTCTCTCAGAAATTAGAACAACCACAAAAAAAATTCTTTTGCAACAATACAAAGGTCATAAAGACCTAACATGCTACATGTGTATGTTTACAGTTTACTTCAAGAAACGAAGGTGAAAAAGATTTTACAGGCATGTTTGCCTTGATCTTCCCTTTGGTTGGGGGGGAAAAGTAATACTACTATCACTGGACCCAACACCCAGAATACCTCAGACAGACTACACCACTTCCAGCACCCGGTACAACTTAGGGATCAAGTACTCTCAAATACCAGAAGAGTAACTTTATACACCAGACAGTGAAAAGCCACAGAACATAATTACAGGCAGCATTTTTCATTTTCTTGCTACCTGTACTTAAAAATCCTTACAAAAAGTAATTTAATGGTAGACTCTCTCATACTCAACCAGACAAAAGACAAAAGAGTCGTCCTTGGAGAAGAATAAATTGGGATAAAAAATAAGGCAAGTTCTTAAATAAAATCCCTTATGTCGGCAGACCAGTTTGTCTTCTCAGATTAATCCAGTTACAGTCTGTTACATGTTACAGTATTACATTTAAATTGAAATTTGTATTTCCCTAAATGTCTTTATTCCTTAAACAAGAGGGATGTTAACACCATGTACAACACATGCTAGTTAGGAGTGTGAAATGACGCTCCCTGAAACCTTTCATTAAATTAACCAAATCATAACAGAGTGGCATCAGGCTCTCAAGGAATTGCCTCTGGCTTTCTGATCAAAGGATGAATTAAACCTCAACAATAGAGAATCTCTCCCTCCAGCAGTGCTCTAAAAATAAAGGCATTAGATCTTAAAATAAAAAAGCCCCAACATATATATGTATCTCAATACATATATATAGTTGTGCCACTTGGCACAACTATATGCACCAGCCTGCTCAATTCTGATGGACAGCATAAACCAGTTTGTTTACTGCTTATTTTTAGGCCAAGAACCAGTTTGTTAACACAGATATACAAAACGCTGTATTTCTTACACCAGGGCATTTCAAATGGCCTCAAGACAGATAAATTTGGCCCTACTCATTTACACAAGCATGCTTTTTAACTCTTTTCCCAGCTATCCTGCACGACAAACCCTCCAGGATTGTCAGTGCTAGACTTCACATTAGTCTGTGTCTTCCAGATCAGATTAATATACTCACTGCTGTTACTGCTGCTCTGCAACTTCAGCTTGCTTTTCTCTTTGGCGCTCCTGCTAAGAACACCAT
The DNA here is from genome assembly GCA_013397135.1 of Pachyramphus minor. Taxonomy (NCBI): domain Eukaryota; kingdom Metazoa; phylum Chordata; class Aves; order Passeriformes; family Tyrannidae; genus Pachyramphus; species Pachyramphus minor. The sequence continues at coordinate 452,969 of VYXB01007438.1, forward strand.
TTGGTTTCACTTCTTCCTCGGTATCACCCTTTTTTTTCTGCAAATCATTTTGTTTCTTTTTGTAGGTTGGCTTGGGCTGCCGTTTAGTCCTTTGCTCTGACTTGCTCTCGCTTTCATCAGAGTCACCGCTTTCAGAGCCAGACTCGTAAGTTCGTTTTCCTTTTCTCCTTGGGTGCTTCTCTTCCTTCACAAACTTATCTGCCAAGATTTTGCTATCTATGTTATTTTGCAAATCATTTGATGTAGAAGCTATTAAATTGACAGTACATGGCTTAATAATTTCTGAAACACTGTTCCCTGAATTCTCCTTTTTATTAGTGTTTTTATCTTCCTCCGAATGCCTTGTTAGCCAAGCCTTTTTCAGTTTAGTGTGGTAGTTTGGCTGACTCGTCTGGGAAGTTTGCCCACTGCCTACAGAGTTCGCTTTGTTTATTGTATTACAGACGATACCACTGTCTAGGGAGAGAGAGGTTGAAATTGTCTGATTTTTCACAGAGTTGGACTCGGCCTCACTGGTGTTACTACTTTTAAACTGAGCTGCAGCCAACGCAGCCTTGTGCTTTTTCAAATGGACAAAGTCGGTGGAGGTGGAGAATCCCGAGCTGGGCTGAGCAGCGCTGCCTGTGCTGCCAGCAGCGGGTGTAACCGGAGCTGGAGTGCTGACCTTGCATTCCTGGGCCTGTGCCATCGCCTGACTCCCGGCTCTCGAGGCCGGGCACTCCAGCGCCGTGCACGCCAGGACCGTGCTCGATAAGGAGTAAGTCACTTCTGAGCTGCCCCGGCTCGACACGCTCGTCGTGGTCGCTGCTGCTGCGGTGACATCCGTTTTGGTACTGCAGATGATAGTTGTGGTGGGGGTGGCAGCACGAGGAATGCTGCCTTGCGAGACAGCTGGAAATTTCTTTTCATACTGTGTGCGAGCACTGTCTGAGTTCATATTTGGCAGAATGACTCTTCCAGTCTCCCTGGCTTCCGCTGTTTTCAGGCAATCTGCTTGATTTGTCACAGCTGAAGATCTCTCACTGGCTCGATCTTTGGAAGCAGGCTGCACTACTGCTACGCTGTCGTACTTCGTGCTAGAAGGAGGACGCACAATAACAGATGCTGTAGCAGACTGCGACTTTCCACTCATTCTTTCAACGTGCCAATCCACTTTCTCGTTATTCGGGGCATTATTAGACTTCCACACTTCTGATACGTTCTGTTCAGAAGTGCCCTTGTAAACAGTCTGAGCTTCCTTGGGCTCAGGTACTAAAGTCGGTGGTTTCTGCAACTCCTGTATTTTGCCACCACCACCAGCATTAACGGGTTGAACAGGGGTCAGAGTTGGAGGTGAAAGGCTGCTATAGCTGCTTTCCTTCTTCTCCAGGTTCTGGTGCACGGGAGGGTGGAACACAGGGGCTCTGTGCAAGGCAGGCATACTCCGGAGTGTATTTGAGGATGAGATTGACAACTGAGTAGGGCTCCTGCTGTCACTTCTGAAAGAATTTACAGAGTGAGACTGCACTGACTGTGAAAGCTGCTCGGGTACCTTGCTTGTAGAGCCTTCGCTCTCTGGTTGGTGCTTAATTAAAGGTGGAGGTTTTGAAAGAGAAGAAATGTAAGAGGGGAGAGCCTGGGGACTAGCTGCTGTTGAAGGACAGTTAGTTTGCTTATCAACATATGCCCCCGAAGCTTCCTTTGATGGGTACGACCTTGGAGGTTCGTTTACTACACTGTTAGACAAGGTGGTGAAATAGTTACTCTGTGGCAAACTCTGTGGCACTGAATGCTTCATTTTATACAGTTCTGACACAGAGCGTTCAGCATCTTTGTCGTATTTCACCGAATGGCTTTTGGGACTTGAAGATAAGGATGTTACCCTGGAGTAGTTCTCTCTCTCTCCCTCCAGGGCCTTTATTTTAGCTGTGAAAGGAGCAACTTCAATACTTTCTTGGAGTATCCGTCTGTGTTCCTCTTTGTATTTGCTCAGTCGTTCTCCAGTCTCCTGTGGTGGCCTTGGCAGCTGGTTCAACATTGGATCTGCAAAATGTCTGTGCATATGGCTCTCCTTTGCTGCCTGTGTTCTGCTCTGCTCTAGCTCAGTCTTTACTGGTGCAGTGGCAACAGAACGCAAAGGTTCAACAAACGCCTTCCTCTCCAGTTCTCTGTTTGAAAAGGTTAAGCAAACACAGGTCAGTCTGAATGCAGCACAGTGTGCCAGACGCAAGACCTTTCTTCCCATGCCCGAACAAAGTTATCTATTAACACAAAACCCCACTTTTCTTTACATTAGGTACAATTGTCAAAAGTCTTCAGATGGCCCATGAACTGCAGTGCCACTACAAGTCAACAGGGCAGCACAGTGACAAGCCTGTCTCCACCCACGCCCACAAATAAACTAAGAAGCAGCTTGAAGGCAACACCACCTGCTGAAATGTACCCTCTCACACCGAGTTCAACAGCAAACTCACTCTTTGCGATGCTCTACGATACTTTTGGACAACGGAGGGCTGGAATGTGTTGTCAGTTTGAGAGGCCGCAGGGGATCTGCGCTGGACGGTCGCACGGGAATGTGACTCAGTAAACCAAGGCTGTCAGCTGAGGTCACTGGGGTGGGCTGGTGTAACCAGGGGCTGGGAGTATTCTGTTAATAAAAAAAAATAATATCACATTTCTAAATAATCATGGGACCACAAGGGACACTGCATCAAGTCCTACACTAAGATCAGACTGAAATAATGGATTTCAGTATGAAATCATACCCAGTAAATAAAATTTAACATTTAAGCCACTTTTTTGATCAACTGGAACATGCAATTGTACTTCCCCTGGACTTGCAGCATACAAAACAGTTTACACATTTCAGAAGTGTTCTTAGAACCATTTAATTTTCAAGTACTCTGGATGAACAGTTAATTCTAGAACAGCATCTCAAGTTCATCAAAATTAACAAATCAATGACAGCCTGACAACACTTAAGTTCAGTTACTAGTAAGAAGATCACAACTGAATTCCAGGAAGTATTTCTTTGAAGATACAAATATGGCTTAATATTTCAGGAAGATAACTTTATCTCTAGCTTCATGACAAATCTCAATATAAGGGCTATAAGTAATTCCTTCCTCGATGTTCCTTTCCTACCCCCAGCCAAATGATTATGATAATCCTAATTAATCTGCTTTATTTAGCCAGGCATTTTTATTTGGTATGATGATCGCCATCACACTACCAAACCATAAATGTACACACCTGCCATACTCTGCAGCATGGCAAAGACACAGTACACGTGATTTTGTGCTCTGTACCTAAATACTCCAAAGGTGGGCAAAACCAACCTCCTTGTTTACACACACACTAGTAAGTCTTAATTTATGGAACTGTTTTTTTAATCTACTGCTTTGTTACGGTTCTCTTTTCTTTCTTCTCTGAAACTTGTGTAACAGCCCGCAGGAAAAACCAGGAGCAGCTCTCTGCCTCTCCCCTTTCCCTCCCTCCTCTGCTCAGGAGGAGCGCATGCAGCAGTGTGGAAAAGCAGGGCACCCTGTTCAAGTGGGGCCCAAGTGCTGGGGACAAGTCAAGAAGGGGGAACTGGGACAAGACTGAGCAGCGCTTTCACGTGCACCCCGAAGCCTCTCGGTGCTGCTCCATCCTCACCTTCTTCTCCCATCCCCCTCCTTCTCCCCAGACTTGGCAACTCCCAGTTGGGAACTGCTGCAGCAGAAGGGGAGCCAAGAGCTCTCATGACACACGCACACAGCACAGGATAGATCTGCAGGTGCTACAACTTTGAAGTTCTGATTTCTGTATTTTTGAATATTTAAGCAACCGCTTGGGTTTGTGCGAACAGTTTTAGTGCGCACGTTTCCTGGGCCAGGAGTTCCCACGCTGTGGTGTTCCCACGAACAGCCTGTAAGCTGCATTAAAGTATTATGCAAAGAAGGCCTGTCACCTTCTCCCTAGAGGAGCTGGGGAACATCTGCCTGAGCACCGAGCATTGCTCAAACAGCTTTGTGACTCCACCTGCACCATCTACAGCCCGGCCCAAAGATGGGAGCTGCCACAGCCACCTGTGGACAGGAGGGAACGGTGGGCTTGGGGCACACTTCCCTCAGCTCACAGACATGGCTCAGCCCTGAGCCAAGGGTGGCTGCTGCTGCTGCTCTTACAGCTGAAACACAGATCCCTTTCTGTGATTGTGGCATCCATGCAAACCGACCTCGAAAACGCCCATTCTGGGCTTCTAAGATCTATTTAAAAAAGGCCTCCAGTGCGAGAGTCAGGAGACAAGTCACCACAAGACAATTGCCACATATCAACATAATTAAAAAGCTACATGCCTCGGTATGCAGGGCTGCATACTTCAGGCAGCCAAAGTGAAAACAACGTCTATCATAAGTTCTTTAAAATGGACTTTAGAATGGGGTGGAGCAGGCAGCAACATGAAAAGATAAATCCACATATAGTTTTCTCTAAGGCTTTTCTTCTCTGCTGTGTTTGACTTTATCACATTTTAGATCAAACTTACTTCGTATTACAAGGCCAACTCAAACTGACTGTTTTGGGAAAGACTTAGCCACAATGGTTTGGCTTTTCTCAAGAATGAGTCTGGGGAAGAATAGCTTTCCCCACGATGAAAAAGAAAAAAGTCTTTATAACCATTCAGGAACTCCAAGCACTGACACAAAGGCTTGCAATTTGGCAGAAGGACCACTGTCAGCGACATGCCTTTTGTGGTCCCTGTGAAAATCTGCCCAAATTAGGCCAAGTTGTAAGCCTCTAAAGATCAGTGTGCACATGCTCAGTGGAGATTTGATTGAAGCTGGCAGTAAAGCTCTCCAAAGTTTCTGTCTGCACTACACATGCTTCATCTTACACTATTCCTCTGAGGTGCCTGCAACGAGCATGCCATACCCCAAGCCTGCAGGAGCTGAGAAAACTTTTCCTGTAATTGCCACGTCTGCCTGCCAAACCCCGCCGCCGCACTGGGCGAGAGGCTGAAAAACACAAACCGTGTCTTCTGAGACTTCAGTGGTTGTACTCAGCAAACAGACAGAGGAATCACCCTGACTTGAATACAGAGGAGTAGAAAACAGATGGGAAGGCAGAGATGTGTGTCAACAGGAACAGAAGGGGAGAAAAAGATATGCTAAGAGAGGGTACACAGATAGGTGTAAAGACAAGGGAAACGGGTGTAAAGTGCAAAAAAGATTTATAAATGCTGGAGTATTACTCTTCAGAACTTCTGCCTCGGTCTTTTGCCATTACTTGGGGAACATACACAAAATCTCACCATGAAGACAATTGTCCTACCTCTCCTACTGTTTCACTTATACAACCATTTACACAGTTTGAGGTAGTAAATATTTACCCAGTGAACCTGAGTTCCCAAACCAGCTGGTTGAGCTCACTTGGTCATGATCTAAAACCAAACACTTCCTCTTTCTTTAGCACTCTTAGGAAATCAAGGTCTGGGAAAAGTCCCTGCTCATACCCACCCTGAGACAGTGGTTACTGCTGCAGTTCCATTCCCAGCCCTCTGCCTACTCAAAAAACCCACTGCGACAGTACACTCGGTGTGACACAAACTACCACATCGGGGAGGCACCAGGCTCAGCTAAATACATCATCAAGGAAAGATCTCAACTTACCCTTCTCAAGGAAGCCTCCGCGTTAACAGGAGTTTCTGGGTGGACCCATTTGGAGGAGGGCAGACCGAGTCCTGAGTAAGCATGTGTTCCGTTTGGATACTGCCAAATAATTGGATAAAGCCCTAGCTGATTATAGGAAGCAGAAGGATGAGCTTGTCCGAGAAGATGTGGAGACTGGTGTTGTAACATCTGTTGCTGCTGCTGGTGTGCTAATGCCAAATGGCTTAAGCTGCTGGCATGAGCAGTCTCTAGTCGCGGGTGGGCACCCAGCAAGGAGGCAGCAGGCACTCCAGGCAACACTGCGGGGAGCAGATGAGGGTGATGGACGGAATGGTGGGAGGCGCTACTAAGGGGGTGAGTGTTAATAGCGGACAAGGGAGCCTGAGCTGAAGACCCAGCGAGCAGATGGGATGAACCAGTTAATGCAGGATGATGAGCATTTGGATTTAAACAGGTTCGGTGGGATGAGGAATGCAGAGGATAATTATGCTGATGCAAGTAAGGTGAAATGTGATTAGTTCCTGTTTCTTGTCCAATCAGAGTGGGGTCCCTGTATACTGTGAAATGTTCATTCTTGTCAATGATAAGAGGACTTTTAGTAGCTTCTAGAGCACTAACTCTAGCTGGAACTGGATGAAAACTAGACCTAGGCAAATCATGATCAGTTTTATTGGCTGACCTTGTTAATCCAGTAGCATGGCTGTTTTGGGAACTAACCTTAGACTTCACAGTATCAGAAGATTGGGTGAATTTAGGCTTAACATCAGGTGACTTTGTTTTAGGATGATCAACTGAAGCACTAGATTTTGACTTCACAGAATCGGGGGCTGGACTTTGTTTACGCAGTTTACTCTCTTCTGCTAGAGAAGCTACATTTAACGAAGACATAAACGAGCCATACTGCACTTTCTCTTTTTCAGAATTTAAGTGTTCATTTACTGGCAACGCTTTTACAACCCCAGGTTGTATCAAATCCGTTTTAACAACACTGCTAACCCAACTCTGATCAGCTTCCTGTTTTCTTGCTTCAAGGAAATTTGCATTTGCAAACTGCTGCTTTAAATCGCTGCTGTGAGATTCTACTTTCTGAACCGCTTGCAAACCAAAGGTACTTGCAGCATTATCCTGGTTCTCCTTTTCAGAGTTGATTTTATTAGAAACTTCAACAACACATTTTGGAGTAGGAGGTCTGGGTAAAAACTGCTCATTTTTTAACTCCGCAGTATGATGTTTTTCTGCATTACACTCTAGAGCATGTGCATCCTTGGCATCCTGCTCATAAGGTGTTGGCTGCTCTCCTGCATGGAGTGAAGATTTCTCCTGCTGATCCAAGACTGACGACTTCAGCCTTTCTGTGTCTTCATGGTTTTTATCCTCCTGCACTTCATCCCACGGAGACCGCCTATCCGTTAGTGTCTGTTCTACTCCCTCAGTAGGTTGGGATTTTCCTTCTTCCCCATTTATCTTTGAAGTGTTCTTGCTTTTTAACTCATTTTCTGAATTTTGCTCTGAGGATGAATCTGTTAATCTTTTATTTGAAATTTCTGAGTCACTGCTTTCAGAATAATCTGAGATATTGTCTGTCCGCAGTCTCTTCATATTGAGCTTTTTTTCATCCTCTTCAGGTTTCCTTCTTTTGCTAAGAAAGTGTTTATTTTTGGTTTTGGGGTTTTCTGTAAAAGATAAAAACATGTCTATCACATTTTCAGCCTAATACAGTTTTAAGAAGCTCTCCCTCCCCTTCCATTAACTGCTTTTACCTCCTCGACCTATATAATCGTATCTTTCATCTTTCATCTTCTCTTCATCAGGCATGCTGCTATCAGAGCCTTTCCTCTTATTTGGCCGAGTATTCCTCTGTTGCTGGTGCTGGTGAGAATTCTGTTTAGGTGCTGCAGTTTGGGAATTCATTGCTGGTCTGGGACTATTTGCTTGTGCACGTGTATAATGACCCTAAAAATAATTTGTGATTAATGGACTTAAATGCAATGTTAATTAAGTGTCTTTAAACACGTATTTTTAACATTCTCAATATACGAAAATACTTAAGTAAAAAGATAAATGTATCTACGTGAACTGTGTTGCTGTTCTGGTTGGAACGAGACCGTCGGCGTGAAGTGATGCCAATATTTTCACCTTTCAACAAAGAGTGAACAACATCATCTAGAAAGGTCATCTGAACCATAGAAGGATCAACATTCTGAGGTTCTAACACCTGGTTTATGGAAAAAAAAAAAAGAGAGAGAGAGAGAGAGAGAGCAAATAACAATCAGCAGATGTTCAGACAATGCCCAATCTCTATTTTCTGTATCAGCGTTCACCAGTCTATTTTGCGTGCTAAAGACTAATCAGAGAAAAACCTACTTAATCCTGACAAGCAGAACTGACATATGACACAACAAAGGCTGGGAACAGTGTCAAACTAAAGCAAATGTGTCTTTACATATCATTGCAAAAATAACTTTTTTTTTTTTAAAGAGAAAGTACCCCACCACCACTTCCTTCCCTCCCTTGCCTGACCTGCAAATTTGAGATTAAACTGAGCCATTCAGAGAATAACACCTAAGTAGCAATTATGACATACAAGCATTTTATAAAATTTATTTCATATACTACAAACTATATTGCAGAAGCACATTACAGTATTGTTTCCAACAGAAGCAAAACTGCTGCAAGAAGGGAACCAAAAACAACTGGAGACAAAAACTCTAAAGACCAGTGTTACACTAGTGAGGGAGATCATAAAGTAGGAAATGCTAACCAGATCTTCAAAGAACGTGGCACAAAGTGAAAAAATAACACTTGGGGAAAATCAATTAGAGAGAATTAAGGGAAAGAAGGTATTTGAGTATAAGACTAGTCTTAAGTTTTTATTGTCACGTGATTTTGTCAGTCATTTCAAGGCAGATAGGTCATTCCATATATTACTACTGAGTCGTAGTATTACTCTCCTGAAGTAGAATTCATTACTGCCATTAAAAACACCAGTATTAATTCTTTCTGTAACATCAAATTCAGAAATAAAACTAAAACCTACCACACTAAATATAAATTAGAGCTGCAGTAAATGCTTAATTCAACAAATTGCACAGAGTGGCTATTTCAATTACTTGGAAAAAGCAATTATTACTGCAGTGCTAAAAGATTTCATCATTGAGAAAGAAATTCCCAACAGAACTGACAGGGAAGACCAGTTCTTAAAACCAGACTGCTTCACTTCAAAGACTTCCCTAGTCAAGTAGCAACAGCAGAAGGAACTGTAGGACTGGTATTAATTATCTCACTGCACAAACACTCAGCTCCAGGAGGGTTTAACCACTGGCCCAGTGCAGTTGTGCTGCAGGTTCAATGCAGTGACACCCTCATCCTGCTGGAACCAAACAACTCTGTGTGTTTTTGAGTACCAGCGGCAGAAGTTAAACCCTCCCAACGCACAGTTTGCTTGTAGCTTGTTTTCTGGGTGTCATCTATCAAACTCACCTGGTCATTCATAACAACCATAGTGCGGGAGAAGAGATCATGGTGAGTGATGATGCCAGTGAACCACTGGGTGGCAGAATCCTGTCTGTACACTCTCACCCTATAACCATTTAAGGAGTACGGACCTTTGGAAGAGGAAGAAATAAAAAAGCCATTGAGGAATTAAGAAAAAGAAAAGAGGCATACATGGGTTTTGCTGCCTGTGTTTTTTTTTTAAGCTTCACAGCAAACGTACAGTGCGCATGGCACGGGGAGTAAACCACAGCCCATTTTGGCACAGCACTACCAGTGGATTTTATTTGATTTAGGAAGACATTCTGAAATGTAAATGGCAGATATAAGTACGCTTTAAGGTCAATTCAGCTAACATTTTCAACATACAATTTTCTTATCTTAACTAAATCTTTCTGCAACCATGATGACACATGATGGGAAAACTCCTGCCTACAAACAGCAACCACAGAAAAGTAATCTGAAAGGCCAGAAAGTGGCAGCAGCAGGTTATACAGAAGCTATTTAACAGGCTAGTCACATGCCCAGCCGCTTTGCTGGCAAAAAGATTTACATCTTGGTGGTTAGGCTGTGCATCTGCCAAGTCTTTCCCATAAGTGACCACAGAGTTTCTCTCCATTACAGCAGGCAGAAAGGCAGCCGAGTGATCCCGTGCCTGCTATGGCCACATGGAACACTCACACACACACGGTATGAAAGACTTCAGCTCCTGCTTTCAGACATACCAAACACAAAGAAACCTCACATACTTTGCAACGCTCAGTTTAATTCACTTCCAAAGGCCAACAGGCATGGGGAGATAGTATGATACAGTACCTACACTTTGGAGTCTGTTTCAAGACACAGAAATTGAGATTCAACGATTTTATTCATGTTCACTGGGACTCTAAGCTTCATCACACTTGGTGTTTATACAGCATTTTGTATGACCAAGCAACCCTGCCACTGAGTTCAGTTCCAGCTGTGTGGGTTTTACTACTTCTGCAACCAAACCCCAGGCACACAGAAAGGGAAGCAAAACCAATCAGTGACAACCTACAAACAGCCTGACTTAAGTGATTTAAGAGTGCTTAGCTGCTGAACCGCACAGGCAAGGCCAGAATTCCCCTGTCTTTCCTAAAGATCATTTTTTCCAAGCCCTGCCCAGTACATTAAGCAAGCTCAAACATCTGCAGCAAACAGGCCAGGGACCTCGCAGGTGACAGCTTTCTCTGGTAAAAATTAGCCACGTTCACACAACTGGGTCCAGTATACCCTGTGCACATGACTGTGTCTGACCATAAGGACTGTTTTTAATGTCAACATTTGAGAGATCAAGAAAAGTGCAAAAGCAGTAATAATTTAGCCATTTCCAAGTGGTCTGTTTAATTTTGGAACCTTAGCAAGACTTTCTGAAATACCTTTTGCATGTGATTGTCTAGGTTTTAAAACCAGCTGGGAACAGAAACACCCTTCTCACCACCATCCACATCACTCATGGCACAGCTGAAACCTCGAGACCTGCTGAACCCCCTGAGCCACCGGCGTTAACTCACCCCTGCTGGAGTGTGTCTCCACACACTCAGCTGCACAGACAAGGGTCAGAAATGTGCCAGCACAGGCACTGCCAATCACACATACATATGGGCAGGAAAAAGAGGAAGAATCTACAAGCTTACGTCTCACATTCCTGGTCTTGGACCAGACGGGGTTCCCCTGGGGACACATTTCCTGATGGCTTCTCTCCAACCCTTACTCCATATGCCCCTGAAAAACGCCTCCAGCTCAGCTCCCACACTTCTGGCTGCCTGACCCATCCACATTCTCCACATCTTGAACTTTCAAGGGCTGTCCCAAAGCTCTGTCTTATTCAGACAGTCTCAGTAAAATTTTGCCCCTGTCTCTGTGCAGATTTGCCATTCCTAATTTCCTATCCCAGCTCCTCCTCTCTTGCATCCTACTGCTAACTGCACAATGATTTTCAGTCACTTGCATAACCAGAACCAGCCTCTCCCCAGCTTCTTGTCTCATTTTAGCATTTAAGATTCCAGGCCCTTGGCTTCTAAGTCCTTTCCCAGTCTTCTCAGCTTACAAGCTCCATCCTTCCTTCTCCAACAGCTTCCAGCTTCTCCTACTCCTCTCCACTGACCCAGTGCCAATTTCTTTCCTCTTACTCCTTGTTCTAATCTCTGTCTGTCCTTCATCCCAGCTGTTACCCTATCTATTTTTAAAAGAGACTTTATCTACCTTTTAAAAACAGAGGGTTGGGGTTTTTTCTTACGTGCTGCTGGGGTGACAGGAAGAAGGAGAAAGATTAAACTGCAGTCACACGACACAGGCCAGCTCAGCTCCAGCCCAGCCCAGCCCAGCCACAAGCAGCCATTACAGGAAAAGCCTGGCTTTGTTTCCAGCCCCTGGCTGAATCACGCTTAGCTACACATTGTTGAAACAGCCTGTGCAGTACTATGAGGAAATATGTTCAGGGCTGAAGCACACTCAGTGTTTCGAGAGGATTATTATACACTCAGCCTGAGATTGTAGTGATAATAAATCTAATAGGAAGAAAAAAAATCAAATATTTTAATTGTTAAAAATCAAAGACACTTCACTATGTTCCCTGAACTGGTTTTATTTGTCTCAAAAGCTTTCAACCTGGCCAAGTCTGGGAGGAGTCTGGCGTTTGTTTTTTTTTTTAAACAAGGAATAAACTCCTTTCCTGCCAAAGCTAAAATCTCTACTGCAAAGCATGCTGCTGTGACTGCTGTCCAAAGGAAAGGTTACATGGGCCAATTTTTTACTTTAGTCTCATTCTTGTAAATAATTGGACTGGTTTCGACTAAAATTCTTCCTCCTCAAACTGGCATGTTTCTTTTCAAACATCTGGAATCTCACTGTAATGATTTTATCCATCTCTCCTCTTTTTTCAGATAAACTGCATTTTAACAGTGATAGTCAAAGCAGAAAAAACTAAGTTATGACATGAAGGTTTCAGCATGACAGACAACAAGGAAAAGGCTGGATCCTGAAGATGTTGTAGAGGATGAAGAGAATATGGTAATAACCTTAACAGATGTGTCTAGACAAGGTAGAACTGAAAACGTTGCTTAAATTGCAGGGAACAAGAAAATGGTAATACTGGAGAAGGTGAAGCAAACCACAGAAGAGAGGGGAGGAGAAGAGGAGGATGACACGACTAGATCACAGCAGCTGGCACTGCCAGAGGGCTGTCTGTGAGCCACTGCAAGGGCTGTGCCAAATGCAAAGTCTCCGTGACCAGGAGCAGATTATGTCCCGGGAGAATGTGACAGCAGTCCCTGCTGCCTGACCGCCATCCCCGGGGGCGGAGGTGGTGGCACTGCCAAGGGCTGGCACGTCACTGCCCCAGGGAGCGCGTGTCTCCTCAGGTCACATATCACCCTGGGGGAGCAAGTGGATTTGAACTGCAGCTTCTCCTGAGATGAGGAAACTGCTCTGCAGGGACGTTTGGATTAGATTCATCTCATCGTCCAAGATACTCTGCACTTGTGCACTTCTAAGCACAGGAACATCCATTTGAGAAATTGTATGTATAAAAAATACAGTTCCTGGAATGATGGGAAGTAAATAAGTTGTGTGGATGGTGGGCTTGCAGTCTCATTTAGATGATAATTTCAATATTGCTGGGGCTTTGCTTGAGTATTGATTCTGTACCAGTGTAACAGAGCCTTTTATAATTGTCTTATTATTGTTACTCTAATGAAATACAGTAAACAAACTCCATTTTAGTTTCCATTTCATATAGCCCTAATTCGATTTCGCATCACCTCTCAATCCAGTTTTGGCTGCAAATTTCATCAACAGACTATTAACTTGTGTTGCATCTGAGAATATTAAAGTACAATCTGAAATGACTAACACCAACATACCAACTTACTATCTACACAGTTCCACACGTTGCTTTTTCAGCATCCTTTTTCTGTGGCCCGTAAGAATACTCACATCTAGTCAAATTAGGAACTTCACAGAAGGAAAGGCAGAAGTTTTTTACTGTAACTTCAATATTAAACTTACCATATTCCTTTGGTCTTCTGAACTTAGTTTTATCAAAGAAACCAGAGAGTAAGAAAACCTCAGAACCATCCTCAAATTATCTGATTATTTACTGCTTCCCTCCCAATCTTCATTTATAAAATGACTGCTTAAGCATTTTTGTTCTGAAACTGCTTTACTGTTTGCCTGGGGATTTTAGCCCAGACTGCAGAGGTTAGGTTCTGCCTCCCATTCCAGGAATGCCTCTGAAGAGCTGCCTGGAAGTTAATGAATATATTGCCAATGCAATAGTATTTTTATTATCAGCAAGGTGGAACCAAAATAATTCCTTTTAATTCATACTAGTTTTCTTGTAACTTGTATTTACAGTGTAAATATTCTCGTATACAGCATTTGCTGCTACATTCCAGCATAAGACTCGAGTTACAAAATCGTGATTTGAAAGGCACTTTTCAGTCAGAGGGTAAGGGTGTGGGGTGGGGATCTGAAAGTATTCTTCATCTGTGACAGAACTGTGAAGAACTACAAGCACAGACAGGTATCTGAGAAGTTATCACATGTAACAGTAACACTACAGAGCACAGAACAGTTTTAAACATGCCAAAATTTGTGTGGTTGCCATTCATACACACTTATTTTCACAACAAACTTTATAAAATATCTATGTTCAGACTAACGATATTGAGCTTTTGCTGTAAACACTAAGACATCAAACAAGTTAAGAACAGTCTGAAGCAGTCACCAAAAAGCTTCTTACATAATCTTGTTTTCTTGTATTAACAAATACTTCCAAAAAATAACTTCCAAGTTAGAAATATATTCTCCATTATATCACAAATGCTATGGGACGAGTCCCACACAAGTAATGGCCTTTAACTAGCTAACACAGAATATAAATAACACAATTTCCCACATAATTACCTTGCATAAAAATCTCCTGAACCTTTTGTTCCTTTACCCAGGCTTTTACTTCCTCATGTAACTGCGGGTTATCCCTGAGAACTGGGTTTAGACTGTCTACGTCGTCCTAAAGTAGAGATTAAAAAAAGAACCATATGTTATGTTTACTTGTAACATTTTTGTTTATTTTCCTAAATGTATTTTTAAAGTACAATATTAAGTCGTCAGATGCTAATTTTACTGATTGCCTACAAATCCCTGAGTTATTTTTAGAAAAAACTTAAAAGCATAACATAGTGCTTAAAGTTATTTCATGGGAACACGGTATGTCAGATCCCACATGTGGCCAGACTTGTAAGCTATTAATAGGATCACACTTTCATAAATACTGTCTTACTACAAGCTAAAAATGCCCTCTACAGACTTCAGTGTTTACAGGTATGCACAAAGAATTGTTTAAATAATGACTAAATTATTTTTTTTGAAACTGTTTTCCATATCTGTAAAATTTAATATGGACATATTGAGCATAAACATAGATACAAACCCCACAAATATAATGCATAATGCATAAGCTGTATTTTAAGAGAAACAAGCATTCTGAGAGAAACACCACTGCTGATTTTCAAATATGTTGGTCTTTATTAATTAGGTCACTTCAAATAAGACACATTTTAATATCTATTATATTTGCTTTTCCTGGAAAAGATTCTTTTTCACTATTTGGTAGCACATCAACTGGGAAATTAAGACATCTTTGGTGGCATTGTTCTCCTAACAAGAAAAACTAGGCACAGAATCTGGTTCATATGCCTGCAAGGGTGGCTTAAATCACCATCCATCTTTTGCCTCCTAGAACACCTATTTCTCTGCTTCAGAGCAAACTTGCTATTTCTGTCTTTGAGGCTGAGGCAGAGAAAAAAAGCAGCACCACAGCCTGGAGACTCCTCATGCGGAAGATGGCCTTGGAAATCCGTGAGCGGCAGGAACATTCATTTGCACCAAGAGAACTTCAGACAGCTAAAATAATGAGAGCAATTCTCCACATACAAAATGTAAAATGTTTTATCAGTACTGCAGCTGAGATCAAGCAATTTCTTTCCTTGATCTCCAACACGTTCCTTGATGTTTCACAATTTATTATGAAGAGCTCCAGCCACAGAATACAAAGACACAAGCAACACCCAGTGAATCGTGCATTGCTGCCAGGCCCCTCCAGTGACACGAAGCAATTTCTCTCTATTCATCTGGATGAGATTGTTCTTGCTAACCCACTGATCACAGGATATCTATTTCAAATTCAAAATTCACTTCCTGACACTTGGGGATTTGCTGTGCTCCATTATGGAGAATGCATCGATGCTTTGGTTGTTACAGCAAATTACTCTCTCTCCTTATGCTCTTGCAAAGGATATGGCCTTAAATCCAGAAGAAATGGTTGAGATGACTATTTTAATACATGTAAATCAGAACAAAGTGAAGGGAAGATCAACAGGACTTGTACCTCAACCAGGTTATTGCTGGCATTATGAGAGGCACATGAAGGACATAACTAAAATTTATTCAAGGATGGCCTCTCCTGAGGCAATCTACAAAGAGTATTAGCTATTCTGCCTACTTGTGCAAATCCATTTTTGCACTGATGCTACCTACAGAAGCAACCCCACCACTGGAAAGAGGGGATGATTTGCCAGGGGAACACACAGACCCTGGAACTGGAGCTGCGTGATGACCATTCATCTGCGCTCCTTCCCATGAACTCTCTTTTCACAGCAGTGCAAGAGATTCCTGCAATAAAAACTGTCCCTCTCAGATCCACGAGCATTGGACCTAAGCAACAGACGAAGGCACTGCAGTACTGAGAGTCTGGCTGATTTACAAATGCAGTTAATATGCAGATCTTGTACACTTCGAATAATTCCTTCAGTCCCATCTAAGAAAATGTGTATCTTCATTTTGAGACTTACACAATTAGGTACCATGAAGTCAAACCTGCTACTCTTAACATTATACTACTTTCAGGAGTTCTTTATGTGAAGTTTTTGAATCTCTATGTCATCCTAAGCTACTTTTGATTTGTTTCCTGAAGGCAACAGACACTGCTGCTTTTCTTTTTTTAGATTTCACATCCTTCCTAAGCATCTTGGCCTTCTTTGAACTTGACACAGAAGATACTGGCCCATCCTACGTATAGTACACTTGAACCTTTTCTGCTCTATCTCCTAATTCAGATGCATGACATCAGTACCTTGGCTGAGAGTGCTCCATGTGAACACTTAGAAAAGGAGACTGCAGAGTCCATTTTGTACTTATTTCCTCACTCTTGGTGAAAGATGAGCTCATCTCAAAGATGAGCTACCAAAGGCACCAGTGAGGTCAAAGACCCATTACACAAACTGCATGCAGGTATGACTGGGATTATCAAAGAGAACCCGGAGATTCTAAATGCAAAACGCAACACACACTTAACATATCAATCTTCGGGGGTGGGAGGGAGAAGACACTAACAGAATAAGTTCCTGAAATCTCACAAATTCCATTCTTTTCTGCACATATATCCAGGGGGAAAAGTGTATCATGAGTGACCTTTTCCATCTTTAATCTCCAATCTGAAAACCAAAACTCAGGAAATTAATTGCATAATGTATCATTTAAGACAGTGGCTTTTAGCACACCATTTCAGCACACACCACAAACTTGCCAAAAGCAGGGAGCCACAGGGTGAGAAGCAAGGCTGATGACTTGCCATCTCTTCCCTGGTTTAGCACTGAAGACAAGCAGGTAACTGCAGTGCCCAGTCCTCTTCCCTTCCCTGTGTTTATATTGCTCAAGGAATTGAGCACTCAATTACCGTCTAGAGGTTTGAACCTTGGCCATTGTGACCTTCAGTTTTCCTCTCCTCCTTGGTTGAAGCAGCATGATTGACAGACTAACCCACAGAAGACGTAAATGTCCTGCAGGATTTTCCTCCAGACTTTTCCTCATCTGAAAGTAGTTTTACAAACAGAAGTATGGTACCCTGTCTTAGACTAGTTTTTCCACAAGTCCTGGAACACCTCCTCCAGACAGATGTTAATGCTGGTTTGAAATCCTCACGCAAATCATGATGCAAATCAAAGAAATGGGACTGCTATATTCTTCTTCAAATCTGCTGTAGGAAGCTCTTTATGTACTTCATGTGGCAGTGTCTCCTGCTCCACAAATGACTCCATACAAAGGGTGTATGGGCTACAAAGATATGGCTGAGATAATCCCTCCTTGCCCCTCTGAAAGACAGTCACATGAAGCAATGTGACTATGAGAAGCTTGCCAATCTATGACAAGTTTTTTACATCTTTGCTGCTATTCTTCCTTCTTTCTAGATCAAAAGAGGAATTCACTTCTGGTGGACTGGACTTCATGCCTAATTATCCGAAGAACTGGGTCAGCTGCATGTCTCTCTAGGTGATCATTCTCACATGCTGGGGACATCCTGGATGCCAAGGAAGTCCCAAGAAGGAGAGAAAATCAAATTTTCCCAAGTAACAAAGTGATCCTGTGTTTTTCTGATTGTATCTGTTCTTTCTTCTGGTGTGAAGTGATACAAAGCAGGTTGAAACTACAGACAATACCATCACAGCTTAAGATACCACACTGCTCTAACGAGAACGTAAAAATTTTTGCTCAGAGAAATCTTTTTAGAGAGCTTATTCAGACAAAGATAATTTAGCATTCAGAGTCACAGATGAACAAGTGCAGATCACTTATAATACTTCAAAACTCCTTTAAGATCAAACAGGAATTTCAAAGACATTACGCACAGAAAAACAAGACAAAGTCCAAATGCATAGATAATTTTCCCACTCAAGCTCCATCCACAAAAAAATACTGCCCAAGACCCTGAGAGGTATCCCTGCATGAGCTGAACCTGCACATTGCCCGTGAAGACCATACAAAGTGCCTCTGAAAGGCTCAAACCACCACAAGCTCCTTTTCCATTTTGGGCAGCCAGGCATGACTGTGGTGGGAACGCCTACACATTTCCACAGCTCTCCACCTTCCCCACAAGACTCGAACTATTGAAGCAGGATGTTTTCCTCAGCATTTTAAAATACTTCTCCAAGTCATTCTTCACAAACTTGAGGGGCAGAAATGAGTTCATGGAGAGATGAAACCCCGGAACAAAGAACAACTATTGGATTGTTTGATTCCGCCCCGAGGCCCACCTCCAAACAGAGCCTGCATGCTGCTTATAGGAGGGTATAGAAACTCTGGTCAGCTGCCAACTCTCCACTTTCAGTGAAGGAGAGGAGGAGAACTGACAACATGCATTCCAGGTAAACCAGTTGTAGAAAAAGAGTGGCTTTTGGCAGTAAAAAGGCTTAAACCAGAGCCCTGAAGACTAAGTCGCAACACCTGTCACACACTAGGAACCTGCAGACGTTTATTTGGGAAAGCTCCTTCCGTGGAGATTTCCATGGTGTCTCTGCATTTGGCTTCACACATCAAGGACATCTTTTTAATATCAGTAGGAACTCATTTCAGCTAGTGTTTTACAGAGAAAGACTAAGTAGATTTTGCAGTCCTCACAAAGGTCAACACCACATTAGTCCTCACCATCTGTGGCTTAATTAACTATAGCTTCCTCTGGCTGCTTAGAGGTTTTCTGATAATTTAGGGCACGAATTAGATGAAAACTAGTACATAACCAACTTGACAGTCCTGTTTACAATGTTTACACAGTATGCACTGCACATGGAAATAAGCATTTTGTTAGTGCTTTAATGGTAGAGGGACCACATTTAAATTCAAACCGTGCAAATGAAAAACTCAAGAGATCAAAGTGTCAGAAGCCTGAACCTTCAGTGTTATTGTTTCATAACTGAATATTAGTTTCTATAAAATGAGCCCCCCAAATCCTTTTTTTCCCTTTTTGCACCAAATCATTTGTACAACTGCACGGAGCTTCAGAAATTAAATTTCAAAACTGCAGTGTGAAAAACAAGGTACAAGATAAGTCAACAACTCCCTACAAACTGTCACAACAGTCTTCAGAGAACAGTGGCAGGAAAAAGCACTTTTTAAAATCTATGCTGCTGAGAATTCATACTAGTCCTCTAATGCCATTTTTAGAAGATAATTTTCTCCCATTAAAAAAAAGACTAAATGTCGTACCCGCACCCAGCCTCAAACACAGCCATACAAATTTTTACCCCTCATTTGAAAGGAGGTCTGTGCAATTCCCTCCTCCATTTTTTCATAACCAGCAAAATCCCTTCATTTCTCTTCCTATCTCTCACTGATTGTGCTACCTGACATATGTGATTATATCACTGATCTGTAATCTCTTTTACTGATTATAATTTTTAACAAACCTTCCATCTGATTGTCCTGTTTGACATCAGAGTCAGCAGGGGAAAAACTCATGCAAAACAGAAGTGATACAAAATGTAGAGAGGCAGAACACCAAAGATATTAACAAGAATATCACCTATGAACTGGCAGCATTCCTCTGCCACGCTACCAGGCTTTTTTTCCAGTGGCAGAAGATGAGAACCTAACTAAAAGACAGAAAAACTGGCCAGCATCTGATACCCCCCGCCCCGAGGGTATCACCAGGCAGGCACTGCTGTTGCCACACAGACCATACCAAAACTTACAGGGAAATAATTGAATTTAGATGAGTCTAAACATAGATCTGCCGTCGCTTGCCCCGTTTCTAGACACACAAGCACGCATAACCCCCTGGTAAACAGTATATTCCTTATTCCCTTCTGACAAGTGAAAGGCTACCCCAGCTGCCACACTGCTGCAGCTGGTGGGCAGGAGGTCAGAGAGGCCCCAGAGGCTGCAGGGCTGTGCTGTGCCGCACAGCCAGAGAGGCCAGGAACGTCTTTCCAGAGGGAACAGCTCCAGGGACACATGGAGCTGACCCTCCCTGTGGCCCTGCGAGCAGGGCAGCCTCCCTCCCGCTCCAGGCTCCACACCAAGGGCAACACCAGCCACCAACACCGAGGCCAGCAAGGCAGAAAGGCTAGAAAGTTTTTTGGGGAGATCGTAACTTCCCAGTTTATCTTAAACGGCTTTGTCTGAGCTGAGAGAAGAGGCTTAGGCTTACCAGGCGACGCCAGCGCTTTCTATGTAAACCCAACCCACACTTGACCTATTTTCTGCTGTTCTGAGCGCACAGTCACAATTTACCTCATTCAAACCCGGCAGCTGCTGGGCTACATCTGAACCAGTTAAGTCAAGCTTGAAGGCACAGCCCTGACCCCTAAACCAGAAACAAAGTCGAGGCGAGGTCAGTGCTGCTCACACGTGTGCGCAGGCACGGCCGCACGGGCCGGGCAGTGACGCTCGCCCTGCGTGTGGGGCCAGGTCACGCAGCCCGGATAACTAATCCCCACCCAACCAGGGGCTCCGTGTGCACTGCTCCAAGGACAAGTGTTTATAGATAGTTCAGACCACAAACCGTCAAGATGAGGGCTTATTTTCAGTGTGCAATGGCAACAACTATGCTTCTGAGAGGAGAAGTTAAAACTACGAGGGGAAAAAAGATGAGGACTACAAATTTAGTAATTTTCCAACTGGCAGTAAACTTAACATCTCTAAGGAAAAGATATCAAGAATTTTTCTGCTGCTTCCCATTTCCTTATGCCTAATACATGTCTCCACACACTCCTACCCCCTTCCTCATTTCACCTGTTCAACAATTAAAGAGTTGACATTGATTTTAAAATTTTAATTATCAGGTTTGAGAATTATGGGATCATGGTCTGCATACACTTTTCCAGGTCATGATTTCAGGCTTGAAGTTGCCCTCATTGCACCAATTAGCTCAGTTTTGGAAGAGTAACTCCCACCTCAAGAATACCAAAAAATTTCTATTAAAAATACAGACAATCATCCTATGGAAAGATATACTGAAGTTAGAAACATAAACATACAGGAAAAAAAAGTTGACTCCTAGTGTAATATTCTCCCTGCTCTTAACTCACAAACTCAAAAAACAACAGATATTTGCCTTCCTATGAAACTATCAATATGTCAGGTGAAATGAGTATGCTGTAAAACTTGCATTTAACAAGTTCAGTTATTCTTGTGTCTGTAGGTGAGAACCTGGCATGGAAAAGCAGAAGGGAAATCAGCATACAGGATGGACATGCAGCAGGCAAGCAACCAACAAGCAGTGGATAAACAAAACCAAACGTGGGCTGGGCAGATGTTGTCACAAAACAGCCTAAAACCTGCTCTAATGACATCTACAAAAGTTTTGCACTTGAAAATAGAGATTAATAAACAGATGACCCTTATGCTCATGGGTTATGTCACCCTCTCTGTGAGCAGCTGGGACAACCTGGGTGAGAATAGCAAACCCGCCCCCAGTGCCAGATATCTTTTAGCATCTCACATAAAGACTTCCCCAAACAAGTGGCTCCTATCCACAAACCCGGTGGGCTGTCAGCCTCCACCTAGAGCACTGTGCTGACTGACTGCACAACTCACCAGACAACAAATAAAGGCCAAGTCAACAGCACTACCCCACGTCCATCTTCCCTCTCATTTTGATGACACAGCCATGCATTTGCTCTTCTTTCATTTTCTACTGAATGACATTTCCTTCCCCTTTCTCACTGCAGGCTCCTCACATCTATCACCACCATCTCAGCAATATGCAACTTTGATCTAATTTCACGTTTTATCTACTCCTAAAAGAAAACAGGGAGGGAGTACTGGTCCTACCCCACTCAGCCAGTAACTCCCAAGTCATGTGGTGATACTGGAACAAGCCTTTGAGTCACTAAGCAACTCACTGCCACTATGGGAAAAGAAACCTCAAAGTGCAGACACTTCCCTGAAGCAAGCAATTAGCAGAGCGAAGTCGATGCTAACAAGGAGAGCTGCTAAGTGAGTAAATCAGAGGAATCTCTTTTGTACATTGATATTAAAATTTCAACCGAGAACCCAACATCCTGTGAATTCTGAACAGCTTTCAGAAGATATCCAACAAGACCCAAATCACATGAGCTGAGGGACAAGCTGTATGGATGGAGGTGCCTATAAGCAAAAAATAAAGCACGTTCTGTTGATCACCAGTAGTCTGGACTAGGCAAAATGAAGTCTAATGCACCCAGAAATCAAGCCAAGACATCAGCCACGCTCAGAGACTGATTTTACAGAAGACACATCCTACTTGCATCAGGGACAGCAGAGGTTAACTGCTGGAACTGGTAGAGTTGGAAAGCTGTGTCCCATCACCACAGAAAATGACAGACTGGACAGTTCCTCCCCTACCATGGTAGTTACCTCCATCACCAGTTGCATTACTCAGCAGCACAACAGTCCTGGATGTGACTACTGATAACTAAGAGCTTACTCTGTTGAAGGGCAACGGTCTCTCAGAACTGTAAAACACTGTGCAATGTGTGGCAGTCTGAGGGCAGACCCCAGAACCAACACCACCTCCTAGAAACATCCATCAGAGTGTATCATTTGTGAATGACTCTCTGCTCTGTAATTTGAACTACCAGCTCAGATTACCAGCAGCCACAGAGCTACCTAGTCTCATCTGCAGATATCCTCAATCCTTTTTTACTAGATAAGAACTCTAGGAATACACAACTTTCCAGCTCCTTTCCCCCATAACTCATGAAGATTATGGACATAATACAATTCCTTAAAAACAAAAATATTTAAACAACTTTGTTTTTGGTCGAGCGGAAAGAATACATCAGATACCATCAAAATGTTCTTGAACCCACTCTCAGTGGAGTTTAGCCCACCAAATTACTACTACATTAATGTTTTATTTTCAAGTGGTTTTCAGGGCTTTGTTTGAGAATGTGTTTCTTAGAATAGTAATACATACCAGTGTTGGCCCACATGCTGATAACATCAAAGTAGTTCAGAATACAACTCATTTTTCTCACATTTTAAAACAGTACCACTGTATTTCCACAGAACTTTTCAAAATTAGTTTCTAATAGGATTTAAGGCAGCGCTGCACAGAAGTTGGACAAACAATTAGCACATTTTCTTGCAGAATTTCATTCAGAAGACCGAACTTCTCTGGCTCCAGGAATACAGTGCAGAGACTCTCTAACCTTGGTGTGGCTGGGCATACAACAGCAAGCCCATCAGTGTACAAGAGTGGAAATGCTGCCTCTGCTCCAAGACAGTACCAGAAGCAATGCAACCCTCCTCATGTGCTTTCTTTTCCAGCAGAGAGCTCCATTCTGACCTGCTGGAGCCATTTTAGGAATTTTCCCTATAAATAACAGAGGTCTGACCAGCTGGGATGTATATCATACTTGGATTAACACTACAGCTCTCTGCAACTCCCGGAGAAAGCAGTGGCTGTGCCTTTTATAGAACTGATGAATAATGGTCTTGCTCAGAGGAAAGACTAAACTGCTAATCAGAAAATGGGGATGTTTCACTTGTTGCTGCAATAAGTTCCTTGAGATGAACTTAGGAGAGTCATTCAGTGTTTAAATTTGATACAATGCTCCTCTATTTCACAATATTTTTCCATAGATAAATCTCACAGCACACAGAAACAAAAAAATCCCTATTAAAGACATAATTCAAGATGAAACTGTATCACTTGTGGAAGGAAAAAAAAAAAAAAAAAGAAGAAAAAAGGACTATACTCCAGCCACAAAGTTTTATGCACCCTGAAACCTGCTTTAACCTGATTTTACTGCCAGCAATGCTGACAGATAGACTCAAGAGGGGGATACAGGGGAAAAACAGGAAGTTAAACTTTAATTCCATTCAAGAGACAGGAAATGTTTCCTAGCTTGAAGAGGGGGAGGTGTCAGTATTTACAAACAATGGTAGTAAAAAAACCTTTATAACTACATTTAATTATCTAGTATATTGTTAAAAATAAATGCAGTTTGATCAGGAAACACATTGTACAGCAAGTCCTCTACAAGCCCTTAGTAAAATTATCCCAATGTCTAAGAAAATAGTAAGATTCATACTTGGTTTTAATTGTAAAAATTGAAGTTAGTATAAAATTACTTGAGTTTCTCTCCACATGTCTGCCCTGGAAAAAGAATTAGGTGCACGCACCTGGAACTGCTATAGCTATAATCTCTAGTAACTGTAGCTTGCTGAAGGCAGTGGAGCAGTTCCCATAGAGGTCTAACCCCAGACTACGAACTATTACTTCTATTAGTTGTAATTTGAAAAATACATTTTGTAAGAAACAGAGAGAGAGTGGCAGCCCTGAACAAAGGAACATTGTATCTGAGGGAGGACTGAAAGCAAACAAAGCCATGAGCACTTCACCCAAAGAGCTACTGTGTTTATCAGTCAAGATAAGGCTTAATTTGGTAAGAACACATTTTAACGAAACTCAGTTCCCCCCTACTTGAAATGCAGGAATGCCTGCTCTCTTCCAGCTCTGGGGACAGACTCCCATCACTGCAGGAGTTTACCCTCATTCAGCGTTCTCAGTTCCCCAAAGCACAGAGGATTCCCAATCCCAACATGAAGCAACTATTCAAGAAGCAAGGACACGCTGGCAAAGCAGCACCTGGTTATAATGTGAAACAGGCTTCTCCAGGAGCTGACTTTGTGTCTGGATTACGGAAAAGCATTGGTCAAGAACACCACATAAGAAAAATACTTTAAATTTCCCCCTTTTTAATAGATCAAATGGAAATGTTAAAGACACAGAATGAAGGATAAGGCTCCCTTTTCTTACTACTGACCGGTATTTTCCACAGACTTTTACTGGTGAAAAGAAGTAATCACTTGTGATCAAACACAGGAAATTCCTTACCCAGAAACACTGGATGGATTTGTAAATTCAGTAATCCCAATACTGGATTTTGAGCAGTACCAAAGTACTTCAGTGAAAGGATTTGATCCTCACCTTCAAAGAAGAAGCAAGTTTTGTTCCATATCTTCAGTTGTGAAATCCAAACTTTTAAATTATCTCAATGCTAGCTCCTGGAGTAGGATTAATGAAGTCAAGACACTGAATTGACTGAATTTTCAGAAATTGTAGGAAGATTAAGTTTCTCTATGACAGTGGAAGAAAAACTGTTTTCCTATGGATCTAAGAGCCATTTCCATTGTATCAGCCTCACTTATCCGAGGGTCCTCACAATTCTTTTCCCTTCCTCCTTATGTGCCTTCCCACAGCCTTCAGAAGTTCCTTCTGAACTTCCTCCCACCTGGAGGAGTCACACTCCTGTGGCAGGTCTGTCACCCCCCTGCTGACTGATGGCCTCCCCTCTATGCTGCTCACCTTCCTAAGGCTTGTCAGATCCACAAGAACTCTGCTCCTCTGTCAAACCTTGCTGAGAGACACAAAAGGAGTGACTAAGGCCCTCACTTCTTAACAGATCACGGTAGAATGGAAAAGTATGATTTTATTCCACCTCTTTTGAGTATGAAGACAGAGGAAGTTCTCAAGAAAGAAGCTCTTTTTCAAGGGGAGACACAAACACACGCTTAGGACAGATGATGCATATCTCCCCCTGAATCTAAAAAAGGAGGGTGCCAATCCCTCCTCCCTCTCCCTTTGAGATGAAACCCTTCTGTCCCACACGTGTTCCTGGGAGTGAGGCCTGGGATGAGTCATCTGACCCACTTCTAGCTGGATGCAGCCCTTTGCTCCCCCTCACGCTGGAACCGCACACTGAAAGACGGACGTGTCCGTAACGAGCTGTTTAGACCATCGCTCTTTACAGCGCTGCCAGAGGAGCCAGCTGGACTCCTTATGGGTGGTCCAGACACCAGAGACATGGGAAAGAGCAGAGACAGTTCTCCAGTAGGACGCTGAGAAGAGTTAAGGATGCAGAAAGTTGTGTGTGCCTGGGCTGCCCGCGGAGGAACCGAAAGCAGGAGGGGAGCACATGATGTCCACCGCCGCCAGCTGGCTGGCACCAGGAGTTCCTCGGCTGCTCCTGTCAACCTCAAAGGGTGGGACCAACCCAAAAGCTCCTGCCTGCCTGTCAGGGGAGCTGCAAGTTTATGGGAAAAGCAATTTTCAGCTGCAGCAGCTATATTTAAGCCTGAAGTTTAAAAGTAAGAGAAGTCTGAAAGATGAGTGCACATATGATTATGGGGTGCTTAAAATACAGACAGAAAAATATTATTTTATCCCTGTTTCAAGATGCTTAAAGAATTTTTTTATGTGCATGCCATTACTACACAAGATCCGCTTGCTTGCTCTTACAGGTAAACAAGTCACAGAACCAAAAGCATCCAGGTCTGAAATATCCAATGTCCGCCTATAACAAACAGAAAAGCAAAGAACTGGAGTTGCCCAATGCCCTTCGCTCAGGTCTTACTTAATAGCAGATACAATTTCTAATAGATCAAGATTAGTGTATTATTCAGTCCTGCACCTGACATACCTACTTTGTGATTAGTGAGAAAATTTATTATTATTACTGTTTCAAGAGTCTTTAAGGTGTGTTAGACATTTGACCTGCCAGCTCTCAGACGTGCCACACACATTTAGAAGAAGAGCAAAGTACAGGTGCCTATCACTGTGCGTGTAACACCTCCCACGGGGTTTTCTCATCACCCTATCGTTACATCTGCAACCTTCAGCACAGAGGGAGACACGCAGACTCTACCATTTTGAAACACTAAAGCAACCAGGCTTGTCTTCCAAAAAAAAAAAAAAATATATTCTGAAGGAGAGTGTAAGGCCTGAAGAGAGATTTCACCATAAAGAGGAACTGATGTGTGTTCTTGATTCATTCTTAACAATTTANGGGGTTTTCTCATCACCCTATCGTTACATCTGCAACCTTCAGCACAGAGGGAGACACGCAGACTCTACCATTTTGAAACACTAAAGCAACCAGGCTTGTCTTCCAAAAAAAAAATATATATATTCTGAAGGAGAGTGTAAGGCCTGAAGAGAGATTTCACCATAAAGAGGAACTGATGTGTGTTCTTGATTCATTCTTAACAATTTATTTTTTTTTAAAACCAAATATGCAAGAGAACTTCTTGAAGACTCCGCTCACCCTTCCACTTTCTTCCTTCAGTGGTAAAATGTCCTTTGCAGGAAGTCCAATGATTGTGAAGGAAATTCATTTGCATTCTTTGTCCTGTCTCAGCTGTGCACATTTACTCCAGTGCTGTGTGCTCAGAAATGCTCTGGAAATGCATTATCACACACATTATGTACTTATTTGGAAATATATAATCTATTATGTACCCTGCTCTGTCCTACCCAGACACACAGCTGAAACGCACTGACTGCCTGGGCAAAGGAGAGTCTTTCCAGATCTTTCCACAAGTGTATTTTATTATGGAAAAACATGATAAAAACCACTTTTGTTATTCTTTATTTGCTTGTCCAAAGTATAATGCAGTTGACTCCAGCTGCTTTGGCCAGCAACAGCAGAATCACACAGTCAGCCCAACAGTGCCCGTGACGGGTACTGCCAAACACCACCCAGACAAAAACACCACTCTGATGAGGTCACACATACCATATGCTGAGCATTAATGCTTGACATCCCCATCTATAGTCCTTCAAGTAAACTACAATGCTTAAACAAATTAAGGCATGATTAGCTTTGCTGCTCTGCTGCTTAACTTAATACGTGTATCACAACAGACACACACATAGATGTCACAGTACAAATAACTTATTATTACAGAACATCATTTTGGTTCCAAGTATTTGATTGAGGTCACACTTGTATGTGTAGACTTACTGTAGTTTTGCTTAAAATATTTCAATAACAAGCATATTTGAAAACGTCTTAAGTTTCAGTTTATACCAAGAGCCACTATAAAACCCACTACACTTGTGAGTTTTTACTTAAACACAAAACACTCATGATACATCATGAATGCAAGTGGAATTCATATTAAGGACCTAACTTACACGTCCTATTTCAAGCCTACACTTCCTACAGATACTAGTCTGATGTAGAAAATGCATGTTGCAAATTTTATGTCTATCATTTCCTGCAAAGGACAGAATTTTCATTTCATTGCTAAACAAAGCACCACAGTGAATGTTTGTATCTGCTTTATCCTCAAGATCCTCTTGTCACCACCGTAAAGAACTACATGACTAAATGGTCTGACCATGCCAGATTAATGAATGAGTCACTCAGTCACACACAAGTTTCATGTAGACAGTAATACAGTTTACATCCTCCACGAAGCAACAGAGATAAAAGCCACCAGAAACAAGCTGTAGGTTGGTGTTTAAGGCACCACGCATACTGAATCCAAGGAACTTTCACAGAGAAGGGTAGGATTCTGAGCAGTACACACATAAAGTAAAAGAAAAATCACATGCACACTTAGCAGAAAAGAACAAAGTCACTGACAAGTATAACAGTTGCTACAGAAAGCCTTGTGCAGACGGCTGGTACAATGCAGCTGTGTACACTACTGTAATAACGATATTCATCTCGCTCTTATGAAGGTTGTTGAATCTCTTAACAATTGAAACATGTTTATTTATGCAAAGAGCAGACATGGCATGGGAATGCATCGTTCACGATTCCCCAGTGAGTCCTGCCAAAGTCTCTTTAATCTTGTTCTGGAAGAACCACTTCTGGTAACGACAGTAATTTACTTCTTTGCCTACTCAAACTTTGTTTTTCCTGCCAAGCCTGAAAGGATGCCAAGTGTGCTGTTTTCTTTGCTTTGAGCAGTTGTCACCTTCAAACTGGACAGCAGCACCTTGTTCATGAAGTCCTTTGGCCCAACAGTTGTGTGAAACAGCACTGTGTTTCTTGATCAGAACTGCTCTGAGCAGAATTCATACCAAATGCTTGTCTGCTGCCCATTACCAGTATTACGGGTATACACAACGATGGGAAAAATTACTCAGTAGTTAAGAATTGTATCTGAAGTGAAATGGAGTCTTCCCACACAGATTCAGACTTTTGTTTGTTTTGGCAGAAAGGTACTGGAATTTTAGGCACTAACAGCAAAATGCAATAAAAAGTGTTTAGGTCACCATGGTCTCTAAGGGCTTCATATTGAAAATGTGCAGCCTTGAGAGCTTAAACCAAAAACTAAACACGTTTAAGAAGACTCAAAGTTAACTCATCTTTGCAAAGAATGGTTCCTCAGTTCTGTCTTTGGCCTCAATGTTATTCCAAATGAAAAAAGGGAGCAAAAAGGCCCTTTTTTGGGAAAAACAGATTTTTCACAAGAAGTTGACCAAATATTTATCTAGGACCTATTTTTATGGCAAAGAAAAGGGAGGCCAAAGAAAAGGGAGATCTTCCAGAAAAAAAGGGACAAATACAAGCTACCTTGCATTAAGTGGCTGATATCTAGGAATGTGATTTTCTGCATGAACAAAAAATTAACAAGGAAAATGAACAGAGACAATCCTCCCACTCCAGGTATCTTTCAGCAGAAAAGAAGTCTCAGTGATCAAGCTAATATTTCTGTCTAACACACTGTTGGTGTGTAATCATTTGCATATTTACAAAAAATAGTTTCTGTTCTCCTAAAGACATTATCATTTAGCAAAGCTCTTATCTGTACAATTAACTTGTAAAACTTGGCAATGAGAGATTGCAAGGCCTGCAGAGAGACATTTCTATGACAGACAGTTCTCAAAGTTCTTATAATCATTCAAATGAAGAAATCTTTGCACTATCCATCACTGAGCACAATGATATTTTATATTTCTACATTCAATATCCAAGCAATATCCAGTTAAAATGCAAATTCAGGATGCTTTAGTACTTAAAGGAATCTCCATCAGCAAACTTCTTGACATGTTAAGCAGACACTTTAGGTATCTGCCACCAAACTACTTATGATGGACTCAGATCAACAGCCTCTATCTCAGGCTTTAATAGGCACGATTTGCTCCATGAGAGGGGGAAACAGCCTCATCTCTCACACAGAGCGGTCCCTCTACATGTCAAAAATGGAGGCCAAGAATTAGGGAGGCCAAGCTTTTATCTGGAACTCTTTTTGGCAAACTACTGCTTTGTATCAACATCTCTTTGAGAAGTGAAGTTGCTANAGCAAACTACTGCTTTGTATCAGTTTTTGGTCAACGTCTCTTTGAGAAGTGAAGTTGCTAAAGCTGTTAATTTCAGTTTATCTACCAAGACAATATAAAGCCAGCTGTTGATACGACACATTTTCAAAAATTATACCTTCAATTTGTATGCACCTTCCCCAAATTAAGGTGTTTCTGAGTTGAATGCTCTTATCAGTAAAGACTCCTTGAAGAGCTTGAAATGCACAGAGCATCACTATGTTAGTGCCAGCCAGGCCTGGCAGTAGGACTGCTCAACAAAAGGCAGCCCTCCTCATATGTTCAGTTTGTTTTGCTCAGCTCAGAAATGATCCACTGCCAAAAGGAGATTGATTACTGTTACTGCAATAAGCATTATCAGAGACATGATCTTGACATATTTCAGGCAAAGGACAGACACCAGCACCAGTATTTGCTTTGTAAAATGAATCTGGAAGATTGCAGCTGGACTCTGAGGGCGAATTTACACTTCACGGCTCAGCTGATTTAAGAGGTCGCTGCTGCCAAAGGAGGATATCCCGCTCCGTGTTGCATCATCCTGACCCCCTCTGTGGAGGAAGCCGCAGCACTGGATGCACCCTGGGCTAATCCAGCTCAGCTCTCTCACATCACAGGCTTTCCCCCGCGCCGTGTCCCCCCCTCCAGTGTTTGGAAATCAGGGCTGTGCTGGTTTAGAAGGCTGAAGGTGCTGGCGTGGGGTCTGATGGTGGGAAGTGTTCTTTGCAGCAGAGCCAAGCTGTTCCAGCAGCTCGAGTCATAACATGTAACCTCACCCTGACAAGAAGCGTTCGACTCGTTTGGCTTCCCCACCACAGACACACAGAAGCACCAGCCCTTCCACCAACTGAACCTCCCTCTCCTTTCCCCAGGATTCTCTCTCAGCTGCTACTCTTTTTCTAGCTCTATATTTGGTATTGGGAAAAAAAAAAGCATCTTGGTGAAGCAGGAGGGAAGAAGGGGTGTCAGGACAAAATTACATAGCATTTATTCAGGGCCATCTGTTATTGCAAGTCTCAAAGTACTATTTCTGTATCACCGCAGTGTACCATCCAAGCCCTAAGGGAGAATTTATGGCTATTCTAATTGCAATCAGTTCAGCACGAGTTGAAGTATCAAATATATTTCTATCTGTCATAGAAGAGATTTTTAGACCTTATTCTGAAGCAAGGAGGGGATCACTGATTCTCTTGTTCTTTAAATACATGTACATTTATATATTAATGTGTTTCTAATTAATGGAGAAGGTCTAAAAATAAAGGATACTGGAAATTTTAACAGGCTTAAAAACAACAGCAAAAGAAATTGTTTCTTTTTTTGAAAAAAATAACATTTTCTACTATTCATTCTCAGGGGGGAAAAAAAATCAGTAAGTGGGATATCACTGTAGTCATGCAAAGACCTAGATATGAAAGCCCAGCTTCAGAAGGAGAAATGCTATCTGCTCTACTGGTTAACCTTTAAAGGGGCCAGGTATTTTACTTAGGAGTGGTTCAATAATATTAATTGCATAGTACTCCTTGACAAGATCAGTCACTAGAATCAGATACAGTATCCAATACAATCTTTCACAAAATAAGCAACAATCTCTGCCAATAACGAATAGGAAATTGTTCCTGAAACACAGAACCTGACCATAAAATGCACTTAAAAATAACAAAACCATGTTTTTTAACTAAGTTAAATGGATACTACTTATACACTAACCGAATTTCTTACCTGATAGGGCTGAAAGGCACTATCTTCAGTTATAAAATCCAGCTGTTTGTCCACAAGGAATTCTACTGCAGTAATTGAATTGTATACACTTTTTCCAACCAAGGGCTTGAATGTCTATTGGAAAAAATAAAAACCAAGAAAATTAAGAAACTAAAAGAAAAACCAAACCTCAGCATACCAAGCCCCCAGAACTGTATAAACACTGAGGTAATTCTTCCATCAAAACAAGTTAAAACAGAGTAACAATTACTAATTATACGAGAAAATCCTCCAAAAGGAGGATTTTGTGTTCTGCCGGTTTTTTTCCTTTGTGCCGTTGGTGGAAAACCAGCTAGAAAAGGGAACTACACCATACATTCTTCCTTTCCCTCACTGTGCTTGAGCAAGAGTGTTTACCACAGCAGCTCCAAGTGCAGCAGCCCCATTCCACCTCCAACACACAGCTCAGCCAGCAGATCCTCTCTCTGTGCCTGCAGGACCAGCCAGCTCAGGGTGATTACAGAGGACGCTCAAGTGGAAGCAGACTGCAGACGAGAAATCGCTCCCCCCTCCCTGCTCTGAAATCGTTCACCTTGCCTCAAGTCAACCATCTCATTTCCCTGCCCATCTCCGAACTGTTCTGACTGTGCTGCTGCCGCCCCCGCAGCCGCTCCTCCCTGCAGCAACTGGCTGCTCCAGTGCAACGCCTTCCGAGGACACGGCACCCGCTCCCGGAGATTCTGCAGCGGGGCCAGGAGGTTTCCTGCTTCCTCCCCTGTGCTGGGAAAGCGGCGAGGGGCTGCCGACCCTCACTGCTTACCCAACACAGGGGAGGAAGCAGGAAACCTCCCAGCTCTGCTGCAGAAGCCAGGCACGGGCAAAGGGGAGCAGGGAGTAAGGGCTCCTCGACACCCCGGTACTGCCTTTTCCCAAAATACCCTGCCCGATCCAGGCGCAGCAGGATGCGGTAGGCGAGTGAAGACTCGAGGGTGTCCCCCGAGAGGTGATGAGCAGGCAGTCCCTTTCCCTGCTGGCTGCGTTTCCTGGAGCAGAAGCGCAAGGAGAGCGTGACTGAGCGGGGATGTACCGACAGGGGATGAGTCAGGTGAAAAGGAAATCCCAGCGGATGGAGGGGAGAGAAAATGCCGCTCTGAAGACAGACGGGAACAGCAAGAGGAAGACACCGGTGAACAAAAGAAATGACTGGCAGAAAGAACATGCAGGATATACAAGGGACAAAAACATGGAGGGACAGAAAAAATAGAGGAAAGTTAAATCTACAGGGCAAAAAAATAGCAATGAGGGAAAACAGGAAAACAAAAAAGCCCTTTGAGACACATTCTAAATTTAAAATGCAGAAGAAAAAGACAAAGGGGAGAAACAAGAGCAGGTCAAACCACCGAGGCATTGTGCAAATGCTACGCCAACCCCTGTAAAATGCTGCTATCAGTAGCTCACATGCACCACCCCGCAGCAACAGACCCCAAGTACTTACAAGGGGAGGGCAGGATCACCACGACCTATTTACAGATGGGGAAACAGAGGCACAAAGCAATCCTTTAACTTGACAAAAGCCACCTAAGCAGGGCAGCAGCAGAGCCAGTGACCTGCCCTCAGCCAGTCTGCAGGCAGCTCATGAGAGAGGCACTCAAGGTTTTATCAGGCTTCATTACCTACTTTACAAAGGTGTTGCCTTGCGATTAGGCTAAATATAGCCCAAGTCTCTCTGGAGCTTCAGCTCTGGCACTTACTAAACAAATCAGAGAACACTTCACTGGAGATACATTATACTTTCTAATAAACCTATCCAACTCCACAAATGCTCAGAGTGAATGTACAGCATTCTAGTTTCCATTTTATTTAAGGTTTCCCTTCAGCTG
Source organism: Pachyramphus minor (assembly GCA_013397135.1). Taxonomy (NCBI): domain Eukaryota; kingdom Metazoa; phylum Chordata; class Aves; order Passeriformes; family Tyrannidae; genus Pachyramphus; species Pachyramphus minor. The sequence goes on from VYXB01007438.1 coordinate 486,568, forward strand.
TTACCCTTCCTGAGACAAGCAAGAAAAAACCCCCAAACCTCTCAGCCAGTCAGCCATCTCTACAGCAGGGTAACCAGATGAAAGGGCTGGAGGAGCAAGAGCATATGATAATATGCTAACTACAGAGTCTGAATAGTAAATAATTATTTAACCTCTAATAGCTAAGAAAGGGCCTTTACTCTTGCATCACTTTCCTATAATGGATCTTGTATTGCTAATGGTTTGAGTTAAGAGAGGGTGGAGTTCACATCATGAAATTGCAAAGCACTGAGTGTATAAACTCAGAGCACACAGACTATTCTTTGAAAAAGCCAATGTTGCAGTCCTTCGGTTCTTAATTTGCCCCTGTGTCTTTCCACACCCTATTATACTTTTTTCACTCTGGCTCCTTTCTAGCTTTCTGAGCTATTATTCAGGTCAAGAAAAGCCTTTCCAACTACACACAACAGGACATACCACATCATTAGCTGAAACCAAACTGTGTGGAATGTGGCTTGCAGTTATCATTCAGGATTCAGACAACACTACAGATTAAGGTACATGTGAGCCACTGGTTTATCTTCCTGCTGGTATTAAAAGAACTAGTTCCAAATATAGATCTGTGAGTGTGATTATTCTGAGAAGAGAAACGTAATGCCTTCTCACTTGCTTTCATAGATCCATGCCTCTAGACAGGCCAACACCCCCAAAATATGCATGTGGAGGACACAGGCTATCCCACAAGCACAAAGCAAAGATATGTAAATAAATGAAGAAAAACTAAGCCATGTCACACACCTCCTCCTGTGTGCATCGCTGCTCAGCTGCACACAACTTGGGATTTTTCAGAAAATATCCCCACTATCAAAGAACAACAAAACCCCACCCTTTAATAAAAGCAGGCCTTCTTGGGCAAGCAAAGTCCAGACTCCATCAGCTTCACGAGATAGGCAGGCCACCAGGGAAATATCCAAACTGGGACAGGTTAGGGATTCGAGAAATTTTAAGATGGAAGACGTGACTGAATTTCACACCACACATGCACAAAGAAAAACAGACTACGAGCACAGCAGGAAAGAGTCAGCTACTAGAGGCAAGCATGTGAGGCATGTAACAACATGAAAATAGATGTAAGAAAGTCCAACATGCTCCTTGCAGACTTTCAGAGGAAAAGCTCCTTGCATACACTCCCTCCTTCCGTTCCCAAAGTGGAGGACAACTCTAGGGAGTACCACATATACTGGCTGAAACCAGGAGAAACTGAACCTCTGTAAATAAAAATCTCTCTTTCAAACTTGTAGTTTTTAAAAGGAAGCTTTATCCATTAACCCAACTCCCCAAAGACTATAATTAAGCACAGGACTCAAGCATTCAATTTTAAGTCACATTTGACTTCAGCACTATCCTAAGTGGCTGCTTAGAAAAAAAAAAAAAACAACACACCACACTTTTTTTCTCTACCAGATTTCCCTGCTTGGCCAAAGGGAGCTGTATGAACACACATGCTGTCTTTGGTTGCTTTGCTACCAAGTTCCCTGATGCAGAATAAAGCACATTTCTTACTCTGCCCCCTCACCCTCCCCAATGATTTTACCCCAACTCATGGAAGAAATAACCTGCCTACAGGAGGCAGCTGGCACAGCTCTGAGTGTGAGAACTTCACTCTGGACCTTCTGGGAATTCAAACAAATTTTTAGAAAGCCCTTGTCACTTCACAGCAAACAATCACAAAACTATTCAATGGCACCCACGAAAGACATTTGCAGCAGATTACTCAGGGACAGCGTTCTCTAACGCCCTCATCACAACTCATCTGTTTACTTATGGTTCCAAAACCCCCACAGCAACCACAGGACCCACTTTCCCTAGGAAGCAGCAGTGAGCAGGCACATAGTGAGTGCGTTTTTACCTCTGCCTAGTGCCATTAAGCAGCTGGAGTGGTAGTACTCCTCCCCCAGCATGCGAGCAGGCAGCTCCCTGACACTGGCCAGGGCTCCAGGAGCCGCCGCACCTCGGCTGCTGCAGCCTGGGCGCTGCCAGGTTGTGACACCCAGAAGGCTCAATGCAGCAAACGCTCGGGTTACAGCTGAGCTCGCAGCTGCTGCCCGGCTCATCCCGCACGTACCACCTCGTCTGCTTCGCTGGGGCTCACAGCCTGCTCAGCTCGGCACTCGAGCCTGCTCCCCACACCACAGAAGCACATCTTACTGTGCACATGTACCGCAATCACTCTTTTTATTTCTAATCTTTCTAGAGGAATTTAGGCTGTAAAGCGAACAGACTTTTAAAGAGCTAACAGTGCAATTAAGAAAGCTATTCTTACACCAAAACCTTTAACATTCTATAGCTCTTCCTCTTTAAAGCACAAAAATTGAAAAGATCATGTAAACTTAATCTGTAGGTGCTATTCAGTAAACTTTTCCACATATTGTTCTCCAGCCTCGCTGTTTAGTCTGCAATAGCGCAAACACTGGCACCTTTTCACTGTGACACTTCATCATTCAAAATAGCTGTAGCTCCCTTCCAGCGCCTGTTTGTTGCCATGGTTTGTACTCAAAGGCAGAATTACCGAGTGGAAAAGAAGGGACAATAAATAGCGCAGATCTGACGTTAAAACCGAGCACCGGGTTTCCTCATTCGCGGACTCCCCTGCCTGCAATCCCTGCGGAAGCGGCCGTTTCCAGCCCAGGCGTTATTCCGGGCGGAACTCCCGCAGCCCGTGGCCCGGGGTGGGGGGGCAGAAGGAAGTGCCCAGCGGGGCGCGGGGGGGCAGCGCCGGCCGGGCCC
>VYXB01007438.1:490110-560909 GCA_013397135.1 Pachyramphus minor
CTCAGACCTTCTCTACAGCGCCAGCGCTCCCCCTCGCCGCTAAGCCCCCGCGGCGCCGGGCCCGGCCTTGGAAAGCTGCTCCGGGTGGGCTTTGGAAAGTCAGCAAGCGAGGGCTGCAGCTCTGTCCACAGTCAACCCAGAAAAAAAAAATCGAAGTAATAAAAAGGAAGGGCGGATCAGGCATGAGCTCAGCGCCTGGTGCGGCTCCAGGAGCAGCCGGGGCAGAGGGCGGGGGGCGGCTCCGCGCCCCCCGCGCCGCCCAAAGCCGCCTCTGCAGGGACTCAGCTCGGGAACGGATGGAAAATGTTCTCAAGCACAGTTTTCTCATTCTGCCATACAACCTATTTTCTCCTTAATAACACACACACACACACACACACACACACACACACACACAAATATTAAACGTGTTTTCCCACTGTTGAACAGAATTTGATGGCTCTAACCAATTAGTTGTCTGCAGTTCACAGAGAAACATCACTTCTAGTCCAGCAGGAAAAAAGTTCATGAGACACTAATTAGAAAATGGAATTACCAAAGAAAAATTAGCAGTAACACCTGTAATGTTCTCCTTGAACTTAGCTCAGATACACAAACACAGATAGTAGGAAGGAAAAAAAAAAAGGAAAGATTATCACAAGGAAGGATAGGATAGAGGCGTTTATTTCCTCCAAACCCTATAAACACAAACATCTGTACATTTTTCACTTCATGGAAAAAATACAAAGCGTGTCATTTGCCAAGAAAGGACGAGAATAATGGGAAATCAATGCATGACTACATCTCTGTTCTCATCTTGAATTATTCCAAATGATGTCAGCTTAAAGGTGTATTGGAATGCTATAAAATACTGAGCTCTGAAATAAAATACTTGGGTACATCTAAATACTGAAGTTGAACTGGAACGCTCTCTCTACCCACCACAGACTTTTCTCCAGCAAACTGGTTTTCTTCCATAACAGTTCGTGACACTTCAGACGTGCAGGGCAGGAACCAGGCTACCTGTGCATGGGTTTTGTACAATACCCAGCTCAAACCATGTAACTGCAAAACTGGGTTTAGCTTTGAAGGGACACTATCAGAGGTGGCTTATTGTATTGATTTTCCCTTTTAAGTGGTCTTCCAGCCTGGCCAGCCCAAGGCAGCTGACAGCCTTATATGGCAGGAAGACCGTGGGGAGCAGCAGTGCCCTGAGCAGCCTCATCTATTCCTGACCTCCCAGACTGGACAGTTGCTCCTCTCGTCTCTGGCTCCCCTGCCACAGCCCCTCACCAGATCCACAGCCCCTCAGGGTAGACAAGAAAGGCCACCTGCTGCCACCAGCAGAGCATGGGGCTCGCTGACTCCCTCTGATCCCCCAAAACACACCTCCTGTCCCAGCCAGGCCACGGTGGGGCTGCACTGCCTCATCTCCAGAGAAAAAATTAAACAATTTAGTGACACTATTTTGACCTGATTTCTTTCCAATTTCTTCTTCCCCAGCTGACCTCTTACAGGGTAAGGGGGAGTAACACGAGTCACTTCACCAGTACTAAGACAGGTCATGCAGCAGCAGAGACTAAAATGCAACTTCATTCCGTGTTTGCAGCCGCAGTTTGCACCCTTTCTCCCTTTGGAGCAGAAAGGTGCCCATGCTCTGTCATCCAACAGCAACAGGGTCACTTGCCTAGTGAGCAGGGCACTCTTTCACAGACTTGGTTCTTCAGAGGCCTCACCCCCTCTAAAAAGTGAAACTCGGCCTATCAGTAATAGCTGACACAAGGAAATATCCTGAACTCGCACTCTGCCAAGTGATCAATAAATATTTTTCCAAACTTAATTCTATACTCGTATGATCTTCAATTTAACTTTTAAAGCACATTTTAGATTATCTCCAAGAAGAACTGAACATCCCAAAGACATACTGCTTCTACCACCAGATTCACACCTTTCTCATACAGTTTCAATTTTACCATTTCTCTTAAGAGCCCAAACACTAATAATTATTTCAGGAAGGGCAAACAAATAAATTATGTCTATTACAGAGCACAACATACTTCATGCTACTCTTGAACTAATGGTGCTGTGATAGCTGTGTGGTATGTAGTGCAACTGTCAAAGTAGACAATCCTTAATAATATCCAAGACAGACACTATTAAAATACAAATCACAAGACTGTCTGGAGGACACGCAAGTTTGCCCATTTGGACAAAGCTTTATTAATAGACTGCGACTTAGTAACAAAGAATATTAATACCCAGCACAGCACCACCAATTCATTACCACAGAGGGATTTTGCTAAAAATTCTCAAGTTTCACCAGCTATGAATCGAATACTAACTCAGCAGCTGTTATTTCCAAGGATTTCACTTAGAGATGTTCTCAGGAAAAATCGGCTGAGTGGGAAAACACCTTTTGAGAGTATAAAAAAACCCAAGGAAGTTGCTACTAGTGCAATTGCTAATGTTAAGTAGACTAAGGCAACATAAAGTGACATTCACATCGTAATGACTTAAATTTACCACGATCTATACAGATCTATGCATATCCTTAACAAAACACAGATTTGCCATATAAAGCCATAACTGAATTTTAAACAACAATTTAAAACATGAGTGTCTATCCAAGCTCAGTTTTGACATTTGCAGAAAGATACATTTTAAAAAGGCTTATTTGGTAGTTGCATTATTTTAGCACTGTTTGCTTCTTCTCACAATTGGGCCTGAACTCTGTCAAACAAACCATACTATAAGCTTGCAGAACAGAGCTGCCTTTGTTCTTTGGCACTGCCAGTCCCCTACGGAATCAGGCAGCACACTGAACTGCACTCGACAAACAATCCCTGACCTTCAATTACTGTCCTGGCTCGCTGCCACAGGATACATGTATTACTGGTAACACAGCGTGCCCTATTTTGCAGATAATCGCTAGAACTACAGATAATCATGAAAATCAACGGAAAAACGCAACCATTCCCTTCCTAAAATCACAGTTGTAACTTCCCCGGTGTGCTGCAGCACGGCCCAGGCTCAGGCTGTGCACGTGAGGATGGGAAGACAGCGGGTTTTGTATTTCTAGTGACCGCATGAAGAATTCCAGGTGGCGGATGGCTTCGCCTTCCTCCGCTGGAGGTTTTCGGTTTGGGTTTTGTTTGCTTTGAGGCGGAAGGTTGTGCTGGCACGGTTGTTCAAGAGCTGCTCTTTTTTCCCCCCCTACTCTTCCTTTTTTTCCCCTTCAGAACCCTGGTGTGTTTTTCACCGGCTGAGCGGGCAGGGGCCGGTGGCAGCTGCAGCCCCTGCACTTGCGGGCTGGCTGGCAGCCAGCGCCGGGCCCTGAGCCATGGCCCTGCTGGGAGCTGCTGCCACCGGGAATGCCGCACCGGGAGGGGACGGCACGCGCTGACCGGGCGTTCTGCTGTGACCCCCTTTCACTGCTTGCAGGCAGCGAGCCCCCTGAACTGCAAACCGTGCTCCTTCCTCACCCTGACAAACCCACGGGGGCAATGCTGCTGGCCAGGAAACAGCACATGCAAATATTGCAAACGAGTAAATATTTAAACTTGAAAACAAATGAAGGTTAGTTAAATTGGTCTTCATCTTTTAAATTAGCATTTTTCTACTTATCTTCTTCCTGTCTGTGCCACCCTGCATTTGCTTAGCAAGCAGAACTGTTTCATAGAGATAGTCCTGCAGAAATAATGCAATGTTAGGGCAGAGCTTTGCTCAGCCTCATGGCAGTGGAGAAATGAACTTTCTTACTGTGCATTTCTGCAAACTGACCGAGTTCAGATGGTGTGCTTAAGTGCAGAAGCCAAAGTCCAAAGGAGGAATTAATGTGTGTGAAACAATTATTACTACTGGAGCTGCAACACGTGAAATAGAGCAACTGGCATTCAGGTGCCAGTTCATCTGGCAAATTCCTCATTTAAACTCTCCTTTTTTGGTTATGGAGGCGGGCAAATCAGACATGCAAAACTTCACCAGGCTATCTTTAGTATACTAATTTTTCAGAGGTGAGAAGATGAGGACAAGGGCACGAGCCCTGATGAAGGAACACAAGCAACAGTACAATTAATACGCTCACATATCAGCGCTAACTGATTTTGCAGTTTATTTCAAATGAATTCAATTCAAAATATGGTTTCTATCTTTCAATGTTTTCAATCAACTTTTAAAACCACTTTTATCCTTCCCTGGGCAAGCACCATGGGGTTTAATGCTGCATGCATCAACATGACTGTGCAATTTTTCCCATTACTTCATTTCCATCTAGTCCATCATACCAGCACTGTAAATGCAACTCTGGGAATAAGCCCTATTAGTGAACTGGTGCTATTTTTGGGGCTGAATCAGTGTCCCTGTTGCAACAAGAGACCAATAATTCTGGTACAACAAAAACCAGATGCATGGCCCTAAAAAAAAAAATCATTATCATCGTAGGCAATAGCACTGCATAAGTTTCCTTATTTGCTGGACAGTGATCTAACTCCAGATTTACATTCAAAGACAAAATGTTGAGCAGTATCTCGGGCATCGCTTTGTGGATGTCTCATCTTGAGCCCAGCATCACTATAACAGACTTGTGTTTTCCTAAGCCTTCTCCCTTTATTAGCTCAGGAAAAATGCTGGGACCCTTCCATTCGCTCCAATCCAGTAACATGGATGTCACCTTCAAGTGTGACCTGGTCACTCTCACTTCTGGGTGCAGATCCTTCTAACAAAGATCTGTTATAAAACATGTTTTTCTACCCAACCCCGTAGTTCAGAGCACCAGCCCACATTAATTCTGCCTTTTGATTACTGAAGCCTCCTTTCTCTGCCCTTACTAAATGCACACATGATCAGACCATGCAAGATGCTGTCACACCCCCAACCCACCACATCCACTGTTTGCACTGCTTGCCTCAGCAACCCCATCACACACACTCCACTTCCAGGAAAAACATCTCCCGATTCTGCTATCGCTCATTTATGAATTTCAGGAACAGTTTACTGGCAACACTTGCAAAGCTGATTCACTGACATCTTTCCATTTTCACCTTAATACTCTGCTTACTGTAATGACCTCTGAAACCCTGACAATGGCTTGGCCACTGCTTTAGGGAAGCCTCATCTTCCCTTGTAAGCAATGCCTCCTATTTCCCATCTGCCTGTCTCTGTGTGTCATCTGCCCTTGACTCACTCAAGTTTTAACTCTATGCAGAAAGGAACCCTTCTCATTCTGCATTTCTTCTACGAATCACTGCACGATAAAATCCTGGACTTTCATATTACTTTGTAAGTGTTGTGGTAATGTGCCACAACATTCATTAACCTTGGGACCAGATTCTGTCTTCCACAAAGCGAGCACAACAGCGTCAAGTTCATAATGTTCTTACCCACACTCCGTCTGCAATATTCATCAAACCCTTTTTAACTTGGGTGCTATCCATGTTTTGCAGTATTCGTGCTTCTTCAGCCTTCTTGCTTCCACCACAGTGATGCCAAACTCCCTCCAACTCATTTCTTGGCTTTACTTTCTTCTTCCAACCCTATCACCAACATTCACAATGTTCTTGCACCCTTTTCCCCTTGAACAACTTACTGGACATAACATTCATTTACCCAGCCTCCTTCCAGCCTCCTCTCCACAAAAACAACCTGACTGAGAACATCACCTTCAGGCTTCTTACATCCACTGAAGTGCTGCTCTTCTGATTCAGCATCCGGCAGCTGCCTCCCTCTCATACTTCCCACTAACTGAAGTCCATTACAGAACAGGACTCCACCTTTCACCCTCCTACTGTTTCCTGTCCCTCTCAGACTACATTCCCAATTGCCTCTCAGAAGCACATCTCACTTCCTGAGAGCCACACAGATCCAGCTTTCATAAGGTCCCGCTCTGTTTTCTATTCCCCAGAGCTTAAATACCTGCCTCAACTTTTTCCATCTCACCCCCTTAACTAGTTTGTTAACTTTCATTTCCAGAGCACTGGTTTTTTCCCAATTCTGCTGTTATTTCATCTTCTCTGCCCTGCCACTCCCTGTCTTTCCTTTGTCTAAAGCATCTTATTCACCAGCTTAGTCAGCTTCCTGTCTTTTACATGGACTGTATTTTGGTTTGCATTTTTCTATTTGCTCTTCTCCAAAACAACTCGGGAGCATCCTCACCACGGAAAAATCAGCTTCCCACTGAAGTTCAGGCTCGTTGATTGCTCAGGCTGCTGGCAGGCCCTTCAGTCCAGGGACGCCTCCTGGAAACAAGTCCCTGGCTCCATCGGAGGCAAACAGGGTGCGGTTCTGAGGGAGCCTCACTCCAGCATCACTTCCTCTGTTATGGCAGCGCTGAGCATGCACCGTGCCGGTATTTTCCATTCCCACAGCCCTATGGCTCCTGCAACATCCAATCCTCCCCATATTCTGACACCACACCCAGGGCATGCAGCGTATTCCTGACATCATGCTGGAAAATGGTCACTTGAGTGGGAGGCTGGAATGACGCAGTTAAGTAAAAGTCTATGGGGAGTGGAACTGGCTCTTGAAACAGAGCTGGGATATGTTAAATAGGAGCTCCTGTGGGGAGCTATGTGGAATAACAAAAGCCTCAAAACCATATAAAAGGTGAAGTATAAAAATCCGGAAAAAAATATCAAGAACAGAGAGCAGTATTTTAAAAGAACACATCCTGTAGAAGCTGAAAGAGGGAAATACCTGCTTCATATTATCATGTGAATAAAGTTATTATACATAAATTTGGCGTCAGTTTCTGAGAAGCAAAAGTCTCCTGAAGGCCATTCCTCCAGGTTTACATTTACCCCCTTTTACTGACAGCAGTGTATTTCACCATTTGTCAGGCACAATGTGAACTGTAGAATGAGCATATTCAATCTGCAATATATTCAGAAGGTGTTTTTTTTGGCGAATAGTTAAAAGGCTGCAACTTCTACTCCTTCCTCCTTTTCTACTATCGCTGTCTCCAGAAAATCAGGAACCCATTTGCCAGTTCTTCAGGCTTTCTATCTGGTTATTTCTGATTCCTGTAATAGGGAAAAGCCATTCATGGAGGGAGAGGATTACTTATTTTGGATCCCGTGCCTCTGTGCTCTCAGTCCCAGCTTCCTGGGAGTAAGGTCTTACTTGAACAGTGTTTGGCAATACATCTCTTTTATATTCTAAACATCTACACTTTACATATAAGAGTATCTTAAAAGTAGTATTTTCACATTTCCAAACACTAAGATCTAAATATTAAGCAACACTGATGCATTGTGGTTTCATTATCTGTATAAAAAGCTCCATCTTACTGAGGCAATGTGCTAGTATATACTCCTCAAATAAAAATACCAGACTGTTCACCTCACCTTTGTGTGTCACACAGGCAAGGAGAGAAACAATCCAGTGTCAGACTACACCAAAATATATATCTAACCTTCTTGAGCAGTATTTTCTCCTGCTATGATTGTTTTACAATCACATGTAGCTCTGTCAGACATCCTACACAGATAACAGTTGCTGGTACACTGGTTTGATTCCTGACTCTCCAGCATTAAATAGGTTTGGGAGAAATTCTCAAATAAAAAACCCTTATAGGCATAAACCACTAAGAAGGTGAGGTTAAAAGTTGACACTTGAAAATAAAAAGTCTGATGGAACAGACGGGGTTTTAGTCGATACATCCCAGCATCAGGATAATGCTGAAATAATGTTGAAACGCCATCAGTCTATCTAGTAAACAAATTAGAAAATAACCTAGATATCATAATGGATTCTCCCCCCGCAATGCTATTTTTAGATTCTCACATCTGCCCTACATGCTTGTCCAGCAGCAACCTTGATGGACAAACACTTTTTTTCCCTTTCAGGAAAACACAGGACAGATGGTGCTCAAAGTATTTCTCTCAGAGATAACAAGTTTTTCGCTTTTTATAAATTCACTCATCTTCAAACTGTGACAGCTGTGAGTTTAAAGATAAAATCGAAATGATCCAGATCCTGTTCATCTCCTTTCTCTGGGGTCCCTGAAAGGTCACACAAATATGTCTCACTTAGAAGTTTCCCACTAAATGTGAAATGCATTTCTTTTTCAAGTTCAAACTTTGTGGTATGTTAGAAAGAAGCAATTTTTTCAAAGTTGTGTCTCCGGCCTGTATTGTGAATTTGGGATCTTCTGGATCAGCTTGTACAGTGTATCAGACAGTATTTACCTCCAAGATCTATTAATAGCAGTGATTACGTTCTCCCATTCCTCCCATACTGGCATACATGTCAATGTTACCAGCCTGCATTTTCTACTTCCATGCAGTCTCTCACATTAGATTGTACTTCTGCACCCTCCCCTGCGTCCTGTTTGGCTTCAATTTATCTTTCTCCAGCATGGCTGAGCAGGATGATGTGTGTTAGTTTAAAAGTGCTCTCAGGGGCAGCTCTGTGGGGACACAGGCACATCCCAGAGTCACACCCCGATCATCTCGACATCCCCCAGCAGGTTCACAGTGCTCCTGTGACTGGCCAGAAGGCTCAAACCTCCTCCTTGCCAGTGCTTCCGCTGGATAAGCTCTCGTCTACGTTTGCCATCTGCTCCTAAATCCACCACTTTCTGTTTTATGCAGTGACGTTTTGTTCCATTTTTATTACTTTGCTTCTCAAGGACATTCAGTTTTAGTTGCATAAAACCCCCTCATTCTCTGTGTTAAGGGCTTCACCTGTTCTGCACCATCTACTGATTTAATCACATTTAATCAATTAGTCCAAACATTTTAGTGGAAACGCTAAGCAAGTCATTCCCAAAATGTGTTAACAACTATTGGCAGACAGACCTATTTCACCACTCCACCTATTTCAACACCACATAGCTATCATCTTATAAACTAATTCCTACCTAATATACTCCTCACGCTACTAATCCCAGTCTTCCTGTGACTGTTCATCGCTTGCCATACTGCGGAATGCACTACCAAAGTCTAGGTTAATTATATTAATTACATTTTCTTGCCTAAGAAAAGCTTTTGTTCGAGTGGGTCCGTGATACAGCATTTCAAGGTGCTGGTGGCAAGAGCAGCCCATGATTATGGGCAGGGGGAGGAAACTCAGAGTAGCCATAACCAGCCTATTTGTAAACACTTTTTAAAGAGTACAAGGCTGTAAGTAAAAGCCAGCATGAATCCAAAAATATGCCATAGCACCCATAATGTCAAATTTCCTTGACAAACAGAAGAGCAGAATTGAGAAGCAAATCTATATCCTGACACTCTGCCTCCTGTGATACTCATGTGTGCAAGCTGAACAGATTAGACCCAAATGAAACTAATATCAAGAAAAAAGGAATATAAATAAATAAATAAATAAACCCCACAAAACCACCAAGCATTCAGAAATCACCACTAACTATCTGTCAAAATATGTACACAGAATGTAGTTCCCAAAGTCACCTACACTGGGTCTGCTCTTACTCACTGTTTTCATTAGTGACCCAGATGATGGAACAGAGACTACATTTATTAAATTGACAAACAACCAGCTTGATGGGACTGCAAATTATGTTAGAGGACAAAAAGGCAAACTGGACAAGTGGTCTGAGAAAAAAAGACAACATGCAAAACACTGCACGTAGGCAAAAGTCAACAGCAGAAATACTGAATGGCTAAGGAGAAATTCCACAGAAAAAAAAGAGAGGTCAGGTTCCTTTTATGGGCTATGAGTTAGCAGCATCATGCTGTAAAAATATACACACAATACTGGGATATATAAATGTTAGTACAACCTGTGTTCTGCATTCATAAAGCCTTGGTTATAGTACTATAAAAAGTGAGCAGAGTTTTGGATGTTGTTCTTCACGACAGGTACGTACAGTAAAATCAGTATAGTTTTGGAAAATACCATGGATGAATACAGACTGAAGAGACTGGGAGGGGAAAACTGCTGGGTGTGTCTCCAGCTATGAAAACAGGATGCTGCAAGGAATAATTTCTTAATCTCTGTAGCAGACACAACAAGTTTTAACTGCCTTAATTTAGATTAGATGATTTCAAGGTCTTTTTCAGTCTTATGATTCTACAGTATCCACAGCCACTCACCTCTCCCAAATAAACCAGCATTTAGAAACACATGCCCAAATTACTGATATATCTAAAAGTCTGTTTTTATTATGCCATACACCTCTCTGACCAACATCACCTATTTCACGGCCTCTCAGAACAGCTACAAACCATTGATCCTTGGGGGGCTGCAATGCAAATGAGAGTCTCAAGATCTCACTCCCTGGCAGCAAATATTCTGGCAATAATCTTAAGAGCTGTGAGATACCAGCTTTCCATGCCTGCACTAATTCCCAGCCTGCACATTCCCACTGACGGAGCCCAACAGGAAGATTTATTTACCTGCAGACCTTGGGAAAGGTTCTGGCAGATCATCCCTGACCTGAAGGCCAAGGGTCGGCCTTCCTTGTCTAGGAAATTAATTCTTCTCAAAGACAGGTATAAGGCCAGAAAAATTCACTGTCTGAAGTAGGTATATTGTAGCTCACTTCATTTTCTTTAATCTCCCAAACCCTTGATTCCTCCCGCCCACATCCCTCAATGCCTTCCAAAGCTTTACATATTGTGAGGACAGACTGACAGGCTTTTAATTGCTTGTCTAATTCTTCCTTCCCCCTCTTCATGTTGGCACTGCTTTCTCCAATCACTGGTACCACCCTGAAGGAAAGATGAGCTAAAATAGTTACAATAAGCACTAATTCTTTCCTAATTGTGAGATGGAAACTTCTATTGGTCTTTTACCAATTTTTTTTTTTTACGATCCTTAAGTATTTTACGATCCTTAAGTTCCCTCTGGTAGTAGTAATTTCCATTCTCTTATTCTCCTCCAGCTTGTGTTTTCCTCCTAGTTATCATTATCCTTACTGAAAAGTCAAAAATATTTAATGTTTTAGTTGTGTTATTATTGTTATTCTATAACCTTCTCACCATGCAAAACCTTCTTTTATTTGTTTTCACATCATTTGGAAGATTGAGTTCTACTTTAGAAACAAACCTCAGTTAAGTTGTCCTGTCCCCTGTGCCCTCTCTGACACTGCTTGCAGGATTCCTGCATTAGTCTTAACTATACATCCTTGGGCTGACATACATCCTTTGGTCTGCAGACCAGGATAACTCTTTACTGAAAATTCAGTTTTCAGACAAGCTTTACATATCTGTAACTTCAAGAAATCGTGTCCTGAGGCTCCTTACACTTGTGACCAGCCTTGCCTATTTAAATTTGCCACTAAGATTCAAACCCTAACATTCCCAAACCAGCTTCCCTGTATTTTTTCACATATTTCAAACTGAATCAACCCACGATTACTAAGGGTCCAATTTTAAGTTCCCCTTGATCTGATTAGCTGTAAACTGCCGCTGACTGGGAATGCCTGAATGCCTCCCCAGCTCCCAGCACTGGCTCTGTCTCTCCCCTGGCATCCTGATCCAGGGGAGCTCACCCCCACCCGGCTGACTCACTTCACTGGAGTCACCTTGCTGATGTAACTCACGCCTTGGCTGCGTGACTGCTCGGATCAGCTCCGGGGGCAGAGGGAGGGAAGCCAGCCCAGCTCCCTCAGCAGCTGATAAAGCATAAAGTGAAACTGAATCCTCAATCCAAAGTTATTTTCTAGAATATCCTCATTGCTTTTTAAAATGAAGTCTAAAGTAATGCTGACTTCCTGTTGGTTCAGTGACTAGTTTAAGGAAGGAACTTGCCAGCAATCACATCCAGGAATACCTTGGCCCTATCAGTTCTTCTCTTATCTCTACCTGGGAAAGTAAACCACCTGATAACAAGCAGTATTTATCTAACAACACTACAAAGATCCCTATCCCTATTCGAGTTTAACCCTGGGGCCAACACAGATTCTTTGCTCCTTCTGTCATCTTTTTCCAAAGTATTTTCCAGCCAAACTGATTTTGGTCTATCCTTTTTGCACTGAAGTATTTTTTACAGTCTACTGTATAATTACTATTACACAGCTTTTGCTTTTGTTAGGTTGTTTCTGAACAGCACAAAGCATTTTGAACATCTCTAGTCCAGTTCCTAAGAGCATTCTGCCACCCTTCAGATGTTTTATATCCCAATCTCTATGAGTAGCTTGGATTTCTATGTTTTGTTGTCCAGGCTCTCAACATATCAGTTATTTCTTAGTAACAACATCCCATTATCCATTAACCTTTCCCTAGCTGCAGTGCCTATCACTTTCCTCATTCTTGGAGTTCTTTTCCTTCTCAATTGGTACTAGTCTGACCCATTGACACTTCTCCATATGCTGAGACAGAAACAAGTGTTTAACCTAAAAGCTGAGTGGAGATTTCACTGTTGATCAAGGCCTTTTTCCTTACACTGAAGTTCCCAGCCATTGTCCCAACCACCCTCTCTAAAGGTAATTTTATCAGGTATTTGGGGGCAGAGCCTCCCTGGAAGAGTTATCCCCCAGGGCTCTCTCCTCCACTTAGCATTGTCAGAGAAGTTACTCTGTCTTCTCCAGTGCTATATGCACACCTGTAATCCACCATGGAGAAAATTCGCTGTCGTTCATTCTATCACAAAGACTAATATGGAGTCTCTCCTTCCTACTCCCACTCAAATCCCTTCAGGATCTTTCTCAGCTCTCTCATTCTTATCTTCCCATTCAGCAACATCAAAAGTCCCACCAAGAAATCTGCAATTCCTCAGCCCTCCCTTAGTTCTTGGATCTGGTTTAAGTTCCAGCCTCGGTGCCTGTTGCATCTTGAGCCTTTCAGCTTTTCTGGCTTTTTCTCCTCTTCACTTTTGAACTGTATTAGTAATTTCATGCATACTATATTTAGTCATCTTTATTAAATCTGCCATTTTTCAGGTTTCCTCCACTGTTCCCTTGATTATTAACTCCCATCTGTTTCAAGTCCTTGCCTTTAAAGAGGACACACACACAACTCCCTTGATATACTCACCAGGTACACAGCAACTACTTATTAGCTGCTTGACTCCTGAAATCTTTTGTCTAAAGGAATTTCAAACCTTCATTTAGATCAGCTGTGGGTAGCGGCAGGAACCGTCTCATACTCAAGTTCAAATGCTGTCCACAGATCACATTCCAATCAAACACTAGTCACCGATCCTCAAGAAACAAGATTTGCTTTCCAACCCCTTGAGAAAGAGTCCTATGCTGGCTTTGATGATCTCTACTGAAAGGCCATTGCTTTATAACAAAATGAGTCAAAGATGTCTGCTGTGGTTATTCCCATGGAAGTCTATCCAAATTTGGCACAGTTAGAGGCCAAAAAAATATGAGAGTTCACAGACATTTGAGTGAGAAATGCTTGCAAAGCAAGGAGCTGCTTCCTTTCCTGGCAATCACTGTTCCTGACTACTGAGGGTTGTGGCCTCAGAGATGAGAACACAAAAGTGTTCCCCATTGCTGGCACCCACCACTGAAGAAAAAGGGAGATGCAAAGGGAGGAGAAGGCACAAGAGGCAGGAAAAGAACCACCAGAAGGGCAAGAAAGAGCAAACAGGCGAAACAGCTGGCAGTGGATTAACAAGAATAGAAAGCTCTATGTATTACCCACACACATCCCCTCTGGTAGCTGGAAACACACCTAAAACCCCCAGGCAACACTCCTCTGCTTTCTACCAAGAAGCACAAATCACCCAGGCCCTGTCCCCACACCCTGTTCTGTTCTGCTCCACACCTCCCTCCCTTCTGTTGGCCTTTGGAGCACTTTTGCCACTTGCAAGGTACTACAGCATGTGCACGTGGGGACGAGGAACCCTGGCCATTTTTTTGCCTTTCAGCTTAGGACAGCTCTTGTAATTTGTTTTTTTAATAATTCTCCTAATCATGTTCAATTTTTTTGTGCAACAGTATTTCAATTTACCATTTAAATTATTCCTTTTTTTTTTGGCCCAATAAGCCAGGCATAACTAATACAAAATATCAATAAATCAGATAACAGCTTTAAATCTAGGACTAATAAAAAGTTTGGGGTTTTTTTACTCTTATTTAAGATATCCTCATGCTGTGCTTATTCAAAGCAAGCAATGGACGGGAGTTTAAAGATGAAGCCTCCCTTTGGTCTTTATATTCTCATATCTGTAAAATGTTTTTAAGAACTTTACTCCCTTCCCCACCCCCAAAGTAACAAGAACAAGCTTTACATTAGGTAGGTATTGAGGGAACAAAAGAGTAACTCTCTCTGACAGGTTTTTATTTTTCTCTGAAAGAGAGCTATTTCAGAGCAAGACCCACAAATGGAGCTGGACAATAGGGCAAGCACTAAATCTTTAGGACACTTCCTCTGCACCCCGCCCATTTCATGGTGCTGTAACATTGTACAGTGAATTACTTCAGGAGAATCTATAAAGCAAATGACCCATTTCTGGTCAAAAATCCCAGCTGTGAATCACATAGCCATTTGGCCTATAAAAAGCAAAAACCATCACCTTTTCTGTGCCCTGCCACCCCCACCCCCCCCCAACCTGTTCTGGTACATAAAAAAAGAACTGGGATGTTTTCCAGTGAATATAAAAGCTAGGAACTTTTGGAGAAAGAAGAACAGTTACTTTTAGAACTGCCTCCCCTTATGAAAAAAAAAAATCACTCTGGCATACCTGCATACAAAATTAGCATTTCTCTCTCCCAGACATTATTCACTCTCTCTATAACCAAGTTACACCCGACTTTCTCTGCAAGACTGCTAATCCTGAAAATAAAGGGGATAAGGGAAAAGACATCTGAGGATTTGAGTTCATTTCAGTAAAGATGCTTTGCATTAAGTGGCTCTAATAGTGGCTTTAATGATAGAATAAAATACACATCCTGTTTATGGAGACAGAACAGAGACATTCCAGCTGTGGAAGATCTCTCCAACCAACTAAGGTGTGTTTACAAGAACTGTGCCTTCCCCCCATATCGGCAGCTTCTTCTCTGCCTTCAAGCTAACAGATGATTTAAGTAACATATCAATGGACTTCAGCAATAAATACCTCATCATTGTAATGAAAAAGAAATGGACTGCTAGTTGTCACAGTAGAATCTAAATTAGGTTTCTATATTTAGGAGTACCACCTTTCTTTTGAGGATAGTAATGTGCTGCAGTTGAAGGGCAAAAGAACTCACACAAAGTTGGTGCAGAAGCTCCTGAACAGGACTGTAAGTGGCAAACTGTGTGAAATCAAAGAAATTTATATGTAATGATGATGAGCATCAAATGTAATTATAACATCAACATTAAAACTAATTTGTGGAAGTTGGGAGGCCTATGAAATTGGAAAGTGAAGTTTAACTAGCTCAGTTCTAGATCTTTAAAGAAATTAAAAGGACAAAGCTATTCATTCCATTATCAGCTTTTTATTTATGACCTTTCAAACAGAAATTAATTAAAACATTGTAATGACACTAGATATTTGTCATAGTAGTAGTGTTGTAGTTATTAAGGTCTAAGGCTGAAGACTGACACTTCTATTTCAGAACTGAAGAAGAACTTGCATTATTAAAGACTAACCATTCAATTCCTTCTGTATCTGTCAATCCAACAAAATATATTACTTTTCCAAAAGCCTTACCCCACCTATTTCTTCCCAAAAATATTGAGGACTTTCCTTCCGTTGCATTTTTCCCTCCACTGAACTCTTCTACTTCTTCTTCTTCTACTCTCTTCTATTCCTTTCTTTCTCACTGAAAACACAGACTTTAGTAAAGCTGATCCTCTGTCAGTGAAACACAGTATTTTAAAGTAGAGTCTAGATTTGAAAGTATTCCTACTGCATTTTTGCCTTTCATTCTGTCTCATTTTCTTTCTCACTGAAATGTTCCCAGTCTGAACTTAATAAAAATAGTCAAGGTGACCCTCATTTATTTAATATCTAAAACATCCAGTAATTCCAGATGCTTCATTCCAAATACAACCAATTTATTTGCATTCCAGTTTTAACCAGACACCAGATTCTCTAGGGCAGATAAGTAGGAAGAAAAAAAAAAAAGGCAATTGCAAGCTGCAGTAGTCAAAACCCTGCGCTATATAAAGTGTGATGGACTTCATATTAGATACTGCTTTGGTTTATATCACTGGCATGCAGTAGAAGGAGAAAAACAGGATTAATGTAAAAGCCACAAGACTTGAACATAATTAATTAGGCTGGAAAAATGTAATTGCAATGGCATACAGGACACATGTAACCTCACCAGTCAGCCAAAGAGCCATGAAGAGGAACTGACCTGTTACCCACACGCCTTAACACTTAGCAGAACACTGGCAAGTTACTGAAATACTTGTCTGCCTCCCTGCCAACTCCAATTTCAGCATCCCTTCCTTCAGACATGATCACTTCACAGAAAAACTGAAGTGATCCTTTTTGTTGTCTGGTCTGGTAATACCTTGCAGTTGTACTTCTCACATGTAAAAATTTATGACTTGTTTTCAGAAGTGTATTGCTGTCTGTACTGCACAGACACATCCCACTGGGCTCTAGATTGCAGCAGTTTTAATAATATAATATGCATATTTTACTGGAGTTGTCATTCTGCTGCACAATCTTGCTTTTCCAATCACAGAACCCTTAACAGTGGGCCAACAATCACATTTTAAGGACCAAAGCAGCTTGATGAATACAAGAAAGAGAAAAACATATATGTGTGTATAGGTTTTTTTTTTTTTCATGCAAAGTGTGCTGGGGAGCTGTTGTGCCACAGAAGGTAGACCATAACCTGACTTGTGGCAGGAAGCAGAGGGCAGAGACCCAGTCATTGCTGTCAGGCCTCTCTGTAGCACTGTGGTGGAAAGCAGAAGCCAGCCAGCCCACAGAACAGCAGGGTGTCAGCACCCCTTTCACCACTGCTCCTCACCCCAGCACGCAGCAGGTATCACAGGCCACTTGCACTGCAGCTGTGAGAGTGGAATGAATGACCTTTTCCCCTCCCCAGCAACATTTCTGATACCAAACTCTCATTCAAGACGAAGACGCTCCATGCAAAGGTTGATGCTCACAAACGCTTTCCAAGACATGCAGCTCAGATAAATATATTTGAATGTATTTTGCCTATCACTTCAGGAACTAAAAAGCATGGGCAAGAATTGAATTTCAGCTTGCTGACAGGTGAGTTCAATACAGAGATTATTAAGAGAATTATGTGCAAAAGAGCCATTTGAGCATTTACTCATGAGCTTCCCTCCACATCCCTGGGATGGACTGGGGTGGGGAGTATTCCTGAACATCTACACAGTCCAGATTCCTTCAGGCTTTATATATCAGCAAAGAGAGACCTGCTGACATATTAAACAATTTCAGACCGTGTCCTGAGTGTTTACTGACCTGTTGTCAGTTTTTGTGCCTGTTGCCCATGCAGGCAGTGGAAGACAGGAATGCCGACTTTGGAAAGGGAATCCCAGTTTCAAGACCCTCTTCCATCCACTTCAGAGCAGTTGTGTTACTCCTCACTCTGACCCAGGAATGTGAATCTCTCTCCTACCTCCCATGTCAGTATCAAAACCATGCTCCAGCAGGAAAGGGACTCCTTAACCAAACAACCCCTCCATGAAGGTTTCCATAAGACTTCTCTCTGGTTTAGGAACAGTTTATTAACTGTGTTATAGTGTTCTGTGGCTACCCCAACCATCTAGCAATGACTGATGGTCTAATCCACTTTGGTTACTAATTTAAATTAACCACTCAGTTGGAAATCAAAGCTACTTCCACCTCCATCATATTATTACAGCTGACTGCAATTATTGCATTAGAACAATGAGTATTATTTTCCATGGCACAAAGTACTGAATTTTAAAGGGTATCAGCCATCAACTCTGAAGTTTGAATACTTCAGTGAAGGGTAGCATTTAATCCAGAGAAAACAGATTTTTATACCAAGTTCTGCAAAAGGATTTCCCATGGGCAGTCTGTTTTGACAACAGTTACCACACTGGGACATGTGAAATGACTATAGTTTCCCACACTAAAAGTGGAGCCTAGATGACCATCCATTTCAGAAGCATTCATGTTTGTTAACTAAATGCTCGTATTTATAAAGAAAAGGTGAAATGGGACCAATTAAAATTTACTAAACTAATAATTAGGTTTATTTTTTTAAAATAAATTTATCCCATAGTATGTTTTCTTCTAGGTACCCCAAGTTACAGTAAGTACTAACTTTTCAGTGCTTAAAGAAAGAAAGAACCATGCACTTAATAAAAGGCCTAACTGTGTTATAGTGTCAATTTAGCCACATAAAAGTCATAATGTTCTTGAAGGGCTTCCCCCCCCCTTCCAATAAATTAAGAAAAAAAGATAGGTTACATTGAAAAACTTTTAGGAGGTAATCTTGACCTTATCACAAGGCCAGGAAGTCCTGGGCTAGGCTGGTAAGCAACTGCACCCTTCTTTTTCCTACCAGAAGTTTTCTGTTGGACTGGTGCTGGCAGGGCTCCCTGAGAAGTCATGTGTTCTGGCATTTACTCTTTTATTGCAGTACATGGTTCCTCTTCTAACTTCTCAGAAGCAGCAAGCAGATGTCCCTGTATTGGTTACATTCACACCATGTTTCAGGGCTCTATTTCCAAACATGAGGTGGGGGTTGTTGTTTTGTTTTTTTTTTTTCCTCCAGAATTATTAAAGGTGAAAAAAAAGATTCTGTCTTTCTCAAAACTGCAGCTGTGAAGTAGCAAACCCAAGCACTACCTGCACGTTTCCATATGTTCTGAGCAACCTCCTGCATTCCCACAAAGATAATCATCCCAGCTGAGAAACCTCAAACATGAGAATTGCTCTGACTGACAAAAGCAACTCGGGGTGGGGCTGACAAAAAGCAGCATTTAAGGACAGGTCTCAACATGCAGAGTTGCTATCACAACATCCACACCACTATCAGAAAACACAAGGCGCGCCAGGTGGATGTTTACCCACCATACATGCGAAATTCTGGGTGCCTGGTACAGTTTATCCCGTGTGCTGATCACGGTGCTCACACTGCAGTAACCTGCAGCTCCTCACAGGAATTGTACAGCCTGGCTTCTGGCACAGCACACAGCATGGGACTCGCCTCAAGAGCTCTATATAAACATGCCTGGCTTTGGACCTTGTACCCACCAGAGATAGTGAAAATTTATTTCTCTCCGCCATAGCATTTCAGTAGAATGTTAACCAGCAAAATCATGGTATATTTGAGTGTTTAAGTGAAGACTGTTTAAGTACAGAGGCAAGAATCAGGGGCTGTGTAATACTTCTACTGGAATCCTTCAACACAGGTGCTCAAATTGGCATGGGGATTTTTGTAGTATGGAAGTATCCTGTCTCAGTTTATATCTTATAGCCAAAATCTTCAAAATACTGACCTATAACATAGAAGTTTAACCCATATCCCTGTTATTGAAGAACAATCAGGTAGGTAGAGGAAGGCTGAAGAAGACTGCCAACAAGTGTTTATGGAGAGATCAGAAGGCTATCATTCCTTAAAAACAGCTTACAAAAGACATTGTGGCAGTGTCGTGTACTACCCTGAATTTTATATTTTTGGCAAAATTAAAAATTGCTTCCTCATATTAATTCTCTCGGTACCTGAGATTTCTCTTTGTTGCAGCTACTGCAGTGATGAGGTTACCTAACATCTCCTTCACCTGCAAGCCCCACTAACTCTTTTGCTTTTTTGGATGATTGTAGGTCTGTTAATTGGGACTGGTGGTGGCAAGTTGTTCTTCAAGTAGCTCCATTTCTCTCTTCAAGGCACACAGAGTAGCACTGGGTAATTGTACATTCAAAGCAAAGACTCTTTCATATGAACTGCACACAACTGTGTGTTCAGGGTCATCAGGGAGCTGATGAAACACCAGTTTTATCTCTGTGCCTTGCAGCCATGCCCTGAACACAAGCTGAGATATGACAACTTCGAAGCTAAACCTCAGTAACAGCTTCATTGTTTGGGTTTATTGGTTGGTTTTTTTCTTGCATAGACTAATTCAGGCTAGAAAAGTTACCTTCTGCTTCCAAAGCCCAAAATAAACCATATCCAAACATAGGGATTACATGGATTTTCTGCCAAAACCATGAAAATCACAAACTGAAAACGACGGATTTTGTCTTACAGTACAGTATGGATGTGTTATTTTTCCCTGGTCAAGAATGAACTGGTCACAGAAGATTTGGATGAAACCTTGATTTATCAGAAAGCCACTCTCAGATACACACTGTGAAGCCTTAGGTATGAAATACTTTAGGCTGACAAATATCCCTGGCCTTACTTGGCAGCAAATGCTATGGAATTAAAGCTGGGATAGTCCTGAGGGGGCTGGGAGAGCAATGGGACTTTACAACTCAGGCAGCTGTTGAAACAATGCTAACTTCTGATACTGGTAAGGCCCAAAAATTTGACTTTACAGCTTCCCTGCTTTGTGCTCCTAACACTGCCTGCCCTGTCTTCATTGAGGAGGACGAAATCACTGCAGAGAGTTGTTCATTCTAATGCAGGGGTGCAAGAGAACATAAAGATAAACCTCCAAGAGGGCAGAAAGAGCCTTGAAAAACACCTATCAAAATGGAACAGCATAATTCCCTCTCTAACCACATGTAACCTAAAAAGGAAAAAAGGAAATGAGGAATAAAGAAGCTAACTGACAAAACCTTGTCCAAGTGGTGGATCACAGCAGACTAAAGTGATCACTACTGTTATTACCATCTCCTCCCTCACAAGCATATGAGGAGGGATACTGGGTCAGATGAGGTCACTACCTGGTTTCAGCAATTCCCACATACACAGTTCCCCAGAAAGGGACACACAGAATGATCTGTCAGTGCTGGCAAACAAACAGGGGTTTACACACCAACTTCCTGGCTCAGAGTTCGCATCCTATGTCCTGAGTCAGTGCAACCACTGACCATATCCATACATCATTCCCCACCCCAGCACAGCCTTCAGCAGCAAGGGCAACATGGCAATAACTTTGTCATCTCCTCTGCTGGTGAAATACTTTCTTTTTTTTTGCGTGTTGGGAACCTGCTGTTCCAATGTTTAACTGGGTACTTAACTGGGTACTTCAAGTACATTGGTACTTGAAGGCAGTAATTTTCTACCTCAACAGCATCCATGGCCACACATCCATCCGCCCCCACCATCAGCCACGTTCCAGCCCTGCTGGAAACAACAATGTTTTCTTCTGACCCTTTTTACTGGAGCTAACCTGACTGCATTTGCTGTGCCAGGTAGACATGCACTGTTAGTTTTGACTGTGACATAATTCTGGGGTTTGCTTTGTCCTTACACTTAGTTTTTTCCCATTGCTTGCTCCTATTGAGCAGATCTTTAGAGCTACAGCCCAGATGGAAACAGAAGCCACAGTTAAGGTCAGCTGAGGACATGTGACCACTACCTGCTCTTTAAAATGAGGCTAAAGTGCTTGGTAAACAATCAAATGTGCATTTAGACAACTATTTTAGAGGGTTAGTCATATTCAGTTATCTGACACAGTCAACACTTGTATGAAATAAATGTCTGCCTCATTTGGGAGATGGGAACAAGCCAAAATAACAAAACATTTTAAATTGATAGTATTACTTCAGGGTCCTGAAACTAGCTTGCACTTCTAAAAATCCATATTATTTGAGAAAGACAACTGTAGTAATGGCTTTGATTGCCTTGTTACCGTCATCATTCAAGAAGGTGGCTGAGGTGAACACTTTCAGCACATTTGTTTTATGCATCTCAAATAAACTGAAAATATTTTTGCCATTTTACTTAAATTTGCTGTAAAATCTTCATAGTCTTACAAACAAAATACTAGGAAAAAAATTTAAGCAAAACAAGGCTCATAGGGAGAGAGAGCATCCAAAGATGTAACTATAAAGTAGACCAAGCTGATGACTTACAGGGAAATCTGCAAGCATACAGTACCTTTAGGCCATCAGAAATCCACACCTCTTACCAGAGAAAGTTGTGTTTTTTCCATTTCCATTACTTTATTTCACACAGTCTTTGTGGGTTGATAAATCTCACCCTGGTGTCCTGCACAAACACCAAAGCAGCATTTTCAATCATTGCCTTGGGTGAACTTTGCTTGAAAATGTTTCCCGAGGTTTTTTAAAAGGATGTTTCCCAACAAAGCAGCTTGTAAAAATGCAGACTGAGCAAAAGAAAGATATACTGATATTATTTTCAAGATTGTACAAAAAACCCCTATACACTTCAGCCAAGGAAGAGAACATTTTCCTTTATATTTCCTGAACATTTAAAGGGTTCTAGCTGCAAGAGTGCATTCTTAATGGCAACAACATCCCATAGAGTATCTATCAACAAATCCCTTTTGGACCAGGAAAGGGAATCAGAGGTACTGTGGTTTATTCTCCAACAATGGCTTTCAGTATAAATAACAATATTTTTTCTTTCCAGAATTGAAAAACATGCTTGAGCTCTGTGCTATACTGGCTTAAAAATTAAATTAAAAAAAAAAAAATCAATTGACCTGCTTTCAATTTCATCTGAACCCACAGCATTATTGATATGAAGTTTTATAAAGGAGGAAAACACGGTATAGCCATCTTCATAATTAATGCTTTTTAACCAGAAAACTATTTTGGGCATTGGAAAGTAGAGCAGAAATTATATTTGAGGAGTACTAGGAATAAGCCTTATATAACTCCTGACCTAAAGTAAACATTAAAAAAGTGATGCCTACATTAAAAAGATAACTGATCACTTCCATTTTTATAGCACCAGTGATGGAACGGAAGAATTCCATCCCTGATTAACATTTAATATACCATGCATCAAGATACTATCTGCAAAAATATAGTAAAAATCCATCCTCTGAATATTTTAATGTATTTAAAGTACTTTTATGCAGAACAACTGTGAGACACTAAATTCTGTGATATGTGAAATACTTTGATCAACTATGTCTCAGCTACAGTTATTAAATTACATCTCATATAATGCTCTCTGCCATATTCCACCATGGTATTTTGTAGAACCCCACAGAAATGTTCTTTTTCATCTGTCTTTTACCCAGCCTAGCTATAAAAGTAAACTTTTCAGTTTTCCGGAATTAGCATGTTCTGGACAATTCCCAGCACTATGTGTAGGGTAATGAATAAAGATACATCATCTGCATTATTTAAAATTTAAAAATACTCAAGAGTTTGAGAATTATGGAAAATGCATAGTGAATCAGTAGGGCCCAGGTAAGGACCATCTCACTGCATTGACAGAAAAACCAGTGGATCATCTATAGGTTGGATTTTGAGACAAGACAGAAGGAATATTAGGCATAGATAAAGTCATCCTTTCATTACATATGCATCCTTAATTATCATTTTATTCAGTTAAAATGAAACAAAATTCTAAAGTTCAGGAACAGAGGACTGCAAGTTTGCACCTCCAGCCTCATACAGAGGTAGGAAAACAAAATGTTTTCCAATTTTTCCACGGCTGACGTTGCAACCCGAGTAATGGTTTTAAAAGTACCAGTTGTTTGGTCTGTGATCTCCTAAACTCAAAATGGAAGTTGATATTACAGGAACCGTACCATGTGGAAGCATGCTGACCCCACAGAACTCCCCAGACTAAGTGGAACTTTTGTATTTCACTCACTAACCAAATGAAGTGAATGGAAGAGCAGCAGGCAAAGGGGCCCCTGTCTGGAACTGCATGTATTCGCCTACTCTACCACAGCCTCTCTTCTAAAACAAAGTGACAGCCTGGGATGAGGATCTTCAGCTTCCACAGCTGAATCCCAAGTGTTGTGCTGCTCAGAGCTCAGTTGCTCCCAGTGACTGGCGCACCAGGATCCCTGGCAGGCTGCCACACAACGCAAACCCACAAGACCTTGCTTAAAACCAGCCTACGTCGTCAGATGCCTTTTGAGCTCAGGAGCCTGAAAACCTGTGCTGCAAGGCAACCACAGAGCCTGCAACAGTTTTTAACAGAGGACTGTTCAGACCAGTCCCTAGAAGGAGATAAAAGACTATGTAAATGAGTGTCATAATTATCTGGTAGACAAGCTTTGGTACTCAGGATTCACAGGTTTTATTTTTAGTTCTGAAAGGAAGTATGCTTTTTATGGTCAATCCCAGTTGGCCTCTTTCTGCTTTCACTGCTCTCACCACCTCAGCAAGAGGAATTACAGTACTTCTCGCTTCAGCTGCTCATCAGCTTTGCTGCAATGGTTCTGTGAAACGGGGATGAACTGGTACTCACACAGTTACTTACAGATTTGTACAGGAGAGGCGGCTGCAACCAGACGTAATTTCGTAATTCATTTCATACTGATGCTTTTTACAAAACCCTGGCCTTATGTTTAGTGAACTATCTACTCAGCTCAAGCAGTGAATTCATGCACAGTATTAGGGATCTATCAGCCAGATTTGTTTTTACATAAAGAAAGTGCAAGTTCTATAGAAATGGAATGGGTACATTAAGGAAATCTTTCCACCTGCAGACCCTCAATACCCAAAAATCTTACTTACTTAGATTGTAGCGTTTCTCCCATATAATCAGAAGCCTTTTTCTTTTCAAGCAACCACACTTCATTTTTTGATTTTAAACGATTTTCTTACAGCCAGAGGTTTGTGCCAGGGCCTCCTGTCCCCCTGCAGAGCAGTGATCAGTGGAGAGGCTCTGCTGTGACTCACTGTACCCTCAAATAACCTCCAGACTGTTCCGACCAGAGCTGCAGCAGAACACGGTGGCTGCTGACTCAAACAGATGCAACACGGCCTCATTCCCTCACGGAGCACGGTGCCTTCTCTGAGCCATTAAATATGATTCATACACAGCACATTGCCAAAATCAAAAGAACAGATCAACATTAGCAGACAGTAAATTCTAAGTCTGCTCTTCTTTGAATATTACATGCAAATAACCGAGAATAATTCTGCGTATAGCAACTTGCCCTTCAACCTCGGTAAGGATGTTACAAATTTACCACCTTTAGTACAAACACACAGTCGGTTTGACCATATAAGCTCCAAAAAGAAACATCAGAGATGCCTGACACCAAAGTCAGGGAAATAAATGCCAGTGTTTTGCATCAACTGGTCGTTAATTAGCAGACTGTGGTGCAAGCACTGACATCAAACGTCGTTAAAAACCACGTCCAAAAAACACCTTCATATTTCATAGAATCCAACATTCATCTCTACCCCTCAGAAAAGGAGCCAGTGCCTTTGGAAGAAAGGAGGACATGTGACAGAAGAGCTTTTGAGCAATGCTGTCAGACAGCATGGCATGAAGCAGTTCCTGTCTTGACAAAAAAGTCACAGAGAGAGACAGACTTGGCTCATAATCCCATCCTTTTCAACCAGACAGGATGTGGTTCTACAATAAAGAGACACTATTGACTCCATTAACCTACAGTGCTGGAAACAAGTCATGAAAAATGTATTAATTTCCACTGCTCATTACCACCCCCTAAATAGCTGCTACAGGCTTACCTATCACTTGCAGCATTTTTCAAGACAATATACTGTAGTCCAGAGAAAGAGCAGCATTTCCTAACTCAATATATTTTTCTCTTCAAGAAAGAACAAATCCATGAGTATCTGCTGATATATTTATGTATGATGAATTAGTCCCTTCCTATGGCATAATGCAGACTCTCAAACTAGAAGAATCAATCTTGCTGTCTAGACTCTAAAGGTTTCACTGGAAAGGAGTTTAACTTTCAGTTTTCAATGATGTAAATCGTGGGGGGAGCGTCTGGAAAAGCAGTAAATAACCAGGTCAGAAAATGTACTTTGAGATTGTTATTAATAAGGAGATCAGCAAATAATTATGTGTGGCTACAACAGTTTTCTCCAGGGATACTTGAGATCCATACCATAACCCATGAATGTAAATTTAGAACTCATTTCTTCACAAAAAGTCAGTCTCATTAAAGGATGATGTCACCTGTATGACCAATACATACAGGTCTTTAGCACTCCATGACTTGATAAATAAAAATATCCCTTTATTTACACATCTATCTGTGTAACTCTCTGGGTTTTTTTAATCCCTTTCCCCATCTTGGCCTCCATAAATTCAAGATGTGTTAAGTCATCATGCTGCTTTGCCATTTAGCTCACTGAGCCTTTTCCTGCCTCTGTCTCTTTCTACAGTTAATAAGAACTTTGCAAATTAGGACAGCCTGCATACTGTAATAAGTATCAATTTACAAAGTTTTTGCTACTAAAACCACATAAACTGTCAGTATTTAACCTTCATAATGTATTTCTAAGAGTCACTTACACTCTTCAAGTAACTTGTTCCCCTCCCATCCAAGTAACAATCCTTTTTCTCTCAAACTGAAGATGAATAAGAGGCTTTAACATCGTGTTCAGTGTCACAGGAGCGACACAGCTTTTGTGGTAATACTCAGGCTCTGAGAAGTTCCAGGGAATGCTCCTCTTGGAGACTCAATTCATTCCTGTGATGTGTCAGAGCACAGCACGTTGGGGATTGCACCACCAGCCCGGAATGGGATTTTGTGAGCAGTCAGCTCCCATCCTGGCATACCTGAGAGCATCACAGCACAGCCATGACTCACAGGCAGGGAGAGTCTCTGCCAGCCTCTCCAGCTGCATGGGCACAGGGAGACAGACAGCAGAGTTGTTCAACCAGCCACTTCCGTTCACTAAGGGCCCTCCAGCACCTTCCTCAGCAGCCAGACAAAGCTGAAGGCACAGCAGCAGACATAGGAAAGGGCTGCTTTTCAGCCCTGGAGACTGCACCCTTGTCAGGTGACTGAACACGAGCTGTCTCATGCAAATGTGCCCTTCATCACTTCAAAGAAGCATTTTCTGGAGGCAGCTGCATACTGTGTGTCCTGTGAACTGCTGTGACTGACCACGTACACACACTACTGGAACATGGCATTCACAAAAAGGGAGCTATGAACAACTCAAACATCCTGCCCTCTCAGGAAAACCAAGACTGCGTAAAGGAGAGTCTCTCCCACTCTCCACAGAAACCACAAAGCTCTCGTTCCACTGTCCTTGGTCTGACTCACATGGAAAGCACAGCTGTAAGAGGAGCACACACCCTACTGCAGGAGGCAGGTACCAGCAGCGCGGAAACACAGCTGAACAGCACAAGAGGGGATGGAGGATCCAGGACAACGAATAAACACCCAACCGCTCTCAGGAATTGTAAAGGGACTAAGAGAAAAGGAACAATGGTGCACTGATATCTTGTGTCTACATTTGTGTGCCTACTTTTTTTGTCTAGATCATTACTATTTCAAATTTCTTTACAAAATTAAGGTTACTGAAGCTGAATTCTCAGCTGACTGTGGAACCAGATTTCCCACAAAGGGAGCACTTTGAGAAGGGAAGTATGAAACTAGTGAGAAATCTTTAAGGGGAAGAGTTCTAAGGAGCCCTGGTTTTAAGCTCCAGCAATCAGGAGACAGCAGAGGACAAGGTGTCTGTACTCTGAGCCCTGGACCTGACCTCAAAAAGCATGTTCTGCACACTGCCCTGGCAATCCACACCATGGGCACAGGATGCAGAAGTGTGGTCCAGAGGACTTTTTATCTGTTATGGCCACAGGAAGAAACTCATCACAAGGTTGTTATATACATCAGTGCATTTCCCTAGAAATCTGGTTAGCCTCATCTAAAACCACTTAAGAAGAACTGTATGGCTGGGAATGAAAACCTCTCTCTGCATTACATGGAGAATCATCTCCAGTCTGGCCGAGATGATGTCCCTACAGTCACATGTCTTGTTAAAGGAATCCTTGCACAAGACCTGGCAAAATGAGGAGGAGAACGGGGGATGAAGAGGAGAATGCAGCTGGACAGTGTAACCCTTCAACATCATGTGTCTGAAGTGAGGAATTCACAGGCATCGCAGAAAAGGGAATCAGTGATTCCTCAAACCTGAATTTGATAGTGAAGAATTTGGGAAATGATAACAGTGCTCTGCCTGTGACTATCACCCCAGTCCCTCAGTTTCTGTTATGCAGAAGTGGGGGGGGGGTGGTTCCTGCTTTCAGTTCTTCTTCCCAGAGCTCTGATGAAAGCTGTATATCACTGGTAAGCTGGGACTCTGCACAAACAAACATATATATTCCCTTCAGTAGTCACTCCTCTATTCAATGCACCACCTGGAATTAAGGCAAGGAATTCTCTCCCATTCCTCCCCCCAAGAATGGCAGCAATGACAGCATGAAAACAGCACCACAAGGAACCAAAAGGAAAAACCTACTGGACTTCATCCTGTTCTGATCTGCAGTCTTCTGTGGCAGCAACAATCCTCCTTTCAAAGGTAAAACGGAGACAAGCGTTACCACCAGATATTCTCTGATTCTATTTATCTCAGCAAGCAGCATCTGTGTGCTCTGGGGAAAGAGCAAAATCATTTGAACCACCTTCAGAGAAAAGAACAGGGAGAACAAAGACTCCCCCTTTTGACACCAGTGAGCTCCTGCAACGGTTCTCTGGATTTGGAAGATGACGACCTTATATTCTGGCAGTGACTTACCTGAGATAGCTGTGGTTTAGTTTATACCTCATTCTGGCTACTGATGGCCAAAGAGTGAACCAGCAACTGCTGGAGACTGAGTCTGATGTGTTAACAGATTCAATCTAGACAAAATAAACTGATGTTGAAGTGGATGAAAAAATTCATAACAAGCTGAAGAAATGGTAAATAGCACAAGTACACAGGATGCTTTCCCTGATTCCCCTCACACCCAAGGTTTTTTGTTCTTGGCTGATGAATTCCCAAGTCCCTTTTTTCCCCTGCCAGCAGCCTCCACCCCAACACAAGCCCCTCAGCTCTAGAGGCACCAACACTGCTTGCACTGTTATCAAATAGCAGCAGAGAACTAAACCAGGCTCCAGTCACAGCCTGGAACCCAACAGGAACAGTTCAGGTAGGGAACTCTACTGCTTTCACACCTCTCCTGTTACTGATGACATCTCCTTTCAAACACTGAGATACAACCTCCTATCTCAAAACACAGTAGCATGTTCTGGAGGCAAAGGAAAAAGTGACTGAATCCTTTCTCAGCGAGCAGCAGTCCCAGCAGAAAAATGAGGAATTACAGAAAAACATACTGCCATTTTGCATGACTGCTAAAATCTTATCAAAATTGGAAATCAGACAAATTGAGGGGGGAAAGTCTTCTTTACTATTTCTATGCCTATGGATGATAAAAAATGACAACTGACCTCACTCACCTCCTCTCACAAAACTCCTCAAGAGAATGACTTCTCGACAATAAAATTTTAATTCCAGCCTTCATGGTTGAAAGCTGAGCCTAGAACTACGAAAAGGCTGCAAATCATTGCTTGCATGAATCTGGAAAAATTAATCAGATCTGTGAGCTGCCCTGTTAATCTCAAAGCAGAGCACTGCTGAGTCCATGTCCATGGGGTGGAAACTCTGGCCTTTCTCCACATACAGCGAGAAGATGGAATTTGTGCTAATGAATTTCATCACTTGGTCACAGTCAGCAACTACATTATTTCCCCCACTCCACAAGTGCTCCCACTTGCAAGCTCGTTCCCTCAGAGGGTGACTAATGTGCAGGACAGTTCAATGGGCAGTAAAATGTAAAGAACAAAGAGAGCCCAGGTTTTGTCTCAGTGGCAGAAGAGACAGAATTATGGTCTGGTGAACTCATCAAAGTCAGTGAGGAAGGGGGAGGATGTCGGGACATTCAGTGAAGGTGGATCAAGGCTACAGACTGACACGGGACACCCAAAACACTGCATTAAAAAAAAAAACAAAACAACTCTGTGCACAACAAATTACTTGAAGAGCAGGATAAAACCAGTAGCCAAGAATTTCAACAGTTGAAAACCTATAGGACTGGAAATCACTTTAGAGATGTATTTTTAAACTTATTTTCACGACTGATGGAAAGACTGTTTGAATACAATATTGCTTTAAAAAACCCTCCAATCTGATCAGCCTTACTTATTACAGTTAATTTGTGGGTAGTTCATACCCACATTCTCATGCCTACCTTGGAAAGGAAAAATAAGCCTCAGTTTCTGATAAACAAAAACTACTGGTTTTACATGCATACATGATTACCAATATTCTTTGGCTCCTCACAGTTTTGGATCATGGTAGAAAACAGAATTACAAGAGCAAAGGGAGTATCTGCTTTGGCCTAATGGCTTATTTTCCATCAGAAATTTGATATAAACAGTTACTGGGTTTTCTCCATTTACTTTTTTAGTCAAAATGCTGTTGCTGGCCAACATAGCAGTATTCAGGATTTATTGTGTTTTATAAATCTTGCAATTACTTCTCTGTTATCTCCCATCTTCATCTCTCATTTATGAAACTAAACAGATCTTTTTAGTTCATTTCAAAGACAAGCTCTAAAGGAAACTAACAAAAATCTGGATTAGATTAGTTGAAAGAGTTCTACTGAAACTGTACCAAGAAGGCAAACTGCAGCAAAAGTTTTACAGTCACGATGTATATGCTAAGCCCCTGGTCAACACCAGTGAAAATGGCCCATATATGTTAAAAAAAAGGCATTTCCCCAACAGACAATAACTAGTTATTGACTACCCTTCATAGTGTCACAGTGCCAAAAACACCCATGGCCCAGTAACAGATCGGTACTTTCTTAACACAGTTAAATTACACAGATTAAAAACCCCAACCCATCGGTCTCTCAGTGTAAACACATCTACTAAAACTTATGTTAAAATACCATTAATATATAAAAGGGATTGTTTAGAATCCTGTCAAACCAGGGAAAAGGCCAGTCTGTCTCCCCTGCTACCCAAAATTTGATTACAATAACACAAGGACATGGTGCAGGCACAGAACAGCTTCCAGCTTTCCCGTGTTCTGGGTGGGTAAGATGTCACACACTGCATCCCCAAAAAGGCACAGGATACAGGAGCAGCCAAATGACATCCAACAGCATTAACCTTCCCTGCCTGGATGTGGGGAACAGCTGCCCTTCCTGCTTTCATCTGTACTCCATACGTGCATTTGTAGCACTGAAGGAGATGACATCGGTCATTTTGTCACTCTGAGAGGAAGCTTAGGTTAGATATTAAAGGGAGGGGTAAAAGGCACAATAAAAAGTGCAGTGGTTGTTCTAATAATTATCTAGGATACAATCCTACGTGTGCCAATAATGTCATTTGTATTGAAGGAACTCCAAGTACGTCTATCATTACAAGATTGTGCAATTGCAGCAGCCAAAGATGTCGAAATCTACATTCTACAGCAGTGGCAGTAATTTCAGAGCCCTGTGCCAAGCTGTGATTAATCACAGTTCACTGGGTATTTTGATAGTAACAGAGGAAAATAGTTTGGCATAGAAAAACCATATGATCAATTAAGAATGCCATCAAGCCCCCCAAAAGCATAACCTTCTAGTAGTGTGAATACCACGGTGCTTCTATAGGCTGATTAGCTGCCAAGATATGGGGCTCATATATAGAAAAAGCAGAAAAACCAAAACTGTTCGTAAGAGAGCATATGGAAAACTGTATAAATTCTTCCTTAGGAAAAACTCATCTGAGATTACGCACTTTAAAGGAACTACGAACTGCTGCACGCTCAGACACGCATCAGAGCTGCATTTCTACCTCACCACATTTTGGGGGTGGAGGAAAAGCAGCAGGTTCTCTGTGTACTGCACATACTGATCAGGTTTATAAAAATCATCAACAATCCCTCCACCTGCAAATCAAGTCAAACACATTTTTCTGCTACAACTGCACCAGTCAGTCCTGACTGATCAGATCCTGCTGCTGCCTGCTGCAAACCTGATGGCACTTAGTGGATGTTCACACAGTTCTGCCTGTCTGGGAGGTGCCTGACAGAAGGAAGTTTGCTACAAAAGTTCTCATGCAATCTCAAACCCATAACTGCTTTTCTTCCACAGGACAGTATCTTACTAGAAAGTACAAAAAACATCAATAAAGCCATAAGTACTTAATAAATAAATGCATACAGTGGTTCTATTTCAGTTTTATGTTATTTCCAAGATGACACCGTTCCAGAAGGCTTCTCTGACTTAACGTAATTCCCCCACAGTTGTCTGTAATTGACCCCAATATTTCTCTTCCCCTCCGTATGAATAAACTACACTGGGAGTCTTCGAAGATGACTTTGCCCAAATACTTATGGCTCTACTTGCCAATAAATGATCAATAGGTAATTCATTCCCAGCTCTCAAACGACCTTGTAAATGTGTCTTACCCAAGGAGTAAACCATAATCGATTAGGTCTGTCCTAAGTAATCTAACAGAAGGATATGCTCCAAAAGCCAGAGGTGATGCCCAATTCTTCAGGATTAAAGGGATTGGCATCTTGCCTCAAACTTCAGGAAGGATCTGATCCCAGCAGTCTTGCAGCAGCAGTCCACACAGGTGCTGACACCCCTCCTTGTTCACTGCAATTGTGTACAATCCACTACTAACAAGATTCCTGACAGGAGATGTGTTTTGGTGCATCTCCAAACCATCCTTTCAGGAAGCTACAAAAGATATACAAAAGATATACAGAAATACCCTGGCATTTCTGTAGTACTTTAGAGAACCATGATGTGAAAAAGAAGTTGGTTTTAAATTTAGAAGCAGTAAAAAAATTTAATGAATAATTTAGAATAAAGTACTGTGAGTACTAAGAGCACTGTGATTTAGAACAGCAAAAGTACTACTGTAAGCAAAAGCATATCTGGACACAGAGAAACACTGGAACCAAAACCGAGAGGCTTTAGCTTGGCAGCAGAGCCTCACCAGAACACTGGTTAGACCTAATACAGCCTATCCCAGATGAATACACTGAAATACATACAACATTGTTCTCTAAAAAAACCAATTACACTCTCAAAGGCAAAAATTAATGCAAAAAAACCCTCTATGTATAAACTCATAAACAGATTTTGACTGTATTTATATTAATCTATAGCTTTATTATTATGCTTTCAAAATAGCTAAATTCATCACTGATGATAAGAAGTACTATTCAATTCATTTCAGGATTCAGAGATTCCAAAGGCATCAGTCAGCCCTACAAATCAGTATTTTGTTCCTTTTGTGATGGTACTAATATTGTTTGTAGCAATTCAGTATATGCATTTAAAATCCCAGCAAAGCCCTTCAAATTAAATACGTAAGGATTTTTCAAAGCCATCTGAAACTAGAGCCATGAACAGAAATATAATTCTGCATCATTTATTAAAAGAAATGAGGTACTTACCCAATGTCTTAGATTCAAAATTGATGAGAAATTTCAAATTAAAATACTTGGTCAAGAGTTTTTCAGAATGATGCATTACACGTAGGAATAGTTAACTTTTTTCTTACACAGTTCCATTCAAAATCTGAATGTTGAGAGGCTTCATGCAAATTTCTAACAATTAGTTAACTAATGGACCAAGTCTCTTCCACAAAGGACTCAAAATGGAACACAACAGCAGCTAATAGAAGACCAAAAATCTTAAAATACTTTCTTCAACCCATGACTGGTATAGGCCCTATGACAGTCAGAAGACAAAAAATAAACACTGTATCGTTAATTGTGTTAATAATTCACCTGTCTGTAAATAAGAAGTCAGACTTACTCAGGGTTAGATAAGGTCTGCCATGTTTCTCTAGTAAAGTATTAATTTCTGCTAAAGGGTATTATTTTCAAACAAAGATCCATTCCCCAATCAATAGGAGCCTACTTTGATTGCTTACAAAGTCAGTCTAACAATTAGTGTTCTGAAATTGTTCTGCTTCCCCAAAACTTGATGTAGTCCTAAATTTACAGTTCTTTACACTGATTCACCTTCTTGTATTAAAGACATTCCATGTAACAGTGCTTTAAAACATGCAATGCACACTAAATAAGATACAATGCCACAAAAACCACTGTTGAAGTAACCTCAGGCTTTACTGCAAGGAAGAGCAGATGAGTTAAAGGAAACAGACCCAAACAACCACCCAAAGTTTCACTGTATGTCCTTCCCCCAGTTATGTGAACATTCCATGCAGCAGATGGTAGAAAACCAGAAGTGTTCTAAAACCACAGAGGGCACAAAGTGGCTTCTCAATACCTGATAAGTTAAAAAAAAAAAAATTAAATGGTTTCAGTGTTGTTCCATCATTTGTTTAGGACTGACATCATCCTAACAGGACACACATTGCCAAGAGAAACACAAACATCTTCAGTTCAAGTTTTTGCTTTTTCTTTTAAGAAGTCATTGAAAGTGCCTTTGCCATTTCTAGCCCTTGACTCAACTTCCTGATTTGGCCAGCAGCTGGAAGGATGTTAATCCAAGGGTACGAGAAAGGAAGTGGTAAAACAATATGCTCTGAGCCCTGGGCTCTGCATGTGCACAGAGAGAAGGGATTTGGAACCCACTGCAGACCATTGGATGTGGCAGGTAAATAAAACCTGTGTTAAATGAGCACAAGAAACATAAGGGAGTTTACTACTTGAAAGTTTGATTTTCAAAAAAATATGCACGATAGTCATTTTGTCAAAAAATGAAGTTACAGATATGTTAGGACACTAAAGATACAAAACAGATTCTACCCCAGCTATTCTCCTCATGCAGGTTGAACACCTGAAGCTGAAAGGCTGCTTCTGAACTTCTTTCCTATGTTCAGTTTTCTCCACAGAAGTTGGTTAAATCTAAAAAGTAAACATACTTTTTACATTTACATACATTTGATGTACAACATCAAATTGTTGCTAGAAAAACTCCAGCAATGTGTGAGGTTGTTGCAGAAATTTGACTTTTCCTGTCCTCAAGAAACTGTCATGAAGTAAAACAAAAGAATATTTCTGTGTAATGGAGGGGGGAGCACTAGTGTGTTTACACACCCTAGGGGACAGAGCCTCTGGATCTAACTCAAATTGAGGTGGTTTTAAGCAAAAGGATCAGAAAGGGGAGGTAGCAGCACTGTCCCTTTCAGCATCAGTGAGAGACCCTAGAAGCAACAGCTGCCTTGTTTACATCACAGTAAGGAAAATCCAGGTGGAGCTGAAGAATGTGCTTTCTTAGAACCACCAAAAATGCTTCCTTCAAATTCTCAATACTTCGCAAAACATGGAACTTTTACCCTAAACCAGAAAAATGCAGGGTTTGGCCCTGACTGCAACATTTTCACTTGATGAATTTCACCTGGGGCTCCAGTGTCTGAGCTGTGGGAGAACACACTCTTTCCACACAAGGCCCTGTGTCTGCACAGTCACCTGTAACCTACTGAAACCCTTCTTGCAGAACACTTGCTTCATATTTCGGGGGGCTCTCCACGCTGCTGCATGATTAAGCTGGATATTGAGACTTCCTACAGCACATCACCATTAAAGGATTCACCATGAAGCCCAGAAGAAACTGCTGGAATTCTGGGGCAGGAGAACAAGAAACTCATAAAACTCTAATTATGCTTCCCATAACTCATCTTACTCAAGTGAGCATGAAGAGAGCAGTGCTGCAGCGCTGCACAGCTGACAAGTCATTAATGCACAGAAGCAGCAGTGGAGATTTGAACAGTGGGTGGCTTTCAAAATTAGCTGCCAAGTGGATTTGACAGGTGTAAAGCCCAGCTGCTCCTCCTGCCATCACAAGGGAAACACCAAGCAGGAGTTTGTGGATGGAATTCTTCTGGCACAGCCTTCCTCATTCTGGACACTGTTGGGATGGAGGACAAGTACCTTGCTGACATCCTTCCCTCACTGCACACACTCACAACAGGTATAGGTGAGGAGATACACGCACACACAGATACATTTTCTCTAAATATTACAAACATTTTAAAAAAGGTATCTCTATATACACACACACACCTACACATACACAGACACACATATATACACATTATAAATCTATACATTTTACATGTAAGTCATAGTTTATATAAACAGCAACAAATAGACTGCAAGCGATGAGTCTGATGGAGGCACACAAAAGACACTGCAGGCATTCAGTCATCTTCCAAAGCCCAAGCCCTGGAAGTCAAATTTCCAAACTACTGTGTTGAAATGAGCAGCTGCACCCACCAACCCATATCCTGCTCACCATGGCATCTCCAAAGTCGAGCTGATCTTTCTAACCCATGGAAAAAGGGACAATGATCTTGACAAGTAAAAAGCAATTTGTTTTCTTCAGCACAAGGGAAAATTCTGTTCTCATAAATGCTACTGAAAAAAAAAAAAAATCAAATACTTATGACTTTCCAGTCAAGTCCAGAAGATCCAGCATAACTCTTGGCTTTTATACCCACAGAAGCTGTGCAGCAGGTCAACACTGCAGCTGAATCGTGAATGCAGTTCAGATAAACCCACAAGAACTCCCATCTCACACGCTGGGGTACCAACAGGAGTATAACCACATAGCAAACCCATCTAGGTTTCAGTAACAGTTATAGAAATCAGTATTCAAGCATTTATCCTGCACGGAGCTCCCTGCAGCTGCAGCTCAAACTGCTCTGCTTCCAGTGCTGCGCTTGAACATGGAAACTCAGGAGGCTTTATTCCTGTCTTTTACAGAAAGACCCCTAAGTCATGGCCAGCATTTCAATGCTATCAGACTGTTGAGCAGAGGCACACTCACCTGGGAGCACTGCTCAGTTACAGCTGGAGGATGCTAAACAAAACCTAGTTTTTTAACTGGCACAACCCTTGGAGAACAAGCAGTGGTGCTTTGTCAGAGGAAAGAACCTCAAGCAGAGAGAGACTTCCAGGATGCTGGGACACACTGAAGCAGCTTTTTCTAGAGGAGCTGCCAGAATGGTAACTCCCAGGCCAGTATGATCAACATGACTTGTGCTTACTGTTATTTTTAAAGTCTTGAAAATACTCCATATTTTGCTTGGAATTCTGTGACTTTTATAAATGCATTTGGCATTAAAAACTATTCTTAGCACAGCACTTAACTACCAAAAATATTCCATTTATTTTATATATGGAAGCATGCCTTTACCAAACTAAATCCTTTCGAACAAAAAAGGGTCTCCATTGCTTTTAAGTGCAAGTTAAACAGCAAGAAAATTAAAAGCAAGCCTGCCATTAGCCAACATCTCAAGATAAAAAACTTTGGGACAAACAATGCAGTAGTGTAAAGTGCATAGAAAGTATCAGGGCAACACAGAAAACAGCACTGCAGTGAGGCTTTCCACCCCATCACTCATTTCCAGAGTGGGAAGCCACAGGACAACACCCATATTTCACAACAGAGCGTCTGGGGAGGCAGATTCTGGTTTATTGCTCCTCATTTGGGGCATGGCCTAGGAAGGTAATGGCCTCTCCTTAGAAGGCTGCAGGGAGAGAAGTGACTCCCAGTAAGCAGCAGTTCAAAAAAGGCAAGTGCCAAAGTACACAGGCGGGATGTGGTACTGCCTGAGATGATATTCTGTGGGAATATCACAGAAGCGTGTTCTCCAGCAAAGTAATCTTTGAACCATCTCCAAGTGCTGTTTCTGCATGTTGCTGTCTTTCACAATGCAGCAAAAATCGGGTCATTTATGCTCTGCTGAGTAAGTTACTTAAATTTTCTCTTCCCCAAGCACCAAAGTCTTCCAAGAAGCTGACAGCTTCCAAGCATTTTCTCCTCTGTTGTACATCTTTCATCTTTACCCCATATTAGCAAGGTATACAAGCACAAGAATTTTGATGTAGGGAATGGAGAAGCTGAAAAAAAATCCACTCTTAGTTTTTGATGGTTTTCCCTGGAAGCTACAGCACTTCCTGCCCTCAAATTTGAAATATCCTCAAAGTTTTTACTTATTTTTTAGGACTCAGGAGACTGAAGCCCAAGTGTTCTCTCTGCCTTACTTTCCATACACACAGTAATCCTTTGTGAATTTATTTCTTTTTACTGCTAAGTATTTTGAGTGTCTGCTGAGGATTCAATCACAGCATCTGACAGTGTGTACCTCTATTTTTCACTGTGCAGAGAGAACAGGCTGCACTGAAAGGGGAACATTAGCAGTATCTACAGAAGCTCCCAACTTCGACAGGGATCAATCTGATCCAGGGAACCAACATATAAAAGAATAACTTACTCGGAAATGTTAAAATTTATATCATCCAGACAGGGAAGAAAACAAATCCTTGAGCAACTGAAAAAGTGGTAGTA
This sequence comes from Pachyramphus minor, assembly GCA_013397135.1. Taxonomy (NCBI): domain Eukaryota; kingdom Metazoa; phylum Chordata; class Aves; order Passeriformes; family Tyrannidae; genus Pachyramphus; species Pachyramphus minor. Next base: position 528,092 of record VYXB01007438.1, read on the forward strand.
TATAACACTAGAAACAGGAGTGACAGGGGACCTCTTCTACTTTCCATTATCATGCCAAAAATAAAGAATTTAATTTGTCTCAGGCACCCCTGGAAGCCCTGTAGAAGCTTGTTTTTCAATCTATGCAGTTTCTTCTTTAATCGTGACACAAATGCCAATAAACTGGCACTTCATAAGTATTTGTTTTATAATCCAGCACAATCAAGGCAGCTGAAGCAGAATGCAGTCAAGCAAAAGGATTCTGCCACTGACAGCTGGGACAGAGGGGCAGGGAGGGAGGAGGGAAAAGGCTACATAAGGTCAGAGGACAAGTCTTATCTTCCACATGCCCACGAACGCTCCGCGCTCTTACACTTCACCCCCAAGTGCCCTGACACACAGTGAGCACATGAACATATGGGCTCACTCACATCTCCCCAGAACAAACACACCCACTACCACCCAGAACAAGCATCATCTCCTCCTTCTGCAAGACAACCTCCTCATTTGCATGATGGTCAGACTGAAGGCCCTCAGTCCCACATGTGCCACTGGCACTGGCCACTGTAAATCAGCTCCAGATTCTCACAATGGAAAAGAGTTAGTCACTGCCAGTGAAGATCCACTCTTTGTCCCTGGTTTTGCTATAAGCCTGGCTAAACCCATCTATATCCTTGCAGAGCCCTGGACAGGATCCCAGGAAAGACTGTTCTCAAGCCACTGTTTTAGCAATGATTTCACTTATTCCAAGAAAGAGAAGACAGGCAAACAGACACATGCTCTTTTTTTTACTGGGGTGGGAGGCAGACTGAGTTGCTCCTCCAGCCTCCCTGGCTTAAGAGATACGTTCAGCATCTCCTCATGAAAATGTATTTCAGCTTTTATCTATATATTTCTCAGAAACACACAATGGCAGGAGAACCAGTCCTTCCTGTATGCCAGGCAAATCTGTTGGTTGGACAAGGTGAGTACTGTAAGGCTAGTGAAGCAATGTTTTCATAGTCAAGTTTGGTTTCTTCTGATTTATTATCTATGGATTCTCATTTATTATCTATGGATTCACACTGAATTCACAACCAGCAAACTGTTCTGTTTGCAGGTGTAACAACAGGCAACACATACTTCACAAAACAAGCCAGAATGCAGGAACACCCTGAGCCATCACCTTCCCCGACACCCAGCTCTGCCCTGCCAGCTCAACGTACCATTCCCCACTCCTGTTTTTAGCATATTATACCAAGTCAAGCTGTTTCCTCCTTTGACATTTACCCTGCACGAGACCACCAGATTCTTCCAAAAGGAAAAGGCCAAAATGAGATAATACTTTTCCTTCTCTCTTCTACAGCAGCTCTTCCTTGCTTGTTGCCGAAGTTTCTCATGGGTGGTCCCATTCAATGCATTCACTTTTCCTTATCTCAATTCCAAATCTTTTCTTTCCAACCTCTTGTATTCTCCTAGATCCTCTACCTGAAAGTACAAACTTGTCACAATCTATCCATCTTAAACTCCTTTAACCATAACTGCATTTTCTATTCTTGCCTTTCCAGGATGGTGGAACGTGCTCCTTTAAACGCTTGTGTGAAATGTCTGCCTTTCATTTCTATCTGTAAACCTCCAATAATAAATTTTCATTTAAGCACATCATTCAAGTTTCCAAAACTCTCTTCCCAACCAAAATAATTAAGACAAAGACACTCAGTCGGCACCTTCCTGTGCTTAAAAGTCAACTGCTATCTATGTTTCTACCATGGTGCCCTCTCCTAGTTAGTCTGTCACCTTAAAAACTTTTCTTTCACATTATTTTGTTATTCTCTAAAGTGTCTCTAGCTGCTTCTATCCCTTGTCCTCTCTTTTTCTCCCTCTGCACTTTATTTCTAGATATTTTAACATGCAATTAGAGAGATGGTAATTAAATTCAAACTGACAGCTCACAGAAGCATTCTGTTCTGGCCACATTAAAACCTTGGTTCCAATTTGTCACCCTGCCCACACACATACTTCCCTCTCCCCTCTTGGCTGCTGCAGGGATACCACCGTATATCAAAGACTTTAGACTGAATTATATCACAGGCACGATTTTATCACTGATCTCTAACATCCTACTGCCCAAACTATTTCTACATCAGGGAGATTATTCCCCCTAAAATACAACCATTCTTTATCCACTTGCAGGTCAAAAATTTTTATTCATTCATCACCTCAATTGCTTCAAAGTTGTTTCTGAGAAATTAAAACACAAATTTTCCCTCATTTTCCGAGTACAGGTGATTCCCCCCAAGCCCATCACTTTGAGCCCGTCACTCCTGTCATTTTGTATTTTCATGACATGCAAACCCCTTTGTTTTCCAGCCTGAGGGGATGCCTTCACTTCAACACCTTACCTGGGCTATTTTTCTTAATCACTTGATGAGAAAAGAATACACTCACTTCCACTACCTATACTCTTTAAGTTTTCAAAATCCATCCCTTCATTTTTCCCTATGCCAACCCTTTGGCCAGGAAGTTTTCTCCTGCACTGACATCTGTAAATCACCTCCATTACTTAAGGTAAAACATCGTGAGAGAACCTGAATGCAGGCAATAATCTACCCCTCTACTGTTACTCAATTCCTAGACAAGGAGAAAGAGGCCCTACTTCTGATTTCCTCCCTTTCTCAAGAGGGAAAGACTGACGAAAGAGCCTAAAATCTTAAAGCACAGTTATGCAAGGTCAGTGGATCCTGTGCTTTTGGAAACAGCTACACCTCAGGCCTTTTAAAATAGCAACATTTGTGACCAACTTGCAGGGGAGATTCCATCCTATCACACAATTGAGAGATAAAAGCAATCAGTAATTGTGAAGCACACAGATACTAACCAGATTGGTAACTGCCCACAGAAAGCCCCAGAGCAACTGCAGACCTTGTCTTCATCCAGCTTGAATAATACCACACAGTAAATACAGAGTACATCAATCAAAGCAGAACATAAGAACTTTTCATTCACTCCACTAAAAGCAAAGATTCTTGAGAACTTCTACATTAAATATACTTAAGTATTGCTTTGTTGCATTTACATTAGCATCTAAAATAAAGTGTACCAGAAACTTCTATCTTGGTATGATTTCAGTATAGTTCACATGCATGGGGAAGCTTGAGACATTCCCTTTATAAACTACAGCAAGACTCAACTCCTCTAAAACATGTGCATGATCACATCCATACTCAGGATTTCACACAAAAAAAATATTCCTGTTGCTGTTTGGCAAGTTAATTTTTTTAACACTTTTTTTTCCACGCATTCCCATTTTTAGTAAGTCTTCTTTTGGAAGATAAAGCAAAAAAACCACCCCACAACCAAAGAACACCACACAAACCTTCAGAGAGATCATCCACTTCACCACAGTGTTCAGATAATCTGGCAACAAAAGCCTGAAGTTCCCTGGCAATTTGAGCACCGTCGCTGTTCCCAGGACATGGTGTGCTCAGAGGAGCAACCGATACAGAGCAGAACCTTGGGAGGGCTCTGTGGAAGGCATCTGCTCTAACCAGAGTTAATATCCTGTATGTGCACTTTACTGGAATGGATGACTAGAGGGTTTGACTCAGAAAACAATTGCTAGAACATCTGCAGGCAGGCCAAGTACAAACGCTGAGAACTTGTCAACTTGAACATCTGGAAACTGTGACCTAACAAGCTATCTGAGCCTCACTTCAGGCTCTGTGATTTCAGTTTTTTAAATGCCAAAAGCAGGAGGGAGATCTTTTGCAAAGCCTCCTTTTCATGCCTATCAGCTGCCTCAAGAATGTAAACACTAAAAAAAGAATAAAAGAATAAGATGGAAGAAAAAAAAAGTTTCTGCCTTCTGCTGGACCAGCGCGAGTTTGATGGAAGTGTCTACTGCCAGAAAGGTTTGACTGAAACACTTTCACACATTAGCAAATTAAGACAAATTAATACTGGTAACTTGAGGACAGGATCAGCAGCCAGACTAGAAATACACCCCTCCTAAAACCCAAGCAGGTTCTCTATCCTAGAGGGTGAGAATAAAAGCATGTAAAAGGGCAGAGTACTTAGATACCAGGTTCTATGGTTTTAAAATACCCATCTCAATCAAGGAGAAACGGGTGGCTTCAAAGAGCAAATGACATGACTCCCTGAAACTAAAAATTCTTGCTCAGGGATATACCAACATGAAACAGAAAACCTGCCTGTACAAGCAAACATATGGATCAGCCTGTACATCCAGAAAGTTTAGCTTGCTTTGCTCCAGTACATTAGCACAGACAGACAGGCTCAGTCATGCAGGAATATTCACTGAGGAGGAGTAAGGCCAACCTAAATCTATGGCTTTCTAGACCAGACAGCTTCAGGACCTTCAGTATGACCTTTCCAACCACAGCTCCAGAAAAATAATCACATGACAGCATGATTTCCAGTAGTCCATCCAGTGCTCAGAGACAAGAATACGAAGGGCATTAAAAGGAAACACAAACACAGCAAAAGCTGGAAGGAAAAAAATACCATCTAAAACTATCCTCTAAATTCATTAGACCACAAGTTCCTAAAAACCCAAGACTGAAGTCACAGATATGAGGCTTAATATCAAATATATCTAAGACTGCCTTTCACAATTTTGACAAATTTGTCAGAGCCCCCTTTCACCCACAGGTCTGTGAGAAATGTTCCCCAACTCCATACATTGCAAACGATCCACTACAGTAGGTTCCCGAAATCTCAGACCTATTTGGCTCTTCTGAAGACTTTGACAGCACTACTAGTTTCTTTGGAGAAAAATGGAATACATATTTATTGCTTATTAAATTATCAGGTCCTGAGTATTCATCGGGTCTATCCCAAGGCATTGCCACAAATGCACACTCCAGCAGCAGTTACCTCACAGCTTTAATGCTTGGGCCACAATCCAGCAAGAAGGAGAGTCACAAGCACCGCCTCGTAAAACAGGCAAACAATTACCACTTACTTTATTAATCTTTTCTCATCTTTCTGAACTCTGACCTGAATTTCAGATACCCTCAGCTCCCACAAAGAAGGTACAAGCTTAAGGGTTTATTTTTCACCTTGGTTTCAATCCTCCCCAGAGCAGTAAGATGTGTTACTGATAAGTTTATATTTGTAAGATGCTTCGACTACGTAAAGTGACATTAATTCTGTCACTCAGAGACGAGTTTTGCAGTGCTCTAAGTTGATTCAAAAAGCAAAATGAGTGACTATTATCACATCACTCCACTCCTCTAACATGAACGTGCTTTACTAGTATTTTCTTTTTCTTACCCTCCTCCCACTCCACCACTTTCCACCACAACTTGAGTAACCTAGACAGCTTCCTAAGGACAGAATCAAGAAAGATTAAAACAGTTTAGTAAATGCAATTGCTCAAGTATCTTACCAATGCAGGCCATTGAATTTGTTTGATCTTTGATCCCTGAGTCTGGCTTGGGTCCTTTCTTTTCGCCCAGACCAGCTGGTACTCCACCAAGAAGGTTGCAAAATCTTCATAAACTTTAACCCACTCTCGCTTTTCCCATTCAAGGTCATCAAATTCCACATATACCTGGGGAAATTTAAGAAAGGAAAGGACATATTATGTTATTGCATATACACAGCACATGTGCATCTACGTACACTTTTGAAAGCATATTTAATGCAAGAGTCTTTTATTATGCATTTTAATGGTATTGAAATTATACAATCAGTACCTGCACCACAGAAGACATTTTTCTTGGCAGTGCATTTGTGCTGAAGAGCGGAGAGTTACATTTGCTAACACACTACCATTGACACGGGGTGTCTTATCTCATTAATAAAAAATATTACATTAGGTATTTACAAGGGGCATTCAGGTCAGGACATACAGCTGTTTACACATCAGGAAGTTTTAAGAGTAATTCTCATTCTCACTTCAAACACGTGTCATGTAATACAAACCAACCAAAGCAATGGTTTTAAGGGGTGTGAGGGGAGGGGGGAACAAAGCCATTTGGAACAGCACCAGAAAGGACATCCTGAGCCTGCAAACCCTGCTACTAACAAGCAAACCCAACACGGCACCTACAGAGGCAGCTCAGTTTCCTGCCATTGATGTCCTGGAATCCCACTCAAAAAAAAAAACCAAACAAACAAAAAAATCCCCAAACAAACCCAAAACAAACATGCAAAAACCACCACAACTACTTTTTGTTGCCAGCCAAATTAATTTGGACTCAGTTTGCAGCTATTTGATCTTAGGCTACCCCTGTGCCTCCCCAACACATTCTTAGAGAACAAAGATACCTCCTCCCCTCAGCTGCAATCACCAAGCTAAACCCACCAAACCTTTTGTCTCCTCCTGTGGAGGGAAGAGGGAACTCAGAGCTATCCAATATCTACCTACCTTACCAAACATGACTATTCTAAAACCATTACATTTCAAAAACTAAAGAATTTACTTTAAATGTTTAAAAAAGCGGCATAATAACTTGTTCTCCAAATTATGAGAAATTTCATAAGATGCACACAAAAGGTCACTGCTCATCAATGGGGAACTGGAAAAGAAGAGAAGATGCTTTCCTACCTTCCTAAATTTCAGCTCTCTGCCACACACAAGAGAACTTCTCAAACTGGAGTTTCTTCCTCTATCTGCTTCTGAGAACTTCAAATCACTGTCACAGAAATATTCTTCTCTTAACTCTGGTTAATTTTAGGCCTGCAGCATACTTCCTTGTCTAGACTTTGTGTCTCATCCTTCCCAAACATGTACTACATAGTGCTCCTTCTCATCTTGTCCTTCTCCCTTCTGTGAGTACACAAATTTGCACCAAGCCACTTCTCACTCTTGTATCAAAATTCATCATCCCAGTTTTCCCCACACAGATACTTTTAACTCATATTACTCCCATTCCATTCCTACAAACTTTTCACTTCCCTCTTTAAAGCACCAGATCAAGATAACTTATAATATATCTTATTATATATCTTTCATATCTATAAATATCTCTCAAATATATAAATTATCTTTTATATAACCCAGATGACTGGGTCAAGGTAGACCAGTTCAGCTGTCTGTCAAAGATGCTGTTCCTTCTTCATTTCCCGTGGGCAGAGTTTTCCCTCTGGATTCACCACCTCAACATCTGGAATTTCTGCCATTTGCCTGCTGCCTCTCCTCCCACATTTCCATTACCCTGGCTGATCAGTCATCTCTGCATCACCCTGTTAATCAACACAGCTACTCTTTTACCTTTTCCCTTTGCCCATTTCACTCACTGAAACTATCAGGAAACTACTGCTGGTCTTTGTGTTGGTGTCAGAATCTGCCCCACAGTAAGAGTCTGCATATAAAATTATCCTCTCACTTCAACTATCACCCATTATCCTAACAAAAGCAAGTGGAAAACAGCAAAAATTCAAAACTAAAAACTGGAAGTTGACCCCTTTCACTGAAAAGCACTTTTTTAATAACTTAATTTCTATAAATTAATTTTAAAGTATGTAATCAAGTTGCAGAATAATAATTTCTTAATGAAAACAAAGTTAACAGCAAACAGAGTAATGCTTTAAAGCACTGGCAGGAAACCACATCATGTCTCAAATCATCTTTATCAGCAGTTTCTTGTATGTGCAGCTACTTCAAACCCTTCTGGAGATACATTTATTTCTAAATTTTGGCATTTGATCAATTGTAAGACAACCTTCAGCGACAGTACAGTCGAAAATCATTCTCTAAAGCCACTTTCCTCCTGGCCTCTCCTCCTGCAAATTGCACTTGATTTTTCTGCACTGGTCAAATAATTTTATTTTACTATCTGGAAAGACACTTCCCTTGGGTAATCCATAACAAGGTGTAAAAGGTTAAGCACCAGACCTCACACAGCAGAAGATTTTTAAAAAAAACAGGAGGCATGGGGAATGGAGTGAATAAATATTTTTGAAAAACACAGATAAGTCTAAGGCAGAGCTGGCAGTTTAGAAACAGCCACACTAAAACATACTGTATCTCCTGGACACCGGCCAAAACTTGTGGATAACGTGACACAATCTAATGTCTGTGTGCAAGTTCTGCACCCCAAACAAACCGAGATGTGGTGCAAGGGCACTGGGAGCTCCAGCCCCGCTCTCCGCAGAGTCTCCTGGCACCGTGTAATTAGATCTTCAAAGAAGCAGTTCCAAGAAAAGTGGAGAATGGAGCGTGGCACAGAGCCAGTCTGCCATTGCCCAGGGCACCATATTCCGCCTCTGGTACGATACACACACAGCCTTACTTGGGAATTACTCCTGCCAGCTTCCACCACCCTCAGGTCTCCATGCCAAGACTATTAACTATCTGCTGCCTTTCCAAAGTTCATTTGGGAAAGGCAGAGGCAGCACAGGCAAACGCAGAGCCCGATCATTACCCATTCTCTGTTTTGATAGGAAATTAATTTTTCCAAACAGTAAAGCCTCTGAAGAACAGAGGTTTCCCCTTTCCCTACCACATGGAGACCAGCAGGATCCCGGGCAGCACAATTTATGAAAGGGAGTAAGTAAAAATGGGAGAGGATGAGGAAAGGAAGCGATCCAGCAACTTATGCCAACAAAAGAAAACGTGGAGCCAAAGTTAGACCCTCTAAGGAGTGCAAAGGCTGAAAATATTTAATCTTTTTTGCTTCACTGACAGAACTCTATACAGCAAGAAACTTGACAACATTTGCCTCCCTAAGAATGAATGTTGATTTTGAGATTTTTCAGCCAAATTTTGGTTCCTTGCCTTGTCAGCTTTTTGTGAATAGATATTATATGTCTGTGTTCCCAGAGTGGTTGAAGGACTCACCACGTATGCAATCACTTGCATAAAAAGGAGAAATTCCCACTGGGATGATATTATATTTATAATTGGCATCAATGTGCTAATTTTGTAACTCATTGCTATTTTCCAACAGGAAGCAGCATAAGCTTTAAGCATGCTCTTCCAAGTAAAGCAAGGCAACAAATTTATTTCCAATGGAGCCAGCCAAACAATTGCAACAAAATATTGCTGTTTCAAAGCCCAAACAAAACAACCATGGTGAAATTCTCTACATGCAGCGCTGTGATTTGGAGTTTTCCAGTCACTTCTGCTCCAAATAAATAAGGCTGACCAAACAAATCCTGAAACACTTTAAAACTGTCAGGAAACCAACGCTGACTTCCAGCAAATTTGGCTTAAAATGCTAAAAAGCGTAGTCCATGCATCTTGCGCTGTCTTAAAATGGTGAAGTAGCAATCAAAGAGAGCAACAGGGATTTTTGTTTAATAATGTTGCTCCTTGCTACCAAAAGTTCCTCAGCCTTTCACATCAACATTTCAGTTGCTCTACATTAAAAAGGATTCACTAAAAACAATTTTAAAATGCGTGGGCATTGCCCATACAGCCTAAAAGCACCTGAACCAGACAAAATCATGGCAATAGATGGGTCTTAAACTATCAAATATTTCAGGATTAAAAGATGAGGTTTATTGCCTCTATGTATTCTTACAAATAGTCATTTTTTACTGCAAATCAGACATGTTCATTCACTTATACTTGCAGTCAAGAAAGTATTTAGCTTTGACAAAGAAATACTAAATGTACAGTGTATTTTTTTATCAGGGGTGAGTTGACACCCACAATGCCAGAGTACGTCTTCAGAAGACCTGAAAACATTCTTGAAAAACTGGCATTCCACCATTTAAGGAACATAATAGCTTGTCTCTAAAATGCAAGGGCCCTGCCTCTGAGTCTCAAGCACTAGAAAAAAAATGGCTGTAGAATCAGATACATGTTTTACAGGAAGAACACTGGAAGCTCCTTAAAAGATGGAATAAATCAGTACTGTGGGTTATTTTATGCTATTTCAGCACTCAAAGTAAAACACAAAACTGTTTGGTCAAATGTTCAGATCTGCACATCTGTTTTGATTATTTGTGAAAAGTAACAGAAGTTTAATGACAGAAAATCTAATTTTCCATTACATGAGAAGAGAAAGTTGTGCTACTTTCAGAAGAGCTGTGGAAGTCACCTCCTTTACAGCTCCTCAAAGGTTAAATCCTGTTTGATATACCCTATGACCACAAAACTTCATGCTGATAATTCTGAAAACTTCAATTCTCTGTTTATTCAAAAGAAATTGAAATGAGTGCAGTACCCCAGAAGCAGCCCGCAGTTCTAACCTGGAAAGTTGAAGTGTACAAAAAAAGGAACTAATTGATTATCTGCAGGGCATGAAGTCTCTGCTGCTCCAGGATTCACAACTGCTTGGAAACCTCCTCATTTCTGTGGCACAAAATGGTTCTGGGTCTGTCCAGCAGGAAAGGACCAACACTTACTTCTAAACCACTGGAAGACCCCACCTAACATCACCCAGCTACAGCTCCTCTGAGATGCAGAGACAAGTCCTCCAAAGCCATTATTCTCATTACTTAGGGAGGAATAAAACCTGCAGCCTCGGGATCATCTGCTCCAAATTTCTACAGCTACAGGGAGGAGTCTGTGCCCTTGCTGGACACACAGTGACAGACACACTCAAAAAGGCCACACTTTTACTGCCAACATTGCTCCAAACACTTCATGGGAGGCAGAATAAGGAAGACAACCTGAATAAACCAGGTACATACTCACTGGGAGGCACATCAGATACATGCCAGGAAACAGCACCACATGTAGCCAGTATATGCTCCAATAAACATGGATTTTCCAGGTAGCTCCCCTATATCAAACTTTAAAACATAAAAATCCTACAAACCGAGAGACCTTGGAACAAAAACAGTTATTTATTTCCAGCAAACAGCAGTCTCAAGATATATTATGGTGTAATAAACATAGAAAGGATCCACATGGGCAGTTCATGGCTCATTTACAAGCCCTAATTCTGCAGTCCCGGAAATGCGTGCTTGAACACTGACAATAGAGTAGCTTTGGCAGAAAAAATATTCAGCAAAAAATGGTTGCAAAGCTAAAGAAAAATACCAGCAGTATTGCAACAGCCTGCTGCAGTCTGTAGCTTGAATTGCTAAGCAACCAGCACATCATGGAGAGCACGAAGTAGAGGTTGCAGGGAAGACAGAATTAAAAAAGCATCCTAGGATGCACCAATAACATCCTTACAAACAAAGAAAAAAGCAAACTATTCAATCATAGCAACAGTTAATTAAAATATACACACTAGACAGAAACTTTCTGGTCCTTCAGGCCAGGGGAAAAAAAAAAACAACTTTCAAATTCACCATCATACAACATTGGAAACATTCACTATACCTACATTTCTTGATGTTCATTTCTAGAAACAATTGTTAAGCAGCAGACATATTATAGAAAGCCTACACATTCAATTTAAAAACAGGGGGATTTCTGTTTTTGAATCAGACATGATTTTAGCTAAGGTGAACCAAAAGCTGATGGAAAAACTTCAGCAATTTAGATAGCAAGTTAGAAGCAGTTCATGTGTGCATATAAACACATTTTTTAATGCCACAATAAAAAGACCAATACCTCTCATTTAATCACGTTTCATTATAGTTGACTCAATTTAAAAAATACATATATACTTTTTTCAATTTAAAAATACATACCATTTTAAAGTGCATGCCTCTTACTTGAAGATCTGACTAAAAACAACTAAAAAAATAGCTGTCAGACTATTCAAAATGCTAATTATTAATTGTTAAATATTAACAGCTTTCAGTCAGTTTTTAGTGTAATGGCTCGTTAATGAAGACAAAGTTTGTCTGGCCAGCTGTCAAACACAAAGCACTACAGGAGGCTAAATGAAAGTGCCTGGGGAAAAGAACAGGTCACTTCCTACCAGAATTCATCATTTGCTATTGTTTCTCACCCCCAAAATCTGAGTTAGCTAGAAACAGAAGTTTACCCTTCTTGAGGCAGGAAATTTAAGCAAACCGCCCGGCTGTAGCCTCAGCTACCAAGGTATGGCTGTAAAGCCACTCATGGGGAAACAGGAACCTTCAGTCCTCCTGAGACAGGCTCAAAGCTGGAGCTTAAGGAGATGACCAGGACCTGAGCAGAGAGCTATGGGTACTTGAGCTTCTGTGATGTCTCACTCCAGCTGCAACATTGCTAAAGAGATCAGTGGAAGTGCTAAGAGCACAAGGCTTTCCCTCTTTCTACCAAGACAATCCCATTAGCCAGAACAGCCATCTTTCCAGGGTTCAAAGGACTAACCCCTAGACTAGACCTGAACCTACAAGTATTTATCAGCACCTATCCAGACAGAGGTTTGGTCTGGTTTATATGCTGGCAGGAAGAGTGATGTCCTCCCAAACCCGCAGTGCAGACCCCAATATTGTGCTTTGGAACAGCAAATCTGTCTTTGAGGGGAAACAAAAACGAGACCACACAAGAAAAACAAGGTTCGGAGATGAACTTTTGATACCTGTACTTTGAAATCCAGGCTAGGAAAAAAGAGCAAGTGCCCCGCAGTTGCTCGGCATGTGCACATCATTCCAAGCCAAACACACCAGGAGGGGGCTCACAAACAATCCCTTTTGTCAGGGATACCAAAAAGACATCGGCAAACCTTGAGCACAGCGACAGAACACCAGAGTAAGCTGGTCAGCAAATTTGGTTTGCACCAAAGAAATTTTCTCAAGGTCTAGCTCACACCAACAGCAGAAATTCCATCAGGCAACTGCACACAATTCATTGCTTTCTTTGGTCATCTTACAGGAATTAAGAGAACTATGCAGGAATATTCCAGGAGTAATCAGGAAACCAAGAGAAAAATTCGTCTACCAAAACCAGGCAGTATGGTGGAATTTCTGTGCATTATTGTCAACTACAAAATGGTAATTTTCTGTGCTCTTATAACAAAGATTGTTAACCTTCAGCAACAGGCCAATCAAACAAATCTCAGCAAGCAAATGAAAAACCAGTAGTAGTAATAATAAGCTTCAGAAAAAAAGACAAAGCTTAAGTGAAATATTTATCTACTTCATTGATTATCTGCTAAAGTCTTTGGCAATCTTTTCCAGATGTTTTTTCCTTTGTAAGAGGACTTCAATTCTGAGGAGGAAAGTTAGGAGCACTGTATCAATTACTTCAAGGCTTTCTCTCTAATCAGAGAAGAACACATTACAGCTTAACAGTAACTTGCTGTCCTTTTTCCTCCACTTGACAGGGTATCTACAACCACACTCTGCAAACTGTTTCTGCTGGTCCTGCCTAAACCTCCCTCTAAACACCATAATAAACAGTTTCTAAGTTCTTCCTAGCTTAGATGCAGAGGTATTTCCCTTTTCCTGTTGTGTTCAATTTTTATTTTCTGGACATCTTAATTCTTGCAGTTTTTTCCTTCAGTGTTGTGCTTGTATTCAGTGCCATCACACAAGCTGGATTACGGTTTTGCTGTTTTAGAGTTGACTTCTTGTTACCATTCCAGCCTTGGAGTTTCAATCTCTTCAAGTCATCTTTCCAAACTACACCTCTATTTCCTTCACATTGTTGACACTTTTTCACACTGGAAAGTCATCCAAAAAATTCCCATATAATCTTTCTGATGTAGCTAAAACCTTCAAGACTCTTGCTACTTCTTTCCTATGGATTAACTGCAGCATTGGAGAAGAAAAGTAAAATCTGTACTCACAGTCTGAGGCATCAAAGAATAAACATTTCTAAGGTCTATATGATCTTCCTTTATTTTTCCATTTGATACCAGACTGCAAGGCTAGACTTTACAGAGAAGATCTAGGTCACTGCAGTTCATAGTTCACCAGGGCATAAACATCCACAAACTGGGATCAAAGTTCATTCACCTCTGAACTGAGTGAGGTATCTCCAACTATTACTAAGAGGCCAAAGGAGATTAAGAGCAGGGCGGGTGGCCCACGGGAGCAAAACATGACACCAGGAAACATCCTGCTGAAGTTAAACAACATTTTGAGAGCAGGAGAGAAATGTAACCGTGATTTGCTGAACCTTCAGACTGTGTAAATCCACATCCTCACTCTCCTCTTTGCCATAATGGCCACTCCTGAGTCACAGGTATCTGAAGTTTCTCAGCAAAAAAATTACAACTCCATAAAAAATACACAAACTATGAAGAATTACAGAGGCATTGTAAGTAATTTAGGCAATCATCTGTTCCATTTCACAGACTTAAGGAGATCCTTTACATCAGAATGAAGATCTTAGCAATGTGCACAGGCAGTTGTTTCCCAACTCAACAAAGTATTGCCTTTGGTCAACGCATGTCAAAAGTCTTCTAGTACTCATTTGCTTGTGTTTGGGTTCTTTAGTAAAAACAAAAAATAAAACCCAAAACGAAATACCCCAACTTCAGTCAGTGATACTGAGCTGGGAGGTTCTGCCCTCAGTGTCCGTGCTTGAGTACCCACATCCAGAACAAGAACATTATCACCTCAACCCAGCACTGCCCAGCACGACCACAAATTCCCTGGGAACTGAGATTATATTTACATGACACTGAATGTCCTGGAGATCAACTGTGGATGGGTTCTCAGGTACCACTGAGGTGCTGCAACACAAATCAGGCTGGATCACAGACACCCAGACAAGCAGCTCCCCTGGACAGCTGCCCAGCTCTGTTGTTGCAGCTGCTGAAGCTGCAGCACAGGAGAACTGCTTCAAATAAACAGAGTTACTGAGGCGGAAAAGCTTCAGGAACACAGGGCTGGAAAGCACTTAAGGTTACAGAAATCAGACCTGATACCTACACGAAAATTCTCTCTATGTGTTTGTCTACTGCTGTTCTACAGAAGACACTTTTGCTCTCTCGTCTAACATTGCTTTTCGTCCTGCTACAAGATTTCTCAAGTACATGAGGAAGGTCATTTAACCTTTTATATCCTAAGTATTACCTAACTCATGTCAGTGCCACACTTCTCCAAACTACAGAGGAATGTCTGACTTTCACCTTAATTGCACCATTATTTAAATAAAAGCTTACAGCACAGTTTTTTTTAATTAAAAGCTGTCCTAAAAGTCTCCAATGTACTACAATTCACACCCAAAGAAAGTGAAGAAAAAGCAGCATTATGCATTTTCTGCTTCTCCTTGTAATTTGTTGCAAAGATCTTTTTAAGGAAGAACAATGGATCCATTGATAAGACAAACAGAACAGATCCAACAGATAACACAATCAAACCCTTAATGCTCGGGCCCAGAAGTAAAGACATAAGAACAAAACATTGGCAGTGAGTATACATCAAAAGCTGCCTAATGAACCAAATTAATAACTGTAATTACAGCATTAGCCATCTCCGGGTAACTTCCAAGTGAAACACTCAGACATTCCCTGTCACAACAGCAAGGATAATATTTTTGAATAAATGGCATTTTAAAGATGATTATGATGATAAATTAAAAGAAAGTTTGATTATGCACAATGATTTTACAGACTGTGACTATAAGGGCTGGGACTGGAATAAAACAAAAAAACAAAACAAAACAAAAGGTCTCCCTGCACTTCAAGATACATTCTGCAGAGAAGAGAGTAAAAGAGCATTAATTCAGAGTTGTACATCATGTTCTCACCATCTGTGCAAGTTTCTGGAACAAAATAAGGTTTGCTGTATGTCCAGGGCAGCTTTTAATGCTAAAAATTGTATGCTAGATATGATAAATGTAGCTACAGCATTGACTCTGATATTTACAAAAGTTCATTGAATTGAACAATTAAGATGTGAAACCTGAAACACAAATATGAGGGCTGGTACTCTTCGCCTCCTCTTTTCTCCTTTTCATTTCCCCACCATCATCTTTGCTGATCTAAAATTAAGATACAGTTTTTTGTTTCCCCTCATTCAACCATTGCTATACACAACAAATGCAGAACAACTTCCCCCAGATTTTTAGCACTGATCTGCATTTGCAAGTTTATTTTCTGAGGAGCTCCTATAATCACTTACACTTAGATGTTAATCAGAAACTTTTAAGTAAGAAAGACATTTTTTGTAACAAATGTTAACACGCCTCACCTACTCCAAGTTCTCTGAATCAGGAAACATCTTGAAAACAAACCAAAAAAACTCCAGGAACTGCAATAGATTGTGTACCTACAGTTAAACTTATAAAGAATACAGACAGGACTTTCGGGAAAAAATCAAATAATAAAGTAGGGCCCTTAATGACCTCGAAGGGTAACTCAGGCAACCACACCTTCCCAGAGTGAACTTGCATTTGACAGTTCTCCTGTATTATGATAAATCAGTGCAAGGGGAGACAGAGCCTACTCACATCACATTTGTTCCCATTCCTACAGGGAACGAGCAATGAAACTACTGTTCAAGTTAAGGGACACAAGTGTTCCCTTCAGGAATATGAACACCCTGTAAAATTATACTTTTGACTACAATCATCAGCTGCAGAACTATGAGTGGTATAAGGTAAACCCAAGTTCTCACTGATAAAGAAGTGAATCTGTTCCCAAAATATACTGGGGAATGACAACTGAGGTTTCCACCTTGCTTTACCAAATGCCTTCTGCTGTATGAACTCCTGAAAATGTGGATGCTCTAACAATCAGTCTCATTTCCTTGTTAATTGTATACATAATATACCCTGTGCTGCAGTGAACTTACTGTGGCTAAGAAAGGAACAATTACTCGTGTGAGAAGCTCCACTTAGCATTCAAGACAAAAATGCAGGATGGAGAGGGCTGTCTCCTACTGTCAACAAACATTAATACTGCAATGAATTAAAGGAATATGCCATAAATACCTTTGAAAGTAACGTTCTTTATTGGCTGTCTCACAACTTTTGGTTCATTTATGTCACTGCGATACAAATAACTCACATATACTCATCTGTTAAGAGTTTCAAACACGGCCAAGACCTGCAATCGTGCAACTGCAGCATACTGTGAATAGATAATAGTTGCCAACTATTTCAGACAAATACATACACCAGTACTTTTTTTCCAGTGAATGTATGAAAATTAACTGTGTGGAGAAGGGTGAGGGGGCAAAAAGTCATGTTCTTCCCCCATGGATTTCACCTCCCACGAAATCAGTAAGATCAAGATAGTTTATTCCCCAGTCACTGCATGAAAAAAAAAAAAAAAATCAAAAAACCCCACACAACAAACCAGGAAAGACGGAATGCCACAGCTAAAACCTACTTCCTCGAGTCTCTCTCAGGACGGGAAGATCACCAGTGATGAACGAGACAAACATTTCACCCACTCAGGGAATCAGTTAAGTTTCTCCCATCTCCCACTACCTCATGTTTACAGCAGGAAATGAAGGTTGAATAAACAAGATGCAGAAGTAACATTAAATGTGTTACATACAGGCAAAGACAGCTTTGCTAGTTTTGCTTGTAAGAAGAAATCAGAATATTCCTTATATCCTACTAAAACTTAAGACAATTTGGTACACAGATTATTAGATACCGACATGAGCTGCCAAGGAATTCTGGTACAAATTCATGGGAATTGTAAAAATAAAGAAACATACCTGACAAAGTTCCACAGCACTGGAAAAATTAAGTGTTCTTGAGCACTGAGAGCAAAGGGCAAAGATTTCTGGGCTTTCTAATGTGTGTGGCTTCTCTTACCATCACATCCCTTCCTTTCTAATGCTGATATTTAAAAAAAAAAAACACCCAATTTATTTTCACAGGACACATTTTGCCCAAGAGTCCACAATGGCAGGACTGGTTGTTAAGAACAACCCTTGCTCTCTGTACAGGCTGTTTTCTTACTTGTTTTCTGCACCCAAGATGTTAATAAGAAAAAAAAAAATTAAAAGCCCCACCCAATCAAAATAAAATCTTTTGGAAAAAAGTACACACACATATGCAGGATGCCAAGACAAGATCAATCCTTCTGCAATTGATTTTTAAATTTAGAACCAGAAATGGGCAATTTAGTAATTGTAGCTTTTTCATATTAAACATCTAATCCTTTAAATGATTATTCTTCCCACATGCAACACACTGAAAAACAATTGCAGAGCTCTGAGGAAAGCCAGCACCTGCAGGAAAGGGTTTAATCTGGCAACTGCTGGTGTTGTTGAGTTATTCATCACATAAATCTCTCATTAAGTCCCACCTCTTTCCTGTAGCTCCAACCGTTGGAGTTTGAGAAAACAGACCTCGTTTCATGCTAAACTCCCACCACTAAGCAGCTGAATCTCCTACATTACTTAGGATACTGTTCGTGAGAGCAGACTTCACATGGAGTCATGCAACATCCTGTTCCAAGCCAAATGCTCCAGATGGGATATGTTTCACTGCTGCCTCCCCCTCCCCAGCCCATTTAAGCTTGTTCTTTTTTCTTTGAAAGCATTTATCCCAAACTGATGCTGTAGCAGCATGCTAAAACTGACCTTTTAAGAAAAATACAGACAAACCAAAATTTACTTAAAATCCAAAAGTCTTTACTACAAAAAGAAAAAAACCCCACACCACTTAAATAATCAAAATATTTGCATTAACTGACCAATTAGCAGAACTATGCATATAAGAAAACAAATTACTCGATGCAGCTCTATACTGCAGGAAAATCTGCCTTGTTTCAGGGAGTTTACTAATCATTTAAAAGCTTAACATTGTCACGCACGTTACTAATCTAATGGAAGTTCTCATCGACATAACAAGGAAAAAACTGTCTAGTCTGCTGATCACTCTGAATGCTGGCAATTTCTCAAACATCTGCTAAAGGTCAGATTTCCACTGCATGGAACCAATCAATGAAGCTACACAACACTCCCAGCGCCATTGGAAGTGCCAAACAAAGACCACTGTTTTACATAAGCAAAGAAACCCAGCCTGAAATCTTCCAAAACACTACCAGCCAAGTCCTCGCTCCCGTCCCCACACAGCACTCCCCTACCTGGCAGTGGCTGTAAAAGATTTATTCTCGTTTTGCTTTTTTAGAGCAGACACCGAGTTACTTAATGCCAGACCATTTTTTCCACGTTGTTAAATAGTGGGCAGCTGATACCACATAGAGAGAAACACCACAGAGGAAAAAAACTAATGTATATCCAAACAAAAGGGGGTTTTGTTTAAATGCTAATCATCATAAAAACAAAGTTTCAGAAAACTGAGTATTGACATATTTTGGTGCCTTTGTTTCAAACTCGGTGACTTCAACCAAACCCCACCCCTACTGAGTTCTAAGAAACAGATCTTAGAGTTGAAAAACAGCCTGAAATCATTAAATTCTGCTCTAAAATCCTTACTAAGCAACCTCAGAAATATAATCCCAATATCCTAACAGATTAGGGAATTGTTGGCTCCTGCTAAAATCAACATGCTCTATATTTCAACAGCTTATCACATGTCATAAAGCCAGCTCTTTAGCAAGAGTCCACACAGAAGGAATAAATGATCAATCCCAATGCTGCTGAAAAGCGGAGCTTGTTCTATTTTTACACATAAAACGTTATTTTATATAATCTGGCACTGATTTACAAGAGGAGCCTTATGCACACAGAGGAGAAGGGCGAATAACAAAGCCGTCTGATGGAATTTGGGAATTATTTTAAGTCAGTTGTTTGTCACTAAGTGAACAAACTTCAAACTACAATTTTTAGGTTTATTTTACCAAGTGAGCCTCTCAGTGCTCTCAGGTTGCTCTGGACCCCCCAGCCCTCCCCTCCTTACCACAGCTGGGACAGAGTGACCACAGGGCCTCTCAACTCCTCCAGAGGAGCTGCTCCCTTGGCAAATCCCGGCAGAAGCGCCGTGCCAGGAGTCAGTGCTACCCGTGGGTCAGAGGTGTGACCCTGTGGGACAGGAGAGTGACACTGTGGGCACGGGATAAGGGACAGGCACTCCCACAAAGGGCTGTCTCCTGACACAAGTACAGGCTGCTCCTACTGGTACCTACTGAAAGTTTTAATGACGTGATAACAATTGGCATTAGGCAAGGCACAAAAATGAAATTACTGAAATTGAATTCAAGTACATCTCTCAAAGAAAAGACTCTTTGTTGGTTGGATTGGGTGGGGGTTTTTTATTACTTTGTTAAAGCTAGACAGCAATAGGACTATGGGATATTTCACAGAGACAGTTATTTCTCTGTACTAGTTCCACTTATTCTTTGAAAAATACCTTCAGCTCCTTTGAGTAACCTTTTTTCCCTGAATGCTTCTCGTCTCATCGAGATGTCAAGTGTGTGGGTTGATCCCATTTTTGTGGGACACAAAAATGAGTTTTGTCACACTTCAAAAGGCAGAAGGCAGCCCCAGAAAGGCCCATCAGTATCCAGCTGTCTCCTAACCTTCAACCATTCACCCAACTCTCCACTTGAAGGAAGCCAAGAAAATGAATGAACATCTGTATAAGATGCTTCAGGGAAGAGCACCACAGCCAATAAAAGTTTTTGTCATGCTCTGTGTTTCTTTCAGCAGGTCTGTACAAGTTGCCATTACAAAGGGGTTTCCACAAATTATGTTTAGAAGCAGCATTATTGCCAATAAGGGACTAAGTAGCAACACACAAGCAGCAATTCAGTATGAGGGCCGTAGATCAATGACAGCTTGCAGAATTTGGGTGCTTTTATATGTAAACATTACCAATTGCATTAACATACCTGAGTACAGGACTTTATTTAAACAGATACTGTACTCAGGAAGCAGCCTGGCCAGATGGGAATACAGAATATATATGTGTATGAACCCAAATTACTTACATTAGTTCACATGTCCACACATGTGTGGGAGAGCATTGGTCTGGCATTCCTCTTACTTACACTTTAACAAAAGGCAGGACAAAGAAATGTTCAACTCTCACTACTGACATGGAAACGTGTTACAAACACTCAGCAGGATTTACTTTTGCGAAAGACACCAAACCAGGTTCATTTCTCCAAGTTTCTGGAATGTCCAACTCTACCTTCCAGAGGGTGCCAGTTAACAGGGATTTTTTCATGCCATATTAACCTCACAAAGCAGGAAGTTAAGACAGAAAGTGCCCATGACGCCCGAAAAAACATGAACTGCACACACAGAGTGCACCTATACCACCTATACTGATCCAGTGCTCAGCTTGGACATTATCCAGCAAGTGAGGAAGAGGGATGTTGGAAGTGAGCTAGAAGATCTGTAAAGACCAGTTTTATGAGGGCAGGCCAACTGCCAAAGCATTTACTTTGAACTCCCTGTTACCGTGGCTACAACAGCCTAAACCCAGCTCAAGTACATCTGCTCTGCACTGCAGTGCACACACAGAGACTTGACAGCTTGCTCTGCTTTCCTCTAATGGGAGTCACTCGGGCTGCTTTTAGGGAATCCACTAAGAAGCAAATTATTTAAGTAGCCGGTAACAACCCTCAGTAACACACCAGTCACCATGTAACCTTGTGCCTCAAGGTAAAAAAGAAAAAAAAAAAAAAGCTGCCTAAATGGTGCTTTCCACAGGAGCTGCATAGAGAGTGACTATCCCAAGAAAAGCACAACTAGGTCACCATCAGATATCCACTATCCTAGCTTCAATTAGTTGGGAAGGAGTTCAGTACCTAAACCTTGGATTTAAAGCTTCTAGTCATGCATAACTGTGGTTATCCCCTACAGAATTACAGCACTTACTCATTCTGTACTGAATGGTTTGTTGTTTTGGTGGGTTTTTTTTTAAAGAATTCTCAAAAGTTCACTAGTTCAAAGTATGTATAAAGTTCTTTAAATATGTGCTACCAGGATTGCTGCCCAAATTATCTCCATAGATGTACATTTAAGACTAGTATATTACAGTTTATTTAGTGAAGTGGAGGAAAATTTAGGTTTAGCAGCAATTTTCTCCCATGACTGTTCAGAGAATGAAAAATAATGCTCTCCAGAGAACCTTTCCAAACAATTGCCCTTTTTCCACAACAGCTGCCATTTACTTACACTCTCAGAAGGACGGATGCCATGGGCTGCCTCTCAGCAAAGAATAACTGTTACCTCTCTTTCATCCTTCCTCAAAGTCATCATCCATATCCCCACAGATAGGAAGCCTCTTTCTCCCCTGGGGGCAATTGGCTTCATTCCCAGTAGCGAAAACAGAAGGCAAGTCGTGGCCATCTTTGTTCAGGCAGTTGTGGCTTCAGCCACAGACTGAAAAATGAGAAGTTGCAGCACAATGGAGGGAAACGCGCTTTTAGGATCCTCCTGCTAAAAATTGATCTCAGTCCTAAACATCCTCAGACCTCCTGCATCTCAACTGGCCAACAAGATCGACACACAGAAGGAGGAAATAGATATGTATTTGAAATGTGAGGGGAAAAAAGGAAACACGAAAATTCGGTTGACAAAATATCAAGAACGAAAATAAACTGCGGGCCCTGTTTCCCTGAGTCAGTGAGGCGAGGCAGCTGTAAATCTGTCTTAACCAGCTCTGCCTTCCCCAGTTGCTTTGTAGCTCCGAAATCCATAAAACAGCTATCACATGCCAGTCAATCTGACCCTCCAAATTGCTAGAAGTCTAGTTTATTTAATACAGACTCCCCTTTTTAGGGATTTTCTTTTGTATGAAGTGGGTAAGAACACTGCCTACATGGAGTGCGAGAGATGGGTCAAGCCAAAGAAACTGCCAGGAGAGAACTACATAAAGGCTGAGTCAAGTCACTCATTTAGAATCAAAGGGAGCATTTTACTGGGGGAAGGCTGGGGGCTGGGGAAACACTGACACGTGGAGGACTGGACAAAGGCTTACAAAACAACCTTTAGAAGTTTAAGATGTTATTAATTCTGCTTACTGTAATTAACTGCACGGTCAGGGAAATGCAGGCTTTAACAACAGACAGCCAATTTCATTTGCCTCAAATTTTTGTGTTACAAATTGCTCTGTAATAATCTGTTTAAAATACTGTTTGGAAGTTTATGGTTTTACCACTCCAATTGTCTGGGTCATGATTACATTCTTCTCCCATCCCAAAATACCAATCACATTCTCTACCTTAACTTAGAAGTCCTTAAGATTTCGCTGCAAAGCACTGGAAGTACAAAGTGCGGCAGGTAGGATTATTCTGCTGAGTTGACAGCATTACCATTTCCTGACATCCTAGAGCTTCATTTTGTAGTCTCTATCTTTAATTACATTCATATTGTTTTGTATGCTTTGTTATTCCAGTGCAAAACGTAATTAAAGATAAAGACCAGCATAATACTCTTAACTAGAGCTGCCAAGATGCTTTTATCTTAGAGATGCCTGCAGGGCTTTTGCACTTTAGTTTCATACCTTCTTCAAAATTTTGGGAAGCACGCTAGGCAGCCAGCTAATTTAATGGATTTTGTTTCATTAAATATTCTTGCATGTAGCACTGGCAATACTCCCTCCTCTCCCCACTTGCAAGGATGTGAATACTCAGTTGTAGGGAAGCTTAATTGAAGTATCAAAAAGAAATCAATTTAGAAAGCATAATTACACTCTGATCTGTGAGCACACAAACACTTAGATTTCTAGTTAAACTGTCAGCAAAGGCAGCAGTCTGTAAAGTTAATCAAGCATGTCATAAAAAGTAACAATTAGACCAATTTACTCCTTCAGAAGACAAAAGAGCAGAACGGGAGAGAAAAAGAAACCGAAGCCCAAGTCCCCAAACTACCAAGGGAATTAAGGGAAAGTCTGTGTTGTATCCAACAGCCGGGCAGAACCCAGACAGCAGAACACTTGCAACATGAACACCAACAGGTACAGCCAGAACTGCCACCTTACACGTGGTGCCTCTTGTTTCACAGGCGATAGATGGGATTAGTGCAACATCCTCTGCTCACACAAGTCAAATTATCACTTCATACAGTTCACACAGTACAAAGGATATATTTTTACAACAGATGCACAAATGCAATAAACCCACGTAATGTGGGGAAAAGGTTTTCCCAGGCCCAAGCTTGGAAATGCCAGATTCCATCACTGCTCTGCCATCGTTATGTGACCAGTGACCACAGGCTCTGCAGGGACAGTTAACAGCTCACAAGTGACAAGTCACCAGCATCTGAGAGGTTCAACACAGCTGATGTGCACTCTTAGTTACAGCTACGGGGTGACCAAAAAACATTCATATCTTGAAGGCATTTCCTGAGCGAGTGTAACTTATGCTCACTATGCCCAATAATACACACAACCTGAAAGGGACCAACTCTCAAAATTAGAGATTTACCCCTTACAACCCAGTGGCTGAAGGGACTCACAGGTCTAGTACCCAGACTCTCACAGACTAACAGAGCAGACTTCCAAGATGGAACAACTACTCCTTTCACAGCTCTGGAAGTTCTTCCACTCGAGTGCTTCAGCACCAGCAAATGGAGGGGAAGCACTCAAACACCCCCATGATACCCTGTTTGTATTTCTTTTCAATTCACTGCTGTTCAGCTCATATCTTTGAAGGTCCTCACCATTTCCAGTGTGGTGACAATTCCCCTATTCTAGAAATGCAAGTGTATTCAGGATTGTTTGACAGGCAGGCAAGAGCACTGCAATTACCAAATCTGACAAGAGGGCTCACTTTATTCTTACCTCCCAGAATTAGCATCTTTCCACATTTCCTTACATACCCAGGCAGCATTTAGCTATTTCTCAGAATAGCATCCCATAAACCTACAAACTGTAATCATATATTTCTAATTTAATTCACCTATGAGTTGGCCTGCCAGTACCATTTCACTGATGAAATGAGCTGGGACAAAGGAGCATCATATGGTCAGCTAAATCTCAATGTGTGGAGGGGGAGAAGGGAAAAAAGAAACAAGTCCCAAGAATTTACACTTCAAGGCTCTTTCTAGGGAGCTTTACAGCGATGTTTCAAAGTCTACCTTCCCAAATAGCATTCAACACTGAACAGAAATAAAGGCATGGATGCAAATGTACCACTGGCAACAGTGGCTGCTACCTTGGAGGGTTTGCCTGGCTTGTGTTTGTGCATAGCTCAAGCCTGACAAGCAGTATGGACAAATTACAAGCCATTAATTCTTACAGAAATCCAATTATGTATTTACATTTTCCTTCTGCAAGAGAAAGCATCAAAGACACAACAAAAATAATACTCTGTATAGGAGGGACTGTGCTCATTTAATAACTGTTTAGTCTCTTATTTCAGTTTATTTGAAAGGTGATGTTACCATCACCTGACAGCAGAGACCTCATGACTGATAACCAGATTTCACAGTCTGCAATTCTGATTGGCTGTAACATATCCTGAAGTGTCCCGTGATGTTTCAATAGTAAAACCTGAGTTGCTGCAACATTTTTATTCCACAAAATATAAAGAAAAATTGTGGTAGTGCAATTTTGAACCACATTACCTGGATGCAGGTATTTAAAAGAAAATAAGGCTCTATTACATTCTCTACATCACATACAAATAAACTGCTTCAGGAATTCATGTTGCTTCATTGTTATACTGATCCACAGTAGCTTGTAGAGGACACACCTTCCACATCACTCACTGCTTTCTTACGGTTTTGGTTTTTTGCAACTTCATTTTCCCACAGAAGCAAAAAACAACTTTGTGGTTATTAGGTTCCCAAATATACTTCCATTGTATTACTCTGAATTCCCCATGGAGCTGCAAAATTGAGTTTCCTGCCACAACACCCTCCAATCCCTTAGCTCTACAACCCTGTCCTGTAGCTTTACTCAGCCTGGGCTCTGGGGATGTGACAGGACACCGTGTGGCTGAAGCACAACTGGTCTGTGACCAAATTAAATCACCTCCTTTGCTCCCTGTGCCTTTGTATGCAAACTTAATTTGGACTCCTGTCCACTTACTAGGCAACAGTTTTCACTGAATTCTCTATGGAAAAAGAGTTGTCTATAGTTACCATAGTTTCACACCACACAGTTCACTGAAAATGGTTGAAGGATTCAAACATCAGTGAGAAGGACCAGAAAAACAAGACAAAAGCACAGAAATGCTCAGGCTTCCCCACCACTGTCACAGTTTTCTTTGTGTCTGTCCCAACACCAGGATGAAAGAAAGAAAAAAAACCCACATACCTGAAATAAACTTAGGAAGGCAAACTGCTGGAAAGCTCTGCCCTTGAAGGACACAGGGAGATGTGCCCACCACTACAGTCCTCCACAACTGCCAGTAAGAGAAGCTGGGAGAGCTGGAGGAGAAGGAGCAGGGAAAGTAAACCTAAACGTTACAGAAAAGAGGAAATTCTTTATCTAGCAAGGCAGATGTGCACAGCAAACTGGACTTTCAAGTATAAATGTTTTCTTCTTTGCAATGAATTCTAGCAACATTTCCCATTTTCTAGTTTAATCATGAAAAGATGGAGTGGTTCTTACTATAAATAGACTTAAAGCAGGAACTCCACTGCACTCTTAGACATCCAGTATCTAAGGCACTTCTCAGTCTTCACTTCCAACCACGCTACTACAAATTGAAATGCCTGTAAAAATGGAAAAGAAAGCTGAAAAAACTCTGCAATGTGGGCCTAAATCCCTTCTTTTACTATATAACCATTTCTCAGGACAATATATCTACTACCTAGTAACTGCCTCCCACCTATGTTAACATTTATAGAGCAGGAAAGAACAGAGTTTCTCTGCATTCTTGACAAACTCTTGGCCAGACACCCAAATACTTTTAGAGAGCAGACCTTTAAAACTATGTTTCTGCCAACTGAAGGGGGAAAAAACCCCTCATTTTCTTCTCCTCAGGAGTGTGACTATGGTTCATATAATTAATCATTTTAAGGGGTATGTCTAAGCAGCAATAGCACAAAAAAACACACTGGAAAAACAGAATCAGAAGCTCCTGGGTGGGTGACTGTACTTGGCAGGGGAGGCACAAACTCACTTCAGACACTCTTCTTTGAGAAGAATCAAACCACTGTAAAACATCAAAAATCTATACAAAGTCATCCACATAAACAGTGTTTTGAGCATCTTCCCTGATCTGTCACAGCCTCCAGTAAGCAATAAAATTAAAATACGACCTTTCAAGGAGGCAAAAGGCCTTGTCACCCAACAGCAACAGGGATACCACAAAGAATGTGAGCAATACATCAACGCCTGGACAGCGTGTGGAGCTGACAGAGCTGGGGGTCAGCTGGAACCAACAGCCCCCTGTGCTGCCCCATCACTGACACAGTGACAGAGGCATTTCTGAAGTGATCACTGCCAGCTGTCCTGACATACTGCCAAGAAAAAACTGAGCACAATGAAAGTAATGATTTAAACACTTTCTCAGGGAAAACAAACAAACAAATCCAAACTCAAAGCCCTACACCTAGAGTGGTTCTTTTATAGCCTTTTAGAAAAAGGAAAGAAAGAAAAAAAAAAAAAAAAGCCATTTTGTAGGAGCTAAAACATCAAACAGCTAGCTGCTACCAGGTCACCTTCATGTATATACACACACAAAATACAAGTCACTTCCTTCCCCCTTTAGACATAGCATCCTAAACCATTTTGAAATGGGTTAGGATGTCATCTGGAAGTGCCAGAAAGTCAAGAAGCAAGGACAAACAGCAAGCCTAGTAACAACCTGGCTACCTAGGCATACTGTACCTGCCCAGTAGTACTAGATACCGAAGTACTACAGTAGTTTGTTGATTTATCTGTGGAGAAAGATATTTTCATACAACTGGCAAGTCAGGACTTGCAGGATAATTTAGCCCTTCTGTGAGACTGCCAAAATGGCAAGCACCAGGCATCAGATTTCTTCCAACAAATAAACAGGTCAGACAGAAACCACTGATCACCTTTCTCCCAGAGAACAAAAATATCTATAATAGCAATAGGTTTATGTCAAAAAAATAGAATTTATTAGTAGGTGAAGCTAGCAGTTTAAACTTAGATCACCCCTGCCAGTCTGCAAATTATGCTGAGAACTGGAAGCTAAGTCTAAAACAGACTCTCCTGATAATTTCATTTTCTTGCAGCTAAGAATTAACACAGGCAACAGTAGTCAACAGGAACAAAATATATGCCCACATGACCAGGAAAACCTTCAGGAATTCTTTTTTTAAGTGGAAAGAATTAAACATGCTTTGGAAAGCTCGTGCTAGAAGACAGAGTAAGCAAGCAGTAAATAGGCACCAGTTTTGCATGTGAAGGGTATTAAGTCAGTGAAACAAGTGAAATCCACTGGACTTAAATGATGTGGTGCTGTAACACCATATATCCAAATGCAACTGGAAAGAACTGAATCATGCAGACATCATCAAAAAAGGATTCAGTACAGCAACATTATTTGCTTTTGAAAATGCTTGCCAACATTAAGAGGGTGAGAAATTGTGGAAGTACAAGGGGAGAGCAATAAAAATAACTGGTTTAAGGTTCATTAGGTTTTTTAGTTCCCTACCAATACAACTTTGTGGATGTTTCTTACAGGAACTTGTGAACAAAACTACTAAACCACATCTACTAAATAACCTCCAGGGAACAGACCATGATTCCCTCTCAAAGTGAGCTTAAACTTCTTGTATAACATAAGAGAGAGAGAAACAACAGTATTTTACTGCAGTAAAGAGTATCAATTGCAAAAGGCTTCTTCAGGTACTCTTGTACTGAATTTACATTCTCAGATTACATTAAATTTAAAAAAAAAAAATCACATGAAAGCATGAGAATGATCCTGCAGTTTCAGTAAATCACTCAAATACCAAAAAAAGTACCTGTATCTGCTTCATCTCTACCAAAACCATTTACACCCCGTTATAATTACTTCAAAGTTACGCTCATGTAGTAGCTACAGTTCCCGTTATTTTATAACTGTGGATCCTACTCATCATGCATGTGTGCATCCGACCCAAGTGAGGGAGTTCTCCTCCACAGCCTCTGTCAGGGGTCACTCGAGCACTCCCTGAAGCCCTGCAGCTCCCAGGATCAAGCACAGAAGGGTCAAGGCAACCCAGGCTGCCACGTGGGCCCCAGTGCAAATAAAACTCAGCTGCAGGAGCATGGGGCAGGATCAAAAAGTACAGAACATTTCTGAGCACAACAGTTAT
Organism: Pachyramphus minor; assembly: GCA_013397135.1. Taxonomy (NCBI): domain Eukaryota; kingdom Metazoa; phylum Chordata; class Aves; order Passeriformes; family Tyrannidae; genus Pachyramphus; species Pachyramphus minor. The sequence goes on from VYXB01007438.1 coordinate 556,907, forward strand.
ATTAACTAACAGCTTTTTGCTCGAGTATCCCTGTGTGTGACTCTTCCTTAGCAGCTCAGTCGTGTAGGAGATGGAAGCTGGAAGTTCAGCTGAAAGATCAGAGAGCTCAGACTGATCAGAAAGATCAGACTCTCACCGCATCTGTTCTCAGTGCTTCCCTCAGCACATTGTTCCGTCGGCAAACACACGGAGACCACGTAGCCTCTCCCTCACCACAGGGACCTCACCAAAATAATCTGTGAAGACAGTCTGAGACCCAGCTGAACAACTTCCAGCATACAGTGGAGCATTTGTTGATATCATTCCTTGTTATGCCTCGATCTGTAATCCGCTTTAGTAGCATGTGCCAAAAACTACTCCTTCTACAACCAAGAAACAAAACAATCCAGGCATTAAGCAAACAGATCCTGTTCCACAGAAATACAGCATTTCAAAAAAATCAGACTATATCACCCTGCTCCAGCCTGATGAGCAAGATGCAGGCACTCTAGGCCAAAGAGAGGCTCTCAGACAATTCATGAAATCTTAAGTGTGTCTGTCAAAAAATAACGCTGTAACCACAGATATCTTGCTGTACAAGGTCTGATAAACAAAACCAGTGAGGCTGTGCCAGAACTAGTGAGATTACCCGGGTGTTTAACAGACCTGTGAGAGAAGGAACACAACAGTTGAGCCAAGATCCACAACCAACACTGGGCCCTTCTCCCACCAGAATATGGGCTTCTGCAAAGGCAGCTCATCTACCAAAGGCACCAGGCCCAGCACAGACTGTCTGTTTTAGGAACCAGAGGTTCTGCCACAAAGATCAGCTAATTTGCCAATCGCTCCACAGCCATGAAATGTTTCAGATTTACCACCGACCATTCCCACACCTGGACTGCTTTGGACAAAGTATCTGTGTCCATGTTCACGTAACACTGACCTACACAGCCATTCCTCAGAACACCTCCATTTTCCACACAGAATCAGATAGAAGGATCTTCCTGTTCACAACTGGTTGGTTGGTTTCACAAAAGCTCACGTGAAAGTTAATACTCATTGATCAAATGACTGGCAGACAATGAAAGAGTGAATACATTTCCAAGACAAATGTCTTCTCACTTTGTTGACCACTGACAAACAAACTGCCTTAAATCTACCCTTTTAAAAAAAGGCTGATACACCAATGCAACCCTTGTGAGCAGTATCGTGCAATAATATCTATTTATCACTACTACTAGGTGGCTTGTAAGCTTAACAACAAATAGTTTTGAATTTGAAACATGTCCTGATAGAAATCTTTCACTCTCTGGAACCCAAGACCACTGTAGAAAATTACAGACTGGGACAAGCAGATTTGGCCTTGTAACACCAACCTGCAGGTCTCCAGGGAAAACAAATCACAAATGAGGCTGCTTTCTGAATAGAGATGATTCAAGCACCTTCGTGTCAATGGATAACTACACCTACAGACTTTGCTACCAAAAGACAGCTCATAAAATTTCATGGGCTGCTTAACCACAAAGACCTGCAATGAGTAAAGCAGTTGAGCCTTTAAACCATACCAGAGTTTTACCTGGTTTTGCACCCAGTAAGATTTTATTCGAAGGAGAGTGACTGCATTATCACCAAGTATCTCTCAAGGAATACCAAAGTATTGCTAATTGGAAATCAATTTTTATAATGATACCAGTATCTGCTATATCAAGAGACTGAAGCATTGCTGTGGCAATTAACTGTTACCCAGAACAATCTGCCAAAGTTTGCTATCAAGCTCCCTGTTGGTTTGACAAAGAAATCAGTGAATGTTTCCCCAGAGAGTTTTGATAGTACAGCTTAATAATAAACTGTTCTGCCTGAAAAATACATGGGGGTGGGAAGGGGAACATAGACAAGAGAGAAAAAATTGACATCCATCTGCCTATGAGATCAAACTTCTTAGGCACTGTTGTTTCAATCTGTAATTGCCATGACTGCTAGAGAGAACTGGAGAGTACCGTGAAGATACTCAACCCCCTTGGAAGGTATCCAATTTATGTGGTTAGCATGGTGTGATGATGTGGAAACAGAAGATAATGTGGCCCACAGATCTCTGGCAGACTTTAAAATATCATCTTTCATCGTAAAATTACTCTATTTTAAACGGGTGATTGAAAGGTACTAATAAGGCATTTGGGCTGATTGCTGCCGTGGAGAGAACTGCAGCCTTTCCAGAAGAATTGAGGAACTGTTGAAAGGAGCCAAGAGTCTTTAGAAGTCCTCTATTTAAAGTTATCTACCTAGCACAGTGGCCATCTGCATATTGAGACCTCTGTCAGGAAAGGGTCAAGAAACAACTTTGATTAACCATCCGTTTTACTTCAGTGCTATCTCTCCTCTTACCAGGGCCACAGCAGAGAACAAATAAATAAAGTCTTGGATTACTGTTCAGCTTTGAGGGAACCATAAAGTACCTGCTTTGGAAACTACAGGCAGAAATCTGGTTTAAGATCTATAAAAAAGAAAAGGCATTTAAAGATCCTCTTCTCCCGAAAGATCATCAAGGAAAATAAAGATCTCAAGCATGGTTTATTCTAAGTTTAGTCACTCAGCTACACAATCACTACTCCAGTACTCCACTGAGGCACAGCACCACAAACTCAAAATCAGCAAGCTTTCTCCTCCCTTTTCTTTTTGTTAACCTGTCTTCAGTGCAGCTTCTTTCCCACCTCATCCCTCTTACATCCAAACCGCATGAATATAAATTTTCCCAGACTTTCTACTGCCACACGTTCCCTCAACACCACCAGCCTCACACTGCCTGACACATAACAAAAGCACTGCTACAGTAGAGGCCAAGCCAGGAGAGCAGATCACTCTTTTGCCACACATCAAAGTAAGAGGTATTGAGAACTGTGGTACCAATTACTACTCGAAGTAAAGAAGCAGCTGCGTTTCCTGTTGTTGAATGAAGCTGGTTGAGATTAGGGCATGTCACACGTTAACACACTGCAAATAACTAGGAAGTGTTCTCTTGTTGGCAATTCCAAATACACAGTGACTGCATCACTGATGTCTGCTACAAAGCACAGGAGAGAATCCTGTTCTCTTCATCTTAGCCGCACAAGACGCAGCTTGCAATTAAAAGGTCTTTTCTTCCTTGGGACAGAATTCATAACACTGAAAGCTGGTCATATCTCCTTAAAGCAAAGAGAATCAGTGATTACAAACAACTGATCATGAATGGCATCCATTAAAACCATCAGATAGCCACAGCACCCTTTCTTGCAAAAAGTCTTGAAGCTTCTGAAAGTCCCTCTGTTCCACTAAGCTGGAATGGACATGCTGGTTATCGGCATTTGGTTTTAAGTTAAATAGGTTTTCTGTAACTATCTGAATTCTTTCCTTACTATTCCCCTTTGAGGCATCTTACTACAGAAACTCCCTCACCTGCTGTGTATGTACTATCAGAAATCCACCCCTGAACTCCACATATCCTAACACAGAGATGGAGCCCTGCTCAGCAAGAGGAACAGTCTACAAAAATCTCACTGAGGGAACCGGCTAGACCTTATCATTTTTTATTTCTTGTAAGTGTCTTCTGAACCACTGACAGCATTCAGTGTATCTTCCACAGGACACCTTAATCAAATTTAGATGATTTTTCAAAGAGAGGCAATGAGGTTTTGCTTTCTTGGGACACAACTCTGACAGAGATCTCTCTTCTGAACAGAAAATGCCAAGCCAGACACCGTGGCCATTTCTTTCTAACTGTTCATATAAAACTACATGAAGAAACACCACAGTCACACCGTTTGCAGGAACAAACCTTCCCAATACACGGCACAATGAGTTCACTCCAACTCTCTGCCCGAGCACTGTAAAACAGTTTAAAGTGCCTTCATGCTTTCGTGAACAGCACAATGACATGAAGACTCCGCATGCAATTCTTTACGTGTACTGCTGGTGAAAAACCTGCCAAACCTCCCATGCACAGGGTGTCTGCCACTACATTTTCTGTTGCTTTTCAATATAAGAACAAAAA
>VYXB01007438.1:560949-582133 GCA_013397135.1 Pachyramphus minor
GGGAAATTCAAACATCTTTCCACTTGAATTTTCAAAATGCAAAATCAGAAACAGTCACCCGAACACTAATATGAAAGGTATGACCAACTGCTTCCAAAGTTTTGGAAAGGTCTTCTCTTCACATGTTGCTTTTGACATTTTTATTAGTAGGAAAAATTCTTCTAACTGAAAATACAAACTGAATTCATAGAACTGTTTTTGTAACTGAAAACACAATGACTTTTTTCGATAATGTCCAGTTTGCAGGACAAGCTATGAATAGTCACTTCCAAAGTATTATTGATGGCTCAATTATAGTTTATGTTGTCATCACAATATCACCCATTCACTGCTATGTGAGGAGTTCACCCCTTTCTGTCCCCAGGCCTTGAAAGAAATTGCTTACCAGCAAAAGCAGCAGCAAAGCTGAAGTAAATTGAAGAGATAACAGACAAGCACAGGGGTAAAGAAAAAAAGAATGTCTTGGCCAAGGAATTTTGGTGACCTTATTCAATCAGCAAAACAAGAAAAATGTGTGGTAAAATAAAGCCTTTTCCATTGCTCCAGTACAGAGTTCTGTTGTCTTGTTTGTTTCTAAAGTACATTTAAATTGCCTTTTTTTCAGGAATGCGGTCTCCTTAAATTATCTTTAAACCAAAAGCAGCTCTCTTTCACAGAACTTCATTTTGTGAAGAAAGCAAAACAAAAAAACACAAGTTAGTCTCAAATTTTACATTTATGATTTATAAGTTTGAGATATGGGTTACACTGGAAATTCAGATTTCTTCCCTGAAATAGTCTTCCCGAAGACTTCTCTAAGTTACACAAACGATTTCTCTTCTTCCTGCCCTTTCCTCCCCCCACCGTCTCCTGAGAACCGCCTGGAGGCAAATATAATTGGAACCTTGCACTGACTGCAGACATGCCATGAACAAGAACATAATCCAGGGTCACCAGCAGGCTACAGCCCGCGCTGCGCTGCCCTGCGAGACAGCGGTGCGGGGATGGGAAGCGAGCCCGCGGCTCACAGAGCTGACACGGGCCGCCTCGCATTGTTCTCCACAAATCTGCTCGCACCATCCACACAAGGCCCCCCCTGACAGCTCTGAGCGCAGTTGTACCCATTGCCCCACTCCCGGTTAGGAGCACAGAACAGCAGGTCCTAAGGATTGAGGGGGAGGGAAGGCTGAACGCGAGGATCTGCTTACAGACAGAGAAGAATATCATTAACTATTAATAACGAAAAGGCTGCAATGCAGACAGCCTGAAATCTGGCACAGCTTACTAAATCACAACTGCGTGAGACCATTGTACTACAGTGCACCAGAAACAGCTCCCTTGCAGTGAGAAATTCATAGATTTATATGAAGACCACACAGCACATGTTTCCAGCAATACAGTTCTTATGATGAGAGCTGTTTGGAAATTCAAAAAGATTTCTAGTTATACATTCACTTTAAAAGTAGGTCCTTCTGAAACAGGATGTTTTATGCCCAACAATTCACAGACAATATTCAGTAAAGCAGAAGTGCAGGTTTAATTCAGTCTGCAGTCACATCGAGGAGGGAGATGAAATGCAAGTCATACATACCTAACAAAGTTCCCTCACTAGGAAAAAATGATGATTCCATTTCCTCTAGAAAGAGCCCTGTTAAAGCCAGCCTCTTATCCCAAGACAGTGGTTCCAACTTTTTTGCACCTCACTTCAAAAAACTGGCAATCGGTAAGAAGTTTGTACTATAATTAATAAGCAAGGTACAGCAGAGAATTTTACCAAGTGCCAAAAGGGGGGAGAAGGGGGTGGTTTGGTTTTATGACTGAGATGTAAGGTTTGGGTTTTTTTACTTTCAGTATATTAGTGGCTTAGGTAGAACCCTCTATTCACATCTAAGCAAAGCAATTAAGCTCATCCTACTTTTTTTCCTGTTCCCTGGAAAGGCATTTCAAAGACTATTGATGTGCCCTTTCAGGTGCACTCTTCCTTGGTGAAATACAAAGTCACTGCTGTTTTCCAGAACGACAAAGGGCTAAAGGAAAACAGGGGAGAAGGGCCGGATCACAGTAGTGCTACTGTCAGAATATAGGATAGGCAATGCCAGGCGTCTCGGAGCTGGGAGATGAAAATGCTCGGGGAAGGGGAGCTGCATCCACTGCACTGCTCCAGTCCCCCCACTGTCCTCACCACGTCCTTCCTGCAGCTGGTGCACAGCACTGGAGCTGAGCATCCCGTTCCCCTGCTCTCACCCCACTCACAGGCTCCACAGAGCTAAAAGAGTCCAGCCCTAGTGCTGCACCTCACCAGCTACGTGCTCTCCTTTCTCAAGAGAGGTGGGTCTTGTAGTTTAGAAGGTAGTTTAGAGAAAGGGTCTGTTTGATCACAGCTGACCCTGGTCATGCCTCTCAAACCGTGGAGAAGGCTGTCCATGCACATGGGTGTTGACATAAAGATGGAAAACAACAAGGTAAAGAACCATTAACAGAAGGCTTTTTGTGAAGCTCTTAAGTTCTCAAGTTATTCAGAAATTTGCCACATGATTTCAAAGTAACCCATATGAGAAATATTTTGAAAATACAGAAATAAGACACACATAGAGAACTAATTGTAAGAATACCCAGAGCCACATCAAGTAGTGTCAGGATGGAAAGCAAATTGGGACAGTTCCACAACAAAAACTGCAGATAGTAAGAGGGTGTCCACTTCCTGGAACAGAAGTGGAAGAGGGAAGATAATAAATCTGGAGTCACAACCACATCAAAAGAACACTGCTTTGCGCTTAAGTGTTAACTTGCTCCTTTTTGGCATTTAATTTTGTATGGGGATTTGAATGTAGAAACTCCCTATCTCTGGGAGTAAAAGTAAAAACCCTGGAAAAATGTAGATGTTAACAAATATAAGAAAACCAAACCAAACCAAAAACACAAACACCCCATCCCACCCCCCCCAACCAAATAAACCTTCTTTCTCAGGCCTAAGAAACCAGCATAGCTCACTATCATTTCTTTTTCTAGAAGCAAAACTGGCAACTTCAAAGTGCTTGGGATAGTGTTATTTTTTTCCCTTGCACTTGGAGTTAAGCACACTGGTAACATTCCCACCAAGTTCAGAACTCACCAGGAGCCCAAAGCTCAACTTTCACAGACACAGGAGACCAAAAGACATCAATGATTTACAGCAGCTCGCCATAGCAAGAGACGGTGGATACCCACTCCTTTAATGAAACTTTGGAGAACATCAGAAACTGAACACAAAGTTGTTTTATCCAACATTTTTTGAGACAGAAGCTAAAGTACTGCATCTGTCTCAGATATTCACATTTTTAAGAACATGCTAAAAAAAAAAATAAATTGAGGATTACACAGAAGAGTGCTGAAAAGTCACTGAAATTAGACAGGAAAATCCGTTTAGTGCCATATAATTCAATTACTAACAAAGAGAGAAAAACATGACTCTAACTTGCAAGTATTACAAGGATACAGTTCATAGAAAAACACCAGACAGGCCACTATGACAAAGTCATGTCTGGGGCTCCTTCAAAATTCTTTTTACTTATTTGTATTCTCTGCCTAAAACCATGAGTAAATATTTCTTGTCAGCATTAAAATGTCTGCACAGTCAACAGTCCCAAGTTTTTTATACAGACAGATAGGTATATTTTTACATAGACAAACTTCTGTGGTATGTGAGTCTCTTCTCCTTTGCTGTGTATGAAGGCAAAGTGTATTTGCATGACCCAAACAAGTCATGTGCTGAGAAGACAGTGATAATGCTGTCTGTGCTGCCAGGATCTGAGACTTTTTCAAAAAAGCATCTTTGCATGACAAAAACCTAATGCTACACCAGACAGCTTTTCATTAGCAGGATGCTAATAAATTGATATCCCCAAGTAATTAATTACGTGGGGGGAACAGGAAGTCTCACAGCAAACATGTACATTCCATTTTCATAAAGTTGTTCTGGCTCCTCTCGGCCTGTGAGCTCCAGTTTTGGGCAGACAGTGCCAGATGAACTGAGGAACGGAGCTTCTTTCTAAAAGGCTGCAAATCTGTTCCATTAATTCTCAGCTATACTAAGCACAGTTGACTTTGAAAACCAAGCCAGGCACTAGAATTGATCAGTGATGCTTTGTATCCTTCAAAAAGCTCTGTACTTCAACAAAATGGGCCACATTATTCACTGGAAAATTTAGAAACGCCTCTTTTGTATTAAAAGCCTGCCTCTAGCCAGCACTGGAGGATCCCAGACCTCATGAGCTTTTCCATCTTTTAATCACAAGGCCTCTGCTCAAGAACTAGATGGGAGATTGACAAAAATGTTAGGCAGAGATTTGGTATCAGGCAGCAGAGCAGTAAGAGGGGAATCACAGGACTTGAAATTCACCCTGTTGTGCTTCTCAGTAGGAAATACAATGGTATTTTATCAACAATGAATAATCTCTAACAAAGGACAATGGATCCACTACTCAGAACCATCAAATCAAGCCTAAATGCCTTTTCTGGAAAATATGCTTCCATTAAAAGCATTTTGAAAACCAAGCACGACAACGACAACATACAATAAACTTTTATAGCCTCAATTATTCAAGAGATGATTATTACTAGATTATCTAAATGGATTACTTTTACTGCCATGAGTCCTGAGCACTGTGGCTCAGAATTTCACTCTGCTACACACTGCACTGACAAATAAACAGCCATTTCTAAAATAAGAAACCCAGATCTTCCCTTTTTATGATTAGTTTCATCAATAAATCAGAACAGAATCTACCAGCAAGTGCCAATTACACGGGATGTGCAGCTGCCTTGCATCTGCAGTGCAGCACTTCATTTGCCTAAGTAAACTCAAGAGTTTTGGTACTTAACTGGCAGCAGATTTATTAGCCCAGAGTGCCACATTAGCAAAACTACCCCTGGAAGGAAGGTGGGCAAAGACCAGCTAAGAAAACATTAGACACAAGTTGGACAGAGTGATCTGTGAACACAAAACCGAGTAATATCTGAGCATTCAAACCCACAACCGCAACCTACAACTCATCCAGGTGCAGGACAACTGGTTAAACTGTGAGCAGGACTGACAGTGAATAAACAGATTATTTAGCACAGAGTATCATAAATCAGTTTAAGTTTTTGTTTTTGAGAGTTCTCTTTCACAGAAAATACTAACCTGGCTTCTGTCCCAGTGCTTAGCAGCCACATTAGCACCAGACAATGACTTGCCAGCACATCTAATGCCACCACAGTAAACACATTCTGCAACACAGACATCAAAATCCTGGGATCTTGCACCTGCACTTTCCAGAATGTGACATTCCTCACAGAACACACTACGTGCCTAATGGAAGCAAAGCAGTCGCAGTAATAGTGGAGCTCATTAGAGAGACATTTACAGAGCACAGAAATATCCAGCTGCCAAAGCAGGACATCCACTCAGAAAATAACAATCTCTGCTCTCTCTGCCCTGATCCACAAGAGAAGCCTACAAAACATTCTGAAAAATAATGAGTCTAGAAACAAACTTCACTGAACACCAAAAATCACAAACTCAGTAAAGTGCCACAAACGCAGTAATTTTACTCCCCTCTTCATGTTCCAAGTAAACTACCTTTTTGTTTCTCCCTGGAAAATAAACTTATTTTAGCACTTCTTTCACTCCCTCTTCCCATCCCCTCATGCTCCGTGCTTCCATTTCGAAGACTCAGATGCTGAAAAGCATGCCCAGTTTTTACCCACCACCTACACCAAAACATTTAATAATGGTTTCTTTACCTTTGAAACGTGGTTTGCCTACACTCCAACAGTCACACAGTAATGCCCATCTTTCAAGGCTCCCATCTTTTCTTAACACATTTGCTAAAGGTTCATGAAGGCTCTACCTTACAAAGGTGGACTCCCTCCCACCATAGCAGAATAAGGCACAAAAACTTAACCAATTCCCTGAGCAGGGAATTGCAGAAAAGTGGAAGCTGGGTTTAGTTAGAGAACTAACTTTTGCCCTCAGAGTTCAGCACATCCACCTCCAGGGACCCAGAAGGAACAGAACTTACCCAGACATGCAGTTCCTCTTCGGCAAAGCCCTGGTAAACACCAGGAGAACTATTCATCACCTACTGGGTCTGCCCTATTTACTGACTGGCACTTCACATGGTCTTTCTCTGAACCTGTAACCAAACTAATTTCCTTTATTTAAGCACAATGACAGAAAGACTGAGAAGTAAGCCTAGAAAATGGCTATTTTAACATCTTGTGGTGATACTTAAGGCTATTGATTTTATCAGCCACACCCATTTTCAGGACTCCTACATCTCAGTCCAAATCCTTCAATTATTACAACCCACACTTGTGAGTGGGAGCTGAAAATGTGAAGAAAAAAAAATTTAAAAAATCTTTTACAACAGCAGTCCTGTAGGATTAATTAAAAACAAAGAAGCCAAAAAAAGCAAAGGGGGGAAAAAAAAGAAAAAGAAGAGATGACAGTCACTGGCTTAACAGCACTCAAATTCTTTGCCAAGACACAAAATTCTTTCTGTTCTTGCCTATTTTCCCTAGACACCTCCACCTCCTCTTTCCCATTAAACTAAACCAATATGTTCACACAGTTAACCGTTCCAATAACTTGGTCAATATAAAATATTCATAGTAGCTCCAAATCTATCAAATCAGGATGATTATTCCCTCCCAATTCAAGAGGCATAAAACCTCAGAGGACTGCAAGCACACCAATGCTGCTTCTTCCCCTACCAACTCTGTAAGGTTGTCCTCTCATGGGAGAATTACGAACTTAATCATGAGGGCATTTAATGACAGCACAGTCCAGATTTCACTATGTTTTACCACTTTCACAGGTTGGAGATGTTAAAGCAAGAGGGTGTCACAAACCCTACTTAACACCTAAAATTTTGTTAGGCAAAACTGAATGAATACAAATCAGAACATATGGAGCACTTCTTCTGTCTTTCATGATGCAACCCACAGAAGTGATTAGCTTGGCTTGTGACCAATTTGACATCTTGACAAATCAGTCAGTTCCTCACAGAAAAAGGATCTCAACTATTACATGTTTAGGCAAACCAGGTTAATTTGATTATTACTCAACTCCTCTGTCACTCCCAATTAGTCAAACCTCCACAATAAAGTGAAAACCAAGGGGTCTTTGCCACATCTATAACAAAACACAAGCAGCATCGATATATGAAACAGCCTGCTGGAAATTCAAGTTACAACCCACCCCTGTCATCAAGATGTCAGTGGCGGTGGGCCTATTAAATCATCAGAAAAACATTCAAATAAAGTGATTCCAAAGCCCTGAGAATTAAAAAGCTATTGTTAGCATTCAAACTTTGAGATTAATACTCCCTTAAACTTTCAGTAGAAATACCTGGTTCCACTTACCACTTCATTTCCTAGACCACAAATTATCTGCACACAGTTTGAAATTCACTAGTTTAATCCATTTCAAGAAATATTTCCTGAGTTTCCTACCACAGAAACAAGATGTGTGATGGAAATGAAAAATACATTCTCTGTCCTGGGGAGGTTGGGGGGAAATCCAGAATGTACTCAAAACAGGAGCTGAATCAGACTGCTTAGCACAACCCTACGGTTATGGTCCCAAAACCCATTAAAACTCACTGAATGACACTAACTTGCAGTTTGCACCCTCAAGTATAATGTGCTTAAGACAGAACTTCCAGTGTTCATGCCAATCCTATTTGTTTCTGTCAGCTCCTCCAAGGTCCATACCCCCAGACCTGTATTTAAGCTATTACTTCAGTTATTACATCACTTTTCACTGTGAACTTCACAGAACTTTGCTCACACACAGCCTCTCACAATGCTGCTACACGGTAATTGTTCAGCTACATCACAGTGACAATTAGCTGCCTTTTCTACATCCTTTTGCCTCCTTTCTCTACTAATGTCTGGGATTTTGGTTTCAAAGTCTTCAGACTCAGCTACAAAATGCCAAGTCCTGCTTCTGATCCACAGTTAAGTCCTGTTACTGGTTACTTAAAAAAAAAAAAACAAAGAAAAAGGAAAAAAAGCACAAGAAAGAAAGAAAAAAAATAAAATCCGTTTCACCCTGCCACAGTTGGGTTTCATCCCTGGCTGTCCTTCACGTTTGACAGATATAGCCAAGGAATACAGTAGAGCCACTCTTCAAAAACCTCTCCTACCTCTCCTCTGTCACAAGAGTTCCCAAAGGTTTGGCTGCTGTACACGAACACCACATCATTATACCCTCTTTCCAGCTCCTTGTCCTTCCAGCTTTCACAAACTCTGCGGCAGTGACAACGTTAGCTCCGTGTCTGCACAGCACCTCCCACAGTGAGGGCTTGGTCAGAGAGGGTCCTTCAACTGAACAGCTGCTTGGACACAGGAATTGGGATCTCAGCAGCTCCAGAGCTGAGACCTGGCACAAGTTAATCATGCAATTCACAGTCTATTTACCCCACAACATCCCAGTCATACCTTCAGACTAACAAAATCACATACACACAAGTCCATTTTTGAAGTTAACTGACCCATAATTGTTCAGATCACCTTCAGCAAAAATACTAAATGCTAAATCAATTCATTACCTACAGAACCAGAGTCAACAGACCTATGTAACCACTTAATGCTACAAGAAACAGACTTTACGTCCTTTTTTTTTTTTAAATGAGAAATCAACAGTTTCAGTAGGTTTGATCCTCAGATAAAAAAAATGAAAGTTATTGGTTAGCTAGCCATATCTTATCTCCTGAGGGAAGGGAGGTTTACTGGAAGCCTTCCAACTGTGCCAGGAGAAGATGATTATGAGAACCCTGAAGCCCTCTGACCATAGAAAGATGCAGTAAAGAGCAATTAAAATATAGCCCATCAGTGGGATAGGCAGGGAACAGGAAATGCTAAACTATACTTGGTCAACATCAGCTTGAGTGCTCTGCACAGGATGAGAGAAGATTGAAAGCAGTGTCAATAATTTTGACTCATGCATCCAGAGAGAACAGTCTAATCTCCTGCTATTTATACTTACATGACAGTAAAGACACCTTCTTCCTGCATAACACTTATCATTGCTGATTTTCTCAGGCTGGCTACCTTGGTGGTTTGATATTTCTAAAATTAGAAGGTAAGAAAAAACACAGAATGCAGCAAGGTGCAGGGGGATATTATTTTACAGCACTCATTTCACAGCACCTCAACAACACTTTTTAGTTGGAATGAATTGATATTAAGTGCTTTATGAAAAACGTTTAAAGATTTCTTTACAAATTACTTCTATACATTACAACCTGTAGAAAAATTTTTATTGTATTCTTTTCCCCAGGTGTGCATTTCCCATAATGCACACATATATTAAGTTATAAACCCCTGCAAGTTGGAGCCAATGTCACAGCCTTCAAACTGTTAACCCATGTGCCACCACTGCCACAACAGGACTTATCACCATAAACACCAACACCAGTAGGCAATATCTCATTACCACACAATTGTTTTTATTACTCTCTACTATTGTTTCTACACATATATGGATATTAATTTTTAAGGATGCTTTTCAGTTAGGACCTCCCTGTTAACTGTCAGCTACTACTGGAAGTTTCTGTCCACACAAGAATCTCCTATGAGGTTTGCAAGACAAGTGCCTTACAAATCCATACACTTTACTGCTGGTGAGCTGGCTGCAGTCCCAAACCTCGTGCTGCCACTGCCCAGCTGACAGGTCCAGTAGAGAAAGGTGTGGGATATGGGTAAAGCCAACACCGAGGCAACAAAGAAAGCACCTGGTATCAATTCGAAGTAGATTTCAGTAACACACTCACATATTTAAGTTAGACATCACTGTCTTCTAAGGTCCAAAGGGAAAAAACCCACCAACTCCTCCACACTGAAAGAAGGGGTTAATTCTGTAGCCTCACTGGTTCAGACAATAAGATCACACTGTAGAGATATTGAATAGCCTGAGGGTGGATAAAGCTGCAGAAAGAGTTTGCACTTTACTAGACATCTGATAAACTAATCCCCTTCAAGGCTACCTGCCTGTTTAAGCTCTCATAACTAACAGAATTCAACAACAGTCTTAGTTAAAAATCAGCTGAGAGGGCAGCCAACCAAGCAGCACAAATTCAGAGCCAACAGGAGAGCATTAGCACAGACACACTGAGAACCACTGCTCCGTGCTCCACAGGTACTCCACACCCACCACAGGCTGTATGAGGGAAGCAGTTTCTAAGATCCAGCTTTCCAGCTCCCAGCATTATGCTGCTGTGTTTATTCTCCGTGGAACACAGACTGCCAGCCTACAGTTATCTATCCCAGATACCTTGCAATTAAGCAGGATTTGTGCTCAGGCTCTCCATCCTATACATGCAGTCCCAAGGAAGAGCAGCACATGCCTGCTATGCTACAAATGAGTCTCCCTCACAGTATCTGACAAGCAGATACAGCTAACTCCTGGGAAAAGAAGGAAACAAAGGAATTAAGAAGAGCCACAAAAAAAAAAAAAANCTCAGTTCTATAACCAACCTGAACCATGCCAAACTGACAGCCTTCAGAACAAGAACTGCACATGGCCCAAGCTGTGATTAATTAAACAGCAATACCAGCTTCATGTCTGTGCTCTGACTTCAAAAAATCAATGTTTTTCAGATTTCGTTTTTCTGAGTTTACCCTGGCTTTGAGTAAAGCTACCAATTCAGGTACTGAACTTGAACATTTAGATTTCTTTTGTTTACAAATTTCTTTACATTTCCTTGTGTAAGAGACTGGACCCAGTGGAGCCAGAAGCCTCCCAGGAAGGAGTGCTGGCTTTTCTGCAGACAAAAGCCTTTCTTTTGTCAACTTACACCAAACTATCTGTGGGTTTCTACATTCAAACCCATCATGGTCCTTTCTTCTTTCCTTGCCCCCACTGCTGATTGATTTTTCTGGACATGCCCACCCAATCTTGTCATAAGAAGAACCGATTAAAGAAAGATCAAGAACTGATCAAAATGTTTTCAGGGGAAAAAATACGAAAAGATGTTGTTTTCTATTCTTTCCTGCCTCCAAATAGTAGCCAACTCAGTCCTAAGATTCCCAAGGGCCATTCTGCATGTCCTTACATTGTCCTCCTCTTAACTGAAGACATACTTCTAAAAGCACAGGCCAAGACCAACACCAGACTTGTGTAAGAAAGGAAGGAAAAACAGACACAGAACTACTTGCTGATTCCCACTGAAGCACTAAATTCTTTCAAATATACCAGTAAACATTCCTGAGCTCACAAGTCTCCAGCACCTGGACATGGGGAGCTACCATAACATAACATATCTTAGGAAAAAAAATGTACTTTTACCTCAGCCAAAGAACCCCCTGAAGATACCTCTTAAAGGGGGGAGGTTTGTACCAACTGAAGTGCCCCATTAAGTTCTGCAATTATTTTAGCAGAAGAATAACACATGGGCAAACTTAGTTTCAAATGTGATAAACAGAATACAAATGAGCAGTGATCAACTTTCCCCTGCTATGGAGACACGAGCCATGCTCAAATGCACTTAAAAGCTAAAATTAAAAGAAAAAATTAACATCAGGTAACAGAAAACCTATTCATTGTCCAAAAAATTGACAGAGGGAAATATATGCCAAGGTGTACACAGAGATGTCATGTTACCTAGGAGAGACATTACTACAGAACTCAAAAAAACCCCATAATAGTGGCAGCAAGCCATGTTTCTAAGGGTCAACAGAAAGCCATCTCTTTAATAAAGGATGGTTAAGGTTTCTGTATTTTGAATTTAAAGTACTAAATTCAGTTTCAAAATAAACCATCTGATGGAATTAGAATGTTAGTAAATAAACCAGTAAATAAACAAAGTTTTTCATATATATATAGTCCTAGGCCTGATTCGCTACATTGAAATCTTGCAAAAGGCTATAGATAACAAAAGATTGATTTAAACCACGCATTTCTGAAGGAAAAAGTATGCTGCAAGTAGCAAAGCACTTGAAACATTTTCTGTTTATAAAAACAAACTGAAATTTCTTTAAATAAGTAAAAAATTTTGTCTTTTAAAAGATGAGGCATAAGGAGGTAAATACCCCATTATAGAGAAAAGCTACCTATTAAATTGAGAAGCGGTCATGACATTATCTAAAAATACTCCCATATCACATTCTGGCCTATATACAAATATTAAAATGTGACAGTATACAGGTGTATATAGGACAGTACGCCTGGATTAACAGTCAGCAAGCCAGAAATACTTAGTTACCACTTCCACCCCTGTTTTTTATTGAAAGGTTTACTCACTGCTTAACTGTTATTAAATAGATCAGCACCAAGGTTTGACCAACACCTGGGTTTACTAAACATAAATGTACCTGCAATAGAAAATGTTGTTACCATAACTGAAAATCCAGAAATATATTCCAGTGGAGAAATAAATTTTTACCATTTAAAACTCATTTGTAATGTGAAAATAAATAAATAAATTTAAAATTCACCTTGACAGTATTAAATTAAATCTGTTCAGAACAACCTGCAGAAAGGAAATAACGTGAAGATACACATCTCGGTGCAGATACCCATTTAAGATATGCAGTCAACTGCACACTCTGTGGAATTATCTAGTTCAAACAGACATTTATTTGGACAGGGTTAGTAGGGACTGACAGACAGAACAGATATCTCCTGTCTCCCGGGTTAAGAAACAGTAAAGGGAAATTGCCACATTTATAAGCTCCAGAGAGGAGTACAGAGCAGCAGAGAAGAGCTAATAAAATCATGAGTGGCACACAAAAGGCAGAGACCAAAGCGTGTCTGAAACAACAGAAGGCAACCCCGAGTAGGAAGCACAGTCAAAGCCTGACCCTTCTTTGTCACAGGATGTTGAAAAGTTCACAGAGATTCAAAGAGATTTCCTACTAATTCCTTTAGAAAAAAATCCAGAAAGGGCTACAAAACCCAAAGACCTCTGCTGGATGAAGTCCCTGAGCTCCAAAGCTCCGTAACAAAACACCCAGGAAGTGCAGACATGTCCCAGAATTGTAGAGATATGACACCCAACCATCACAACAACAGTCCCTCGTTCCATTCAGTCTTCAACTACGTCAGCTGCTGTAGTTTGGACTGAAATGCTGGCAACTACACCACTGTTGGCTCTTATCTCTTCAAATCTCACCATGGTCCCCAGCCCAAAGCTCATTAACCCTCCTCTACAAACTGCTCACACCAGGTCTTGGTTGCACACATTTTCTCCTGTCTTTGATGAAGACCAAGGCTGAAAAAAACCCACAAATTAATGACAAACTCCAGTCAAGGCAAGTTACCTCCAGTGAAGTCTTAACTGCACCCCTATTTCCTGGCACTCCTCCAAGATTTTCTACACTAACTGAACAGTAGACCACGCATTTCCTATGATTACCCCAACAAGGTTTTTTGTCTGCTTGACTTTGGCTTTTGGGATGTTTGTTTTTGAAAGGTAGCAAATTTACATTCTGGAGAGAAGCCAAGAACAGTAAAAATTAAGGAAATAAGCTGGAAGGGTGTTTTGAAATGACCCATCCTCACCAACACTCCTCCAAAATACAGCTTTCCAGCCCCTCCTCACCAGACATGCAGGACTGAAGAGATTTGACTTGGGCCACCTGGCAATGACTCAGCAAGTGCTCTTTCTTTCACACAGCAATCACAACTCAGATTTTAAGCCATCATTTGATTGAAGAGCCCTGTTCCCTTAGCAAAAAAGTAAAACCATGGTGAGCCAACCCAAATAATAAGTCAGTGGTGTCTACTTGAGTCCCCTGCAGTGCAGCCTAACTTCAGGCATTTCAACATCTGCACCAGCTACGTGGCTGTTCAGAACTCTCAAAAAGATCTTCATACAGATGCAGCATTACATGCAATACTTCACTGAGTCATCAGACACGTACGCATTTTAATATACAGATGCTTAAGTTTCCCTCAAAGCATTTAATTCCACATCTATGCTTCCAAAACTTGCTTTTCCAAATAAGTTTAGCATCACCAGACATCAGATGGTTATGGGCTATTCTGAACATGTATTTCCTTATTCAACTGAAATTACAGTAAGTGAATAAATATCATTAACTCAACTGCAAAACAAGATCCCTGCATTACAGGTGAACACATTTACTAATGACAGTGAACACAACCCTCAAAGGTATTTGGGCCAGTTTTCAACTACTTCATTCAGGCCATGGTCCAGAGACATTTCTCCTGGATACAGTGCCAGTTTAAGCTGCTCCCACCCTCAGCCATTTGTCTGGGATTGATCCCACACCACCTCCTCAGCCTCAGTACAACTGCCTGGAGTGCCATATGGTGAACGGATCAGGAAACCGCTCAGGGTTAAAAAAAAATTAAGCCAGCAGTGCCACCAAGAGAAATGTCTGTGGAACCACAGTCTCCAAAACTTCTAAAAACGTTTTCACTGGAAGGTCAAGCTAAAAGCTTTGACACTTATCCTGCATCTTTTGTGCCCATGAAGCTCTGAACAGGGTACATGAATTAGCTCAAAGACAGCTGCTGTATGTACATGGAGGCAACTTCCCCAGGAGCAGATCAAGTTGCTCTATTCCACTTCATTCTGAAAAGTAGCAACAGCTGCTACAAGTAAAATAAAAATCTTTTTAAGAAAATTACTAGAAAGCAAAACCCAGCAAAACCCCTGAGGCTCCTCTGGTTCCCCTGCTCTCATTCTGTCTTACGACATGAAAGTTAGTTGACATTATTCCGGTGTACCACTAACAACAGTAACTTTCTGGGGGAATCAATATAATGAAGCAACACAGCATCAGTTTAGCTTGGAATTCTCCACCGGTTTCCAAGAACAAGCTGGGTCCAAGCAGAGCAGGCCTCAGTCCCTACCCAGCAGGGTGAGGAGGGCAAACAGCCCTGCAGGAATACTGAGCATGGATGCCCAAAGCACAGCAGTGGGCAAGAACAGCACAGGGGCGTCTCCTCCCAGTCAAACACCTGTTGCCAACTCCAGGGAAACTTCTCAGACCATCAGTACTTCTCAGCTAAAGCAGCAGCAGTTTACTGAGGCCAACTGAAAGTCAAGCCTGCTCCCAGCAGAGATTCAAGATGACTGAGGCACTACGTGTCTCTACAATTCACTGATGGCAGGATTAGAAGCAGGCTGAGCTTATTTTTGGACAAATTTTAGAAGTACCACTTCTACAATACACTCAATTTGATGTTACATAACAGTTCTGCTGCTCTCAAGCAGGTTTAGAGATCCTGGTACATGCAGAGCAAGAATAGCTTCTTATAATACAGTTACTCATTCTTTACAACTCTTTATGATGGCTATGCCATGTCTTTTTGAGACAGCTCCAAAGAGTCACACAAAGTTCTGGAAAAAGAAAAGTCTGAGGTAAAGCAAATGTGGAATAACACATAATTTGCATGCATGGTATATAAAAAACAAAAGCAAATGCTTTTTCAATAAATAAAATACCTGACATATCTTTCTTAGATCCCCTTGAAAGATTTAAGTACAGGATCAAACCTTCCTTTTTCCAGATTTTGTTCACTGTTGCTTACTTTGCAACTATGCAGCAAATTAATTAACTGATTAATCCCTAGCCTGGGACATCTGAATTCTCTTTGCAATCTTCACATTCAAATAAACTTTACTCAAAATCCATCAGTGCAAGTATATTTGCTTCTTGATCTACATAATATTTTTCTTTCAGTATAAAAGCTCAGAGGAGGGAAGGGTAGTGTATAAAGCACTGAATCTTTGCAATCAATTTGATTGGAACACTCCTGTGTTTGATCTGTTTGTCCAGTTCCTGTGAAAGAAATACTCCTTCCTGAACACTGCCTGAACTAACCCTGGACTTTCAATGAGGTGACATACACAGCACAGGGTGACAAGCTCAATCTTACTAGAAACACTGAAAGGAAATAGGAAGTTCTTTTTACTGCTGAGCCAAGAAAAGGTTGCCCAGCTGACATGCCCCAAACCTACAAGACTCCTGTTGGCATCAACACTGATACAGAAGAGCAGAAACATTAAAAATTGTCTGAATCCCTGTTGCATTTTGAGCTTCTCCCCCTCCTTTCAAACCAGCTTCAAAACACAACACAAAACACACCCAACAACAACATTGCTTCATTCAGAGGCAGCAGTGATGTGATCAACTCTGGCATGTTTTTAGCATCATCCCCAAGAGCTGGAGTAAATAACGTGACAGGCTCCTCACCAACAACTTGTTCTTCATCTTTAACCCAGATGCTACTACAGGAACACATAGCATTTTTAAATTTCATTAACCACCAACAACCTATGCACAACTAGTTTAGAGCACATTTGTCTGTTTACTTTCTACAATAATTTCACTATTTTTCTGCATCTTCCAGTTGATTTCAGGGCTAAAGAGCCAAAGCTGCAGAGCATGTACTTCTAAAACAAAGAATGGCCAAAAAAACCCTTCATTTTTAAACAGATGAGCTCAAACATGTTCAAAAAATTAACACTACCTTAGGGGAAATAAAACAGAGGACAACATGTAACACACTGCACTGAACATCAACATAAGGCAGAAACCAAGTGCAACCTACACAAGTGCAATTCTGTGCCCTATGACAAAGCCAGACCACACTCAGAAAATCTGGGAATGTAGAAGCAGGAAGACTGAAACAACAACAGGTCGTAAAAAGACTAGGTAAGAGCAGCTCAACACACAGCCAAGGCAAATTTAACTTCATCTTTTAGTGAGAAACTATCAGCACATGGAGTACTTGTTTAAAATACCTTATTTTCAAAGTATCAGAAATGTTTTGGAATTATTTTCATATTAACTGTAACAGTAGTGGTAAGTTTTCATTACATTTTGTCAACTTCTATTTTACTGTTAAGCAAAGGCAAATTCAGTTAAAACAGACAAAATCTGCTGCTATTCTCTTCAAATGGTTTTACCACATACTGAATTTTTAACAGTTCCCTGTTTGTAAATGACCAAAGATGAGATACTAAAAAAATACAATTCAGAAAAGCATCAATGTTTTGTTTCCAGCACTATATCTTACTAGCTTTACTGTAAATAAATAAATAAAAAATAAACAGCTGCTTCAAACTCTCATTAATATTTAGGGTTTTATGAGTAACATCTAGCATTGTGATTTATTGTCACAATATATTTCCCTATGCACAAGTAGTAAATGTTACATCTGCCTATCACAAGCCATTAAAGACTACCAACTCAGTTCTTGATTTTGTCTTCGAATCCACAGACATCATGGCAGCAAAATTCATGCATCCATCAACATGAACTTACAAATCACCCCAACTTTTTTTACTGAGAGTTTTTAAAAAGATTATTTCCATTTTCTCTTTCATGTGGTAAAAATATACAACTGAACACTTGCCTATATCCAATGTACAACTGCAGGACCATGAAAAGTCATAGGACTCTGAGGTGAAATTTTAATTATTTGATTTACATTTTAATAATTAAACCTCTAAATAATAATTTTTACAGCACAATAGAGGAAAACACCTCTGCCATCACCATGGCCAATCTTTTCAGGAGTGATTAGAGAGTTTGCATCTTGTGGCCCACAAAGCAATTCTTAAGGGACAGTAAAGACCAGGAAGATCATATGGGACTGACTCCACCTCTTTCCTCCTGGCCATTTCTTTATTTGCCCAGAGTTATCACTGCAATCAGAGCAGCACACAGGCTTTTCCAGGCAGTCAGCAGTAAGGAAAAATAGAGTTCCCAGCTTCCTCTGATGACACCAGCTGTTAAGCTGAAAAACAGTAATGAATTCTCTCAACAGCTACACATACACATATATATAAATACCCACAAACACCTAAGTACATGGAATTTCTGTCCTTCTTATTTTTATTTTAAATAAATGCTTTGCATGCAACAGCAATGTCCAAGAAAGAAGGATCAAGAGGTCTAGCTATAAAGTTGTGACTCAGAACATGGCAATCAGCAAGAAAACACCTGGATTAAATGATATACATTGCACACATTTGTACCTGTGTATATCAGGTGTTTACAACACCTGTAAACATTACAGGATAACTATTAAAGAGACAAATCCTGACATAGAGGGTGTGCATGGAATGGCAAGAGCATTGTTCTTCTAGGAGACCAACAGCACTGCCAACGACTGCCAGTTGTTCTCACCATAGGTACCACTAGTGATTAGTTATTAGGAAAGGTGAGAAAGGCAAAATTTCCATAAAATAAATAAATAAATACATTGGGGGGCAGGAAACACAAAAAAGAAGCTCTACATATCAGCTATGTTGCAATCATGGAAAGTATAAGGAAAGACTCATTTAATATACTTTCATGTAGTAAGGGAGACCTGTGTAGACAATTGAGTTCTTTTCTACCCTGTCTTATCAGGACAGTAATTTCAGTTATGATAATAATCATTAATTTAGATATGAATATACAATCATGAAACAAATTTAGCAGCAATTGAAAACTGGACTCCTGATTTCCCTGCTCACAGGCTGAGAACAGCCAGTCCATCCTTCAGGCCTGGAGTTCCTGATTTAAAGAGTAGCTCTGTTTCCAGCAGGACTAATGAAGGTCGGTTTCCTGTGGATTTGCTCCTGCAAGCCCTGTGGCCACTTAACCTTAATTATGTCAGTTGCCTCTAAGCCTGCCCTGTCTCCTGCATCCCATTAAACTCCCAGTTTACCCATCTCTTCCCATATTCCCACACTCAGGCTTGCTCTCACACCTTTGTTAACACCCAGCTCTTTGTCGTGCCCTCAAACCCACCTTCACATCCCATCAGCTCCATCCCCTCCCTGAGTGGTCCTGTGAATCACAGAATTAACTGTAACTGGGTTGAGGCTGGGTGCACCCTTGCTGGCCAGCTGGAGACCCCTCTGCACCTCCAGGAGTGCACCAGCTGCCATGATCTCCCCGCCCTTATGTTTTTTGGGGAAGAGGGCTCTTGGATGTCAACTTCCACAGAGCGGGAGAAGGTAGCCTTTCTCGGACCTCTCCCTGTCCTTAAACTGGTTGAAGCTGACTGGGTGGGGAGGTTCACACTTATTAAGAAAAGACATGAAGCCACTGTAAAATTACACTTCCTTCCAAACCAGGATTGAAAGGTAACTCAGTTCCAGCCAGCTGCAAATCATACTGAAAATGCTGCCTGCTGCCCTTCTCCCGTGCTGCGGTTCAGGGCAGCTCCTGTATTCCTCCAACATCCATCCTGTGCAGGGGGAGCAGGAAGACACAACATTGACAAAAAGTCGATTTCAACATTTTTATGCTGCACCCTGTGGGCAGCAATGAAACTGTCAGCGGGAATTACCGTTTCACTCCAGTGATGGGTAGCAGAAGGGTCTGGAGCTATTCACAGGGATGGCCACCTCAAAACAAAAGCCATGAGAGGATAAGAGCAGCACTCACTCCAGCTAGGACAGCACACACAGAACAGGACTACCAGAAAAAAAGTCCTTGTGCTTTGCTGGGAGCAGGGGAGAGGATACTCATTGTAGCAAATATCAATTAGCAAGAAGTTAATTACAAACGCACAAAGAGAGACTAACCCACAGAAACTACCTGTTGCTAAAAGAAACCTTATCATTTTTTCCTCTACTCTTTGTGATTTATACTGGTTTGTTCCTTGGGGACAGAGAACGGGTAAACATGAAAACCAAATACTGCACCTTAAAGGGGGTAACGATGCTCCAGTAGGTTAAGTACTAGTCTGGGACTTGTTAGACCTAGACAGTAATTCCAAAACCTTTCCAGGCTTCCAGCACTCCTAGGAATACATCTCCATAGCATAATGCAGTGCTGTGTAGCCAGCCTGAATACTAGCAGGAACATGGCCACGGCAGCACTGCACTGCACCCAGGTTGGAGTGCAGCTGGAGCATTCATCCTGCTTCCCAGGTAGTTTGGATCTATCCAAATGGCACTCCACCACGACATGACACGTAAGCACACCCTTAGTCATCCTGCCTCAGGAGCCAGCTGTGACATGACAGTTCTTCCTTAAATTACCAAAAATTGTAAGGAAAGACCATCTGAAGAGAAAAACACTCAGATACCAAAGTTAGGGAGAGGAGCAAGTTCTATACCCCATCCATTTAACACAACATATACAGCCCCTGAATGCCTCCGTTTAGCACCCTCTCTCCTTATGTCAGCTCTGCCCTTAGAGTTTACAAATTATGGCTCTGACTTGTAAATGTTAGTAAATACCTCCTTAGACCTTACTCAGTGTTTCCATAATTGTATACAGATTCTAGAGAATACTACCCTGCAAGAATAACATTCAAAATAGGATCTAAAAATAAAGCATTCTAGACGATTCTCACATATAGCCAAAGGTTGGAAACATAAACCATTCCATAAAGAAGGGCATGAACAGAATGCTACTTGAATTATAGCTGCAGAACGGGAAGGAAAAAAAAAACACCACAAAACAACATTAAAAAAAAAAAAAAACAAACAACCAAAAACACCAAAAACGCAACCCTCGATATAGTAAAAAAGTAGCATCTCAAGTGCCACATTCTGTTTCTAAAACAAAGCTTAAAGCCTGGGACGAATGAAAACAGGAATTCTTAATTTTGTGATTCACACCTCTCGAACTAAGCAATCGATAATCTCTAAAACCAGGCAATTGTTTGCTTGATGAGTTTGTAGAAAAGGCAACATTCCACCCCGATCCGTGTCGGGCTGTGAACGCCGCCCCCTTGCCAGCAGCAATATGGATTGCCCAGCGCAGTCCGGTGATTCCTTTTTTCAGCCTACGTAATGCCCATTTACATAGCCATGGTATTTTTAAATGTGCTTTCAGAAGCACTAAATAACACAAAAACATGGAAGGAGACAAGCACGGCAGTAACACAGCACTCCTGTGACTGCGGAATTCACGAACAAAATAGCAACCAAGTCCGGGGAGCACAATAAAACTCCATTTTCCAGATTATGCATTCAGAACGCCAACCCAAGGAAATCCTGGCCGTGTTTCCCCCCTACAGCGAGAGTGTGTCTGAGCACAACAGAGCATATCCTGGCTCCTTCGCTAACCTCCACGCACATTCCTACACCCCTTAGGAAAACAGTGACAGCGGACATGA
Source organism: Pachyramphus minor (assembly GCA_013397135.1). Taxonomy (NCBI): domain Eukaryota; kingdom Metazoa; phylum Chordata; class Aves; order Passeriformes; family Tyrannidae; genus Pachyramphus; species Pachyramphus minor. The sequence continues at coordinate 581,999 of VYXB01007438.1, forward strand.
AAGGGAGGGAAACAATGACATTCTTTTAATAACAACGTTCACCAGCGCGCCGGACCCGGTCGGTCCGCGCTACGCGGCGGCAGTTCCTGCATTCCCCCGGACCAGCCGCATTCCCCCCGCCGCTCCGGGGGCTGC
>VYXB01007438.1:582661-637599 GCA_013397135.1 Pachyramphus minor
GCCTCGGGGGCACCGGGGACCCCGCGGAGGCTCGTCCCGCCGCCGCCCTGCCCTGCCCCGCCCCGGCCGGGGGAGCGCGGCCCTCACCTGCCGCCCACACGCCCCCGGGAAGCGGCCCCGCGGTGATGTGACACTGGCGGGGTACCTCCTCCGTGCCTCCGGTGCCTCTGCGGGAGCTCGGGCACAGCCCCTCCGGGGTGTCCCCAATCGGTGGGAGAAGCGGCTGAACACGCACGTCGGGCTCACCCACACCCTGCTTCAGGCACCGCTCCGGGAGCGCATTAATGTGTGTGAGTGTCTGAAAGGAGGTGCCAAGAGCGTGGACCAGTCTCGGCTCGGTGGCACCCAGAGATGGGACAGGAAGCAACAGGCAGAAACTGACGCACAGCGAAGCTGCACCTGAACGTGAGGAAGAAGTTCTTACTGTGCAGTGACCGAGCACTGAAACGGTGCTGGAACATCCAGAGAGGCTGTGGAGTCTCCCTCACTGGAGATATCCCAGAACTGGCTGGACACAATCCTGTGCCATGGCTCTGGGATGACCCTGCTGGAGCAGGGAGATGGGACCACATAACCTGCTGTGGTCCTTTCCATCTTGAGCCATTCTAGGATTCAGTGAGAGCTGGGGCTGGCAAGGCTATCCCAGGAGCCAGGCACCAGGACACTGAAGTTCCAGCTCTCCAGGGTATGGGAGAGCCACGACCAGGTCTGCCATCTGCAGCACCTTCTCCCCCCAGGTCAGTTCAAAGACATCCATCCACCCCTATTGCAAACAAGGCCATGGAACTCCCTGGGAACACAATGTCAGTTTAGTCCCTCACAAGCTTTTACAGACAGAACGCTTCAGACCTACAAGACTTCATTGGATCCTGCTGAATGCCAGCAAGCACAATACCCAAGCAGTGAGCTCAGAAACTCACACAGGCTTCAGCTGAGAGCCTGGGCTGTATCTCCCAAGGAGGCCATGCAGCCTTGTGCTATCAGCCTGTTGTTCTTTCCATGGAGCCCGTGGTCAGGCTGTAGTAATGCCATGTTTGCATTTCAAGAGTTTTTCCTTCATGTTATCTGGAGGTGTAGCTTTCCTGAACTTCTGCCTGCCTTTGCTGGGATGCTTGCCCTCAAGAGAGTGGGTTAATGATCTCTCATCTAGCACTAAAAGCAAATTTGAACAGTGCATTTTTTGAAAAATAGATTATGAGGCAAAAGCAATAAATCAAGAGCGCCAACTTCATGCATTCCCATGTATTTCAGTGGAACAAATAACTTCTGGTACAAGGGAAGGTAATTAACAGAAAACAAACAGAAAAGAAATCAATTCATCATGCACCACCACAAGTTTGTTCACAGTATTAGAATAAGTTCCAAGACGTAACATTTATACCCGAGCCTATAGGTGCCTGGCATCCCATGGCAGCAGGCCAGGGATGCATGGAGGCGTGTTGCCCAGAAGCTGCAGGAGCAGCCACAGTGCATTGGAGCTAAATGAGATCTTCATCCACATTCCAGAGTGATGCTACAACCAACAGTAGTTGGTTGCAGTACTATGGTCCTGCAGACAAGTAAAGATCCTAAGTACAGGGCAGTTATTCATAAAGGGCGTACAAAGAAGTTACAAGAATTACTAAATAAGTATTAATCATATCAAAATTCTTCTATTGGGTTCCCTTTTGTTTAACCAAGTAGTAATCTGAGATATTATTGAATTCTACAATTAAGCAGATTACATTAGTGTGTAACAAAAGCTAAAATATGCCAAAAGAAATTAATTTACCAGATTCTGATAGACTGAACACGTAAATTCAACACAGAATACCAAAATATTAGAGTCAAGTGTTTTTAATGTTCCAAAAATTCATATCAAAGCACTGACACCAGAATTACATTTTAGTACAGATTAGAATTCACTAAAGGCTATTGTTCAATGCTGAACCATTTTACAGTTGTTATCACCTGAAAATATCAGTAAGGTCAAGTAACATCAACATGTAGGTGTAAATTCCCATGGTCAGCTGTCAGTTCCCACATGCCAAGTGAGAAGGGCAGGACCTTTGCTCTGCTCCCCACGATACCCCTGGGCTGGACCAGGAGAAGACACCTCAAGGGAAGGTGTTGGCAAATTGTCAGGGCAGCATCACTCCCCAATAACTCCACGTCTCAGCTCTTCTCTCTTTCACTTACTCAGCTTGGAGCAGCTTGTTTTACCACAGAGGTACTTTGGGAAGGTCAAAATGTTCAGGTGGATCAGAGTACATGAGACCCACAGGTTGCTAAATGTGTCTTCCACCTTCAGCCTCCATTCATTTATCCATTTCTTCTTTGCTGCTTCCTTCTCTCCTTGTTTCTCTGCAAAGTGCTGTAAACTGGAAGAGCACTAAATGCTCAGGTTGTGAATAAGTCATCTTGGAGCCTCTGTCTGCCACAGAACATAAAGTCATGGTGCTGTGGAACAGGGCCTGAAAATAGCTTAGATGTTAATTTTAAACAGTCTGTGCTCTATCACACGTCAGCAGGACTTCTTCCTTTCTCAGAAGCCTTTGCAGGCGTCAAACTAATACATTAATTACTTTTTCAAAGCAACACCTTCCCTATTTCCTTCATAAATATATGGAATACTTGAACGGAAAATTCAAAGCACCAAAATTCACAGGATTGGAAGAATTAGGGATAGTATGAATGGATGCATCTTCCGAAGAAGGTGTCATAAGAAAGCCTCTAAAAAGATCAAAGGAATCATCCTTTTGGAGCTCAGGAGCAACACTCAGAACCACATACCCATGGGCAACAACAAAACACAGCTGACACCTTCAGGCTGGAGAAGTCCACAGGAAAAATAAAGAAAAACACCTCTAGACTGAGCCCCAGGGCAGGAGAGCTCTCCTTGGGAAACAGACTGCAGACAAACTCCCCCCTTGCACTCCTACACGACCCCAGTGCAGCTCTGGCAGTAAACACAGTGACTGATAATTCAGCCACCAAGATTTACCAAGTAAAGATTGGCCAAGTAAAATGTAAAATATATCCCAACAAAGGAAAGACAACCCTGCCCCTGGGTATGACCTGCTGGGTTCATCCTCTCACCTAAATTGCACATCAAAAACACATTAACCACCTGAGCCCACGTGAAAGAGGCAACTTTGCACAAAAGCATGGGAATAAGATGCTGGGGGAAATAAGTATCAGCCTTCTATCCCTTCAAGCATCAAGAAAGGCTATTTCCATGATTTCAAGAATTCCTGCATCTTCCATCTTTTGCTATAATTGAAAAAAAACATTGATGGTGCTGTTTATGTCCACAACAAATGGCTTATGTGGCTATAGATCCTGTTTCAGTGGATATGAAATCACAAAAAAAGGCTGTATTTATAGTATCCTTTAAATCTTACAGCTTGCTAAATAAAGGGGGAGGGTTTTTCCCTCAAATATTTTCAGTCACACTTCCCTGAAAGTATACACATTGGGCAGTTGCAAAATCAAGATCTTTACTGAGAGCTTTTTCTAACTTCCAGGTTGAAATGCAGCACAGCCTGTATTGGTGGTAATTGCACCTTCTCCATACAGATAAACGCCACATTTTGAAATGGTTTATTTCTACTTTTCGGGAAGGAAAATTGAGAAAGGTAAAATGACTTGTCACTGTCACAACGCTTAAGCAGAATTAATATTAAGTTCTTCCTAAAATATGTCTTGTAAAATATGTCTAGATCTATTTTACCTTCTAGTGGGAAAGCATCAGTTCTAGATCTATTTTACCTTTCCTTGGCAAGCATCAGTTTCCTCTGAATTCATAACTCCTCAGAAATTTGGAAAGTCACATATAATGTTTTCTAGGGTTCAGCGTCAAAAAATTAATAATCTATATTTAACAAGTTGGGTTAAAAGTTCCTAACTTGAAAATTCATAGTCAAGGGAAAAAACACATTTTTTTCCCCCTCAAACATCAGTTATTTCTCTAACAAAGCCAACTTTTGATTTCAAGTTGTCTTGTCGTCTACAGAGAGTCTGAGGGCTTTTCTTAATGCGTCCTACCAAAACTCTCTTCCTTGAAAACCTAATTATTTGAGTGGTGAGGCAGTCCTTGAGCACTGAATGGGACACAGAATCAGTGGGGAAATACGATTATTTGAAGACAGCTATTTACTGTAGATGCAAAGGCTGCACTAAACACCTGGGGGTGCAAAGCTGCACGACAGCAAGAGTTGTGGTTCGTGGCACTACCTCCCCAGCTCTGCCACTAACATCCCCTGTGGTGATTTACTGCATCCAGTCACAACTCCATCTGGGGCTCTCCACTGACCGCTCCTAATCTCTTCCTGTGTCTTGGCTTTCTCACTTGTAAAAAGGCTGCAAATTTACTGCTATATTTACACTGCAGGTGAATACAGCACCCCTCTATGCCCAGCTATCACCCTCAGGACTTCTTTGATACCGTTGCTACAGCACACAGGGGATTTAAGTTTACTGCCTTTGCGGATCACTCCCAGCCGTATCTGCACAAGAAAACATTGCAGTTCACAGGGTGCCACTCCATCAATGCTGACAACAGCAAGGAGCACTACTGAGCCCCCATGCTTCACAGTCAATTTGTAGCCTAGAGCACATGAATACAGCACATTCTGACTCTACCGTTTCTTTCTGTTCCATCTAATGAGATATCACCGAAAGATGGCTGAACAAATTACATATATATGCCCTTGAATATATCCTCTTCCTCAGAAGTTTGTTGACATCTTAAAATATTAACTCAACTCTAATCCCCTGCCCCTTACCATGCTCCAACACTGCCTTACACTCGAGCCAGCAAACAGAGCTCCTGAGCCCCCCACATCTGTTTTCAATACACAGTCGGCCAGCTCAGCCCAACAGCAGCTTCAGGGCCGGGTTCAGCTGAGCTGGGCTGACCCTGCCCTGGGGCTGGACATCTCCCTGCAGATGGGGACGGCACCACCTTTAACAACTGCCACCGTTTTCTGCAGTGAGTGTTTAAGTGCAGCCTGAGGGCAAAGCATCATCAGACCAGCACAATACCTTAGTACCAAACAGCCCCTCCCAGTCCTGATGAGTTTACACCCTACACAAGTAAAATACAGAGAGTGGGGGAATAGAGATAACAAGGCTGTGAGTCTCCACCTTTCCCCGAATACCTACAGGCTTAATTCCTCAGGTGAAACTGCAGTGCCCTGCTTTGGGCTTATCAGACAATGTCTCCACCTAAAACAAGCTCCTTGAATTTGCTTGGAGGAAAACGCTCTCAGTTTCTTCAGGACACAGAGAGAAGATGCCATTTCTACTGGTCCCTTAGCCCAGGTATAAGCATTAAGAGCAAAGATGATGCACAGCAGCAGTGGTGTAACCTTTCTGTGGCCATCCCAGTAATGTTACATCTCCATTCAAGTTTCTTCCCTGCCTTTCATCCAGCTGCTGATGCCAGCTTGAGGCTCAGTACTTCTCAAGAATCAGACTGAGCTTTTGGCATATCTGGCAGCCCCTAACAGAGCTCTCCTACAACAACGTACACTGTACTGCCTAGAAAGCAACATCACAGCTGAGGACAAATTCTTATCGATCTGAGGGAATCTGCCCACAGAACAAAACTCCAGGAGAGGTGGAGCACACCCAGAGACTGAGCAGCCTCAGCAGTGCTAATGGTCCTTCTGACAGGGCCTGGCTTTTATTGGGCTGCTCCCTGCCAGGCTCCTCCTTCCTCCTGTCAATCACCCACACATAAAACCTGAAACCAATTACCCTTAAAAATCAATTAATCACCTTCCCAGGAACCTTTGCTTCCAGTAGTGCTTCCTCCCACTTGCACCCAAACTATATAAAGGCCAGTAGGTGGCTTTTTTTGTTTTGCTAGGAGGGAACTGGCTGGAAATCTGGCTGGGTGAGTAGCTATGCATGCTTTTGTCATGTGGGCTGCTGGAGCACCAACTTCGTGGGTTATCCAGTGTGTGAGTACTTCTATTTATTTTTAATTAACATTAAGTGCTTGGCTATTGCTATCTCTGTGTTTTTACAATTAGTAGCTTTTGAAGGTTAGCAGATGGGTAACAGTAAAAAGAAAATCCTTGAGAACACAAACAACCCTGTGAAGGCAGTTATTAGTTCTGTGGTAGACCTTTATCTTGGTTTTAAGATGTGCTGAAGTTTCCCAGGCTATTGTAGAGGAATTTCTTTCTGTGTTGGATGAAAGTTGGTTGTTTTACAAGTAGGTACTATTACTGATAAAAAGATAGGGTATATTCAGAACTGAAATAAATTTATACATCTTCTTTGAATTACTTGGGAGGTGGGTCAGGGCTCTTACCCTCACTGGAGTTCACGAGGACATTATGTAGTAAAGGTAAAAAGAGAGAAAATGTACAGTATGGCTGGCTAGAGCTAGAATCTTCTGCCTCCTTAGGTGTTAAAGGTTCACATGGCACCCCACACACAGTGGATTGCAGTACTTGGAATAGAAGTCCTATAATCTGATTAGCATTCTGTATGCAACTTTCTCAATGTTTACATTGATGTTTCTGAAGTATCTTTAAAAAAAAAGGTGTAAAGAGCTGAGTTAGTGCTGCTGTCCAGGGAACTCTTTACCTCCTGAACCTCCAATTTCTATATGAACTATGTTGGGGTTGTGACCCCTTGAGAAGCAGGGGCTTGTGCTGACAGCAGCTGTAGACTGACATCACAGGGATGTTGGCAATACTTTTCCTGACACAGCTAAAACAGGCAATGGTTATGGTAAGGAAATGGTTTAGCAGGCTGCTATACAATACATACCATAAAAAGAAAATGGGAAGCTTTAGGGTTTAGGAAAGGCCTAAAGCTGAGATAAGAAATAGCTGAGTTCATCTACCATTAAACTGCACTAGATGGGGGAAATGATTACAACTTAAGGCTACTTGTTTGTCAGGGGAGGAAAAAAAGCAATAACAGGAAGATTGTTGAGTATTTCTGAAACTGAGGTAGGAAAAAAGCTCATAATGGCTTAGAAAAAGCTTCTTTTACTTACAGAAGTTTTCAAAAAGAAAAAAGATAACATCCTGTCTCCTCAAATTCTTCGTCACTTAGCCTCACTTACTACTCTGCTATCCAAGTTCCTTTGCATTTTCTTAATGCAACTGTACACTTCCCCCATATCTTTATCTCATTAAGCATAACTGTTTACCAGTTTTGCCTGAAACAGTAATTATCACATGCAGTAACCTCCCTTTAACAGACTTTCCTGATGGCTATTTTTGTGTGATGCTAGTTCTTCTTTCCTCCTGCCAGCAAACTGTCTCCCAATTAGATTAGAACTGATACATGGGTTTCTTTCCTATGTTCCAGCTGCCTGTCCTGTTGAGTTTCTGTGTCAGGGAAGGCTAACAAATTAGTGTTAATTGTGTCCTGCAATTCAGTAATAGCTATTTAACAATATCTTTTTGGTAAGGATTGTCTTTATTTCATAGTGTTGTCTGACACAGGGTGTAAACAAATTATGTTACTGATTCTGTGCTGATCAAGCAGTGGTACTTTAGTATTTTTCCTGGCACTGTTATCCCAATTAAAGCTATCACAAATTTTCTACTGAGCCAGTAACTCCTTCGATTAATTTACTGTTCTCATTAAGAGTGTTCCAGGGTCTGTCTGTCACATTTGTTCAGGCTACACTCAAAATTGGCCCTAAAAAGGGAATTGATTTAAGTCTGCCCTTACTGCAAGAACTGTAATGAAACATTACATCTTCTAATGACAATCTGAAGAGGCACAGACCTACATAAGCAGAGGGATCAGAAGGGATTCACATGTCTTCTTGGGTTTAACAGCAGAAGATTGTGTTTGGCTGTTGCTGTGTCATTTAATTGAATGAAAAGGTTGTCTTGGAGTCACCAACTAGCTGAGGCTGGAAGGAACCTCTGGAGATTTCTAGCCTGGCCCCCCTACTCAGAGCAGTGCTACCTTGAGCCAGCCACTCAGGGCCACATCTGGCCAAGTTTTGAATAAATCTTCAAGGCTGGAGACTTCAGTTTGTCTGGGCAACCTATCACATTGGGACAAATATTTTCTTGAGCTCAAACGGGATTTCCTGTATTTCAGCTTGTGCTCATTGCCTCTTGTCCTTTCCCTGGGCACTGCTGAGAAGAGGTGGCTTTTCCTCCTTTACTCCATCTTCAAGAGAGATTCTAGTAACCATTCTTAGGTGTATAAATAACATCCTGGTTAGTACCGAATTCTAGCAAGGTGTGTGCAGGTGGGCCCATGCTTTGTGAGCACAGCTTTGCAGGAGATCTGCACTCCTTTCAGTTGGGTGGTCTGAAGGTGGGCTTGCTCTTGCTATCAGAACCTACTGGGTGCCAGAAGAAGTGCTGTTCTACCCTTTCTGTTTTTAGATACTGATCCTGCTTTCAGAGTAATAGACTAAAATACTTCTTTGCTTTAGTGTTAAAAGTTGCTGAAGTGAAGCAAAAGGTAATTGAAATTAAATCTTCATTTCTCGGTTCTCTACTTTCCCCCTCCCTTTCATCTTTTCCTTTTTAATCAAAGGGATGTTCCCAGAACTTTGCTGTGGTATTACTGAGTTGCAGCAGTAACTACCTGTGAATATGCATTATTTGGCCATATCTAAAGGAAGATGACCCCAAATTATAAAACATCAAGTTGCAATTAGAGGATATAGTGTGCAGAAACTTGCCTGGCACAGGCTGGTCTATATCTAAAAACACTGCATTAACCTGGACTTCAGAAAAGGCCATCAAGTTGTTTCTGCTGGCTCTGTAATGCCAGTGGTTATTTACTTCAGATGACTGGACACAGCTTTGTTTGACATGATTCAGAAAGGTCAAGGTCCAAGGCAGGTGGTGAGCCAGCCTGTGTGGCAGGGCTGATGTCCTGGGCTGGGGAGGGACGTTCCCTTTACAGGAGGAGGCCTCAAATGGCTCCTATTAAGTCCCTAATTTGGGACTCTCACATGCCCAAATGTAATGCAAATCTGCTGTCTTTCTTGTTTTCAATTACTGACAACAGAAGGATGAAATGGAAGTTTAAGGAAATAGTTGTAATGAGCATAACCCCAGAGACTTGTGTTGACTCCAAGTCAACTTCTGTCTTAAACTGCTTTGAACTCTTGAAGTTATGACCCAGCAATTAAACACTTGTGTTTCATGTTGTTTAAGTTAACTTTCTTAGATGAAAAAGGGGTCTGAAAGCACATGTTTGGTAACTGCTAAACCAGTTAAAGACTGAAGTCATCGACACATGAGATTTTTAGTGGTGATTGCAGTTGTGATGCAACTCGTCTACAGGGAAATAATGTGAAGGAAGATATTAATGTCTTCTTTTCAGCATTGGCATAAGCTACAAGACTTGTCTATGCTAAGGATGGTGAAACTTGGGTGCTTGATTTGTGCTTAAGAACCCAGTGTGTCAACCACAAACTTTAAAAGCCACTCAAAACCACAAAGGTGACTTTGTTTTTTAATTCAGCTGATCAACAATGTGTGCTGAGTTAATTGTTGAGCATCCATCACTTGTGGAATTGGTGGTCCTAAGTACTCCAGAGATCAGCTGCTAAGGTTCCTGAGTTTTAGGTTAACCTTTGGTTTTGTAGGGCTTTTTTTCCTTTGTGTTAATTCTGGTTTCATGTATCTTGATGGATTGTGTTCCAAAATGTGTCAGAGAGGATATAAAAAAAGGGCTATATGGGAAGACAGTCTTTATAGGAATATTGTGGGAAAGCAAACTAAAACCAATTACTAATTCCCCTTTTTGACTTCCGGGACAGTGCCTTTTGGTGTCACTTTTTGATGGCTAACAGTTATTTCTAGCAACTTTTGGGAGACAAGTGGTATGCAAAAAAGGATAAACCTCTGTGGGAAGATTTGTCTAGACAGAACTTCCTTAACATAATGTGGATGATTGCTTCCTAGCCTCCTGCAGGCTACCAGCTCAGAGCAGCTACAGCCACAGTGTATTTATGCCTGTTAAACCAGAAGTTCTGCCTATTGTTTTTCCTGCCTTCATTGCTTTCCACTGCTATAGTCCAGCTATGTTATACCAGGCCATTAAACATTCAGCATCCCGATTGTCTAGACAGGCTGAAAGACTGTCTGTACTCCCTTTCTCAAGAGTCAACTTTCCTAAGAACTAAAAGGCTCTTTGGAAAGCAAAGGTGCCAGAGTTCCTGGTATGAGACACATCTTCAGGCTGCCTTCTGAGAGAGCACAGAGTAACACACCCTGCTAGGGATTTCTAGCAGTACACAGAATTCCTGTGCAAGGCTCCTGCTGCTTCCCACAGAGGCTTCAAGCCTTTGACATTGCTAATGTCTTAAACAGCTTGCACTTACATTTCAAGGATACCAGGCTACAAAGAGATGTACCCTGTTAGCTGACAATGTCCTGCTGAAATAACAGAGGAAAGAACTAAAGTGGGGACTTCCTTGCCACAGAAGATGGGAAAGGGCTTTCTGAGGCAGAAAGGGTTTCTGTTTAGGGACCTGTGGACCAAGAGGGACACTTTGCTATGTGTATCTGCTAGTTTTGGCAATGTTAAACAAATAAGCAAACAAAAGAGCCATCTTGTTTTTACACATAACCTTTGTTTTCTTCAGTGCTGACTCGAGTCACTGTATAGTAAGAAGCAAGTACTTGTTTCTTGCAGGGTGAAAATGAATGTTGCCTCCGTTTGCAAACCGTAAGTTAGATACAATATAGGGGCCACTGATCCTGTTGCTGTTAATCTGTCTGCACACTCTGATGGTTGTGTGATAGATTACAGAAACATGAAGCTTTGATTTCAGACCCCAGGACAAGCCTGTGGGGGCTCTGTGGTGGGGAGGAAGGCAGGGCAGGCAGCCTGCACAGCATCGTTGCTGAGTCCTTGCTGTGCTTTTGGGAGCGAGGACATGGGGTACTCCCATCTGCTTCCCCTTCCCTGGGTGGCTGAAGAAACCTTGTGCTAGCTCTCTTAACTTCCAGCAAAGGGGAACAGCATCCTTGTGGAAGTGGTTAATAACCTGAGCTCTTTCAGAGGAAAGTAATTTTTGCTGTATTAGGTGAGCCCTCCAAGAACAGAGATGAACAAAGCCTTCAGACCGGGAGCCAGGGTTTTAAGAAGCAGTATGTGAGGAAGATGCCCAGATCAAAGAGGACAAATAACTGAATATGAGCACCCATAACTTTTTTTTTAACTCCAATTTTGCTTCCTCTACTAATCAGAATAAAAAGTAGGTTGCAGACTTATGCCACTCCAAGTCATATAGAGTTAACAGAAATCTGGTTACAGAGTTGAGTACATGGAAGTGCTGAAAAAAATCTGGGGTTAGAGCTAGAAATCTACCATGAAGTGTTTAGGGACTAGAAAAACAATTCAAGAAACTTGCAGTTTAATTAATCAGGAGATTGAAAGGTGACTTAGGCATGCATAAGTCCTTGTGGGGAGATAATGAGCGTGAAAGAGCTCTTTAATCTATCACTTAGAGCATAGTAGGAACCAATGACTGGAAACAAAAGGTGAATTCAAAGTTCAAAAGCATGGGCCTAGTTTTCTGTGGGGAAAAACAATTTACTGATGAAAATTAAAAACGAAGTCAATGTTCAGATGCCTTCAAATCAATATCCTTTGCTGGCAGCACTGCTTCTAGAAAACAAAGGTTATCTGACACAACACATGAATTAATGATTTCTGTGTCTTGGGTTTAAGTTGGATGAAACTATATTCCCTTCCTGTTTTAAAATATATGGGAAGAGATCTTTTCCCTAGTTCAGTGGAGAATGCAGAGAGGACAGTTCTTGGGAGAAAAGGAACTCAAGTAATGAGGACACCAAAAGCATTGCTCCAAGGGGCAGGGGGAACCAACATCAGGACACTGCCTAATAAAACAGCTTCCTTAAATGCGTTTGTTGGTCAGCAGTTTTGACTAGACCTGTCTTAGAATGAGCAAGGAAAGCGTAGTGGGGGCAGCTGGCTAAAGGCTAACTTTGGCTTGGACATAGGAATTGCTGTCCTGGCTCACAGGAGTGTTCCCCCTGGATAACTCTCCCAGCTAATTGTGGTGTGCTGCCCTGAGAGGGTGGGAATAAAAGAAAGGGAAACCTGATAGCCCAGTGTCCTTTGCTGGCAGCCTTTGGAGTTGCTGGATAATGTACCATGTAGTCCTTCAGCTCTGGGTACTGATTGGGCTCCTCTCAAGCTCTGTGTGTGGGTTTGGCCTCTGCATTTCAGTAGAGTTGGATGTAATAAAAGGAATGGAAAGGTCTAGAAAACGTCCCATAAGGAATTGGGGTTATTTATTCAAGAGATGATTTAATAGCCTAAGTACTGGGTTTGTTTTTTTTGAGGTTGTTGCAAAGGAAATGAACACTTTTCCTTCCAAGCTTGGAGGAGGCAGGATAAAAACTCCTGAATACACCTTGACTCAGCTTAATTTTGATACAAGGAAAAGCTTCCCAGTAGAATAATGAAGGGCTAGTAAGCATGTTAAGAAAAGATGTGTAATCTCTGTTAAAAGGCTTCAGAAACAGGTAGGACAAGACATCTGTCCAAATGACATGGGGTGATCCCAGTTTTGTTGTGCAGCAGATAAACTTGGGGTCCTTTCCAGTTCAAAGATATGGTTTTTTCCACCTCTTTTGGGGTGATGGTCATGGGCTGCTGCACTGTTTAGCTGGCTGGAGACTGTGACTTTCTGCAAATGGATATTGTGCTGAACAAGGTTCTAAGTGTTGCCAAAGAATGTATATCTCCTTCATTTTAAGTAAAATCTATCAGCCAGTTCAAAAGGCAAACATTGTTTCCTGATAAAATGCAGCTGGTGTGCACATGAGCTTAGTCAGCAGACTATATAATAGCATAAGCTTTCCATGGCCATCAGAAACATCAAAAGCAGAAAGTGTATTTTAAAAAAAAAATCTCTAACAGATTGCTATAATTATTAAATGTGACGCATCACAAGTAGTGATGGAGTATGGCTGAGATGACACTACCCAGACAGGAAGGAATAATATGGCTTTGGTCTCTGTCTGTGTGTAGAGATTTCAAATCCCAGAGAGTGGATCATCAGATACCAGAGTATGTGTAGCCCATCATTTAAAATGGGTTTGCTCCCAGGAGAGAGGCATATATTTACTGAGACATTCATCTACAGCTTTTGTGCAGCTTTAATGCCATTCTACTTGGGAACAGGGGGAAAAATAACCTGTACCAAGCTGTCCAGGGGACTGCCCTGCTGGGCTGGACTGCTGTGGTCACACTTAGCTGCAGAGTAACGCTTGCAGGTCCCGGGCAATTCATGTCAGACCTCTCTGTCTGTGGCTTATCAATGCAGACACAGGGAAGTGACAGGGACAGCAGAGCTGCTTTGTGAGAGCCTCCCGGGTACTCCTGATGAGCTGCAAATCAGCTCCTCTGTTGCCTCAGCTTGCCCTTGTGGGGCTGCATTTCATATGCTTTCAACTCCAAATGGAAGCAATAAGGTAGGATGGACATATGACTGCTGCCAGGAGAAAGTCTCAGATGGAGCTGTTCTGAACTTTCCCCTTCCTCTTTAGATCACATTTCCCTTAAGGAAAAAAAAAAATCCTAAGGGGTGCTCTTATGTTTCTGGTAAGAAGGAATTAGAGGCACTTAACCCATTGCAACCCATTAAAAATTGATAAAGCAAATCAATAGTGATTGCCTTTTCATGATAAGCCTTTTCACAGCAGGGTGGATTTTCTTTAAAATAGGAAGCAGAGTACCTTTTTACAGTTTGTACTTTTAATCAAATTAATTGGATTCTGTCTGAATTGCCTGCTGCAGTCAAAACAGGCTACTGCTGGAGTGATGAAAAGGCTCTGGCTTTATATTGACAGGGCTGTTCTGGGTTGCTTTTGGTGTTTTGTCCCAGCCTTATCTGCTTTTCCTGACCTATAACTCACAGAATTAACAGTGCTAGACTTCTTTCTTTTGTAGTCTTAGAAGGAAAAACTCCATGGGCCTGTCATTGGTAACTCATCTTCTTGCAAAGATGTCCCTCTACTATGTAGTGCAGTCATCCTATGACTCCAGCTAGATGCCTTTTTTAATTCTGAATTCCACTTTGCTTAAAATTCAGAACTAACTGAAAAACTGTCAGGGCCCTGAAAGGTGGGAAACTGACTTTAAGAAACCCCCTAAACCATGAATTTTACATCATGTTGCTGTTTGTGTCTTCAGGTTTTGCATTTGCAGGTGTATCTCTGAACATGAGGGGAAGAAATTATTCAAAACCTAAGGACTTTATTTATTCATATAGAAGCAAGAGTATTAAAAGGAATGTCAGGCTGTGTATCATAGGACTGTGAGAACAACAGTGGTTAAACAAATGGAGGGAAAAGAGGGCAGAAATATCAATTTTAAGCTATTTGTTTTTTCATTAAGTTGAATGCCTCACATGACTAATTTGGAATGTTAATAAATATCACAATAACACTTATGAAAAAGATAAGCATATGGCCTCCTAGAATTGTCTATGTGTTGGAAACAAAAAATAGCTTAAGACACAGCTGTGTTAGACACCAACTGGCTCTGCCTTGTTCCCTGGGGAGATGCTGTGCTGGGAGGCTGAACACACACGGGAGCAAGAAGTGGCATGTCCAGAATTCTGTGCACAAGCTTCAGCTGCTTTGATTTCATAGAATGTCCACAGCATTGCCCAACACCCTCTCTCACATGAAGTCTCATTAAGGCAGAAGGACTACTGGGCTGTTTATCTAGAGATCAGAACCTACTTTTGCTGTTGCTTCCTAGGAAAGATAAAGGAGTTAAATATTTGAAAGTAGCATAAACCAAAAATTTCAGCCATATTAATTAATAATCACATCAGCTTAGAAATGGTTATTTTCACCCATTCTTTATTCTCTTGTTTAAATGAGTAAACTGACGTCATCTGTTCTGTGTTCAAATACCAAAATCACAAATATGTGATATGATGCAGTAACTGAAAGAATTTTTTCAAATTGTTCTATATTTGAGACTCCTCTAGAATAGATTAATATAAAAGAGCAAAGCTAAGAAAAGCCCAGCACTGTGATTAACCTATATGCACTTTTAACATTTGTGATGCTGTCCCTAACACGGGGAGCTGGATCCCTCTCTCAGAAACTAGCTCATGTCTTTCTAAATGTTGCCCAACTGCTATTTGCACATCCGCAGTGTAATTGAGATGTTGGTTTGCCTATAAAAGAGGTGCAAGTTTAACATTGATGTTTGTATACATACATTGTATTATATCAAAGAAGTTAGGTGGCCTTTACAAATGATTTCCCAAGCACTGCTAAAACTATTTACAGGAACTTTTTAATGATATTAAATGGCTTTTAGGAGGAGTGTCAAAAATACCCCATAATGAGGTACCTGGAAGTCTCCTCCTTACATAAAAATAGGCAGACATATGAGTAAGACACACCAGGTTTGAATAAGTACATGACATAGATTTAATTGCCACGTTGCTCTCTCTATTTCTGCCATGTAGGAGCATGGATTATCATTATGTGTGAACTGGGATACAGGGAAGTTCATGTGGCATCCCTGTGCCTGTCTGCAGGGGGCCCAGCCAATGCCACCCAGCTTGTTGCACTGAATTAAGTCTCAAAACATTCTATGAAATAAAGTCTAATCTTCTTAGCAAGGTAAATTACTCTTAGGAGCCATCTGCCTTTACCCTTAAAAAAAAATGCCTCTTTAAATGTAAATTTAGCTTTCCACCAGAGACAGTATTGCCATGGCAACAAACGCAAGAAAAATAAATGTTGCTTGCTACAAAATAAGGAGTGGCTTTCCTCCAAGACATACTCCATGTGAAATAAAATATGCAGCTATGGAATTATTGTATACATGATCTCGGACAGTAAAAAAGAGTATCAGTCTTTTCCTAGAATGGTTCTCTGAGCCAGTACCGAATACAAAATTGCTTGTGGTGAAGAAACGTATTGTATACTTAATTTCATGTGCTATAAAGTAGAGCTCTCATCTTGCAGTTTGCTCTGGAGGGACTGGAATGCTACAAACTTGAGTGCAGTGTCAGGCAGGCAGCAGGAGTTTACAGAGCTGGAGTCTAAAATGTAATCTCTCCCAGGTAATTTATATTACAAATGCTTTGCTGTGTGAGTTTGCTCTGTACAGTCTGCCACTGGAGGGGTTTGTTATTCAGAGAGCATAGAAGTAGTGGTTCAGATCTCTCCTTTCGTTGAATGAAAGGAAGAATGTGTTCAGGTTAGGCCTGTTTCAAAACTGAGATTGATGAGTGGTGTACTTTAAATTGCTCACAAACAAATTCCTCTCTACCTCTTCCTGCATCAGTAACCCCCAACAAAGGTCAAGTTGAGGAGACACCCAAGATGGACAATATCATTATTTGCAAGACCCAAATTCCTACACGGTTAAAAATAGGTTTTTTTTATAACGTATACTTTGCCATTTCAGGCTTCAACTCTCACAGTATACAACTATAGCAACACTTTTCAAACACTGCCGTTGTCGATTAAGCTCTTCCCTCTTGCTGTATGGCAGGCAGGGAAACTGCACATTATCCCCCCCTTAAAAACCTGTTAAAGAACTAATTTCTGATGATTTTGGCACGTGACTTACTGTGAGAATCAGCAGGAGCAGCACTGAAACAGTAACCTACTCTTTCCCTACCTTAGCTGCTGAGTGGCACGTTCAGTGGCATCGCCATCTGTCGCTTTGGGTATCACTCTGTAACTCTTATTGAAATCAGAGGAGTAAAGTTGAATGTTTCCAGCGGTGGCACGGGCAGAACTTTGTACAACCTCCTCTCCTGAGAGAAGATCAAGAGTCAGTTTCAGCAAAATATTGTCCTTTTATGTGTGCAAACAGTTCTGCAGGAAGTGTAAAGCTGGTATGTGGGGATGGGTTGCAATGGATTAGGCAATTTATCAGGGAGCAGTCAGCTTCTCCTGCATGTCCTGACCTGCCTGACCATGAGCTCGGCAGGAATACCTGCCGTGGGTCACACTGTGGGCTCTGCTGCTGTCCTGCCCTGGGCAGCAGCTGATAACAAGGTGAGTAGGGAAGGAACAAAGGTAACAGGATGCACAGGCACCAATCCTTCCACAGGTATCTTCCTGCTCACCCGAAGTTTTGGCTTACCTGCACATAGCACCTGTGCAACCGCCCAAGGATGTGTCCTTGGACAGCCTTTTGTACCGAGTGCTCGTCAACAAGCGCCTTTCCGGGGTGATTCAGGGGATGCTGGAGCCCAGGGAGCCGCTGTCCCCTGCTCTGCTCCTCCTTATGGAGAGCTGCAGCCGGGTGACACACCGCACCCTCATCTAACCCCTCCAGCACCATGTCCCACCACACTGAGGCGACTTCAGTGAGCGAGACGGAGGTTTTGGTGAGTGCTACAGCAAATGTAAGCGCATAGAGGGCACAGGGCAAAAGGGAAGGCAAGCAGTCCACCCGGCTCCTTCCCCTCACACACGGCCCCCCTCAGAGCCGGGTCCCCCCAACACCGCTCCCCTCCCTCCCCTCCGGGCGTAGCCCCGCCCAGCGGCCACACGGCGCATGCGCGCAGCCGCCGATGCCGCGGGCGGGGCGGGGCCGTGGCCATTGCGGCCCGGGCGGCTGAGGGGACGCGCCGCCGCCGCGATGGTGTCCTGGATGATCTCCCGGGCGGTCGTGTGAGTGTGGGGCTGGGGCGGCGGGAGGCGGCTCATCTCCCGCGGCAGAGGGTGATCCTGGGGGAGGCGGCGCCCATATCTTCCTTCCCGCAGTCTCCCGCAGCCGGGCGCCTTGGGCGCCGCTTGAGCATTCTGTGCCTCGGAGAGTCCTTGTGCGCCCAGAAACTCCCGCAAAACCCGCACCGGGTTCCTGGCGAGCACAGCTTGTCCCTCCTGGTCGCTCCGTGTGTCTCCTGCTTTAAGTGCGAGTTTCCTGGGGCTGCAGAGCCGGCAAACTCGGGCAGCTTGTGCCTGTCACACGCGAATTGCCACCGTTGCTTGTAAATCGATATAAAGTAACCTATAAACCTTTTTAACTTGTGGCCGATCACAACCTATAAAATCCGGTTCCCTTCTGGCTCGTGGCAGAGCTGAGGGCTGTGAGAAGGGCGGCGAGTGCGAGGTGGGGGTCTGTGGTCAGTGCGGGTCACCAGCAGGCAGTGTTGCTGTATTTTGGGCCTCGTGAAATCGAGTTTTTGGCAGCCGAAGAGGCGAGCTTTCTCAGGTGGGAGGTATCACGCTACAGGTTTTGTAAGTTCTGTTTGAGAAAGAGTAAACTGCGATGCAGCCCCTGGTGTTTCTCACGGGCACTGTGCTGTTCCTTGAAACTGCTGGGTTTTGTGCTCATTTGAATAATATTGCCTCGTAAACGTTGAGTAGAATTTGGGCAGCAGAGTCTTCCTCGTGCTCTTTGCTGAGAAGCACTGGGGCTCCCAGGGCTTATTGGGTCACTCAGGCTGAGATTTGCTGCGTGTGAGTTTTTGCCAGGCAAATGAGGTGAATCTGCGCACAAAGCAATGCAACAAACATCCGAATTAGTGTAAAGTATGTGGCAGGAGCGTACGACCCAAAGCAGGGTGTAATAATAGGATTTTCGTGTTTCACTGGTGACAAACATTCCCCCTTAAGCTGTCTGGTGTAATTTCATCTGAAAACTTCGTTGTCGGGAAGCCCTCTCAAACCACCAGGTAGGCTTTGCTGCTGCAGCCCTCTCACCTAGATAAGTAGCAGTTTTCTCCCTCTTGCTGCCACCCCCTTGGGATTTGTCACATAATTGAAACTTGCAAAGTAGAGCATCGTGTTCCCGAGTTGGCGAAGGACGACACTGGTTTGGAAGAGAGAGAGGCTGTGGGAAGAACCGCTGTTGGTGCACTTTGTCAGCGTGGTCTTCCTGTGGGCAATACACAGCGCCAGAGGCAAGAGGCATAAGCTTACTTTCTGTACATGAGATGGAGCTGCTGAACCTGTTTCTGCCTCCTTACGTAAGAGCACCGACCAGAAAATTCTTATTTTAACAACTTAAACTGTGTGGTTTGAAAGGGAAATCGCAGCAATGCCAAGCACCTTGATTTCTGATGACCAGATTCTTTGGTAGATGGCTGTTTTTTTCCCCTGAAGTGGGATTTCTAAGGGTTGTACTGGCGTTTTGAGGATTAAATCCTCTACAAGCCAAACCAATAGCACAGAGAATGAAGAGAACAGCTACTGCTCTCCACAGATTTATTGCAAAAGGCAATAAAGGATAATGTACTGTGCAGTTCCATGTAGTTTAGTTTCCTGGTTGCCTCTGGTCACTTGTGTGGCACTCACTTGTGTGCCCTAATTATTTTTGCTAAAAATGGAGTCCTTAATGTTTTTTTCAGATTCTATCCACCTTCTTGAGGCCTTGTCTCCTAGCTGTGGGACTTAAATAGTTTGCCAGTGTTCAACTTCTCAGGAAGGGGAAAGTGTTCAATGAGAACTTGGACAGCTTTGAGACTATTGTTTAACTTTGCTTAATAAAGCAAAATTCATGTGGAAACGGAAGGTGAGAAGTAGCATGAAAGTAGATGTGGTGTGACATTAGAGGTCTTAATTCAGTGGTGCTGAGACTGTCCTCCTTGTCCTCTTTCCTCAGTGTCCATTATGCCATCTTCCTCTTTGATCTGGTTCCCTTCCTGGTCTCTTTCCAGACATACCTGTTCCAGTGACTTTGTTTCTCTGACTTGTGTGTTAGGAGTTTGGGAGGTGTGGACTGCCTTTACCTCAAATGCCATAAGAAACATGGAAATATTTTTAACCACCGTGTAGCTGTGGAGACCTGGGGTTCTCTCTTGTTTCTGTAGCATTTTAATTCTGGTGTGGTGACTTTGTGTCTGTGAGAGCTGTGGGTATCACACCCTGTCTGTATGTTGTGTGTGGGCAGCTGTCAGGAGTACCTGTGGTCCTGACTGGTGATGGGAAGGAGCAGCAGTTGTTCTGGCTGTGGCAGAGTTCTCCTCCCCCAACTGACCTAGTATTTTTCAGGGCCAAAAGAGCAGCAAAATATTAATTTGTAGGTGTGTGACAGTGCCCTCTTCTGACTTCTGACGTGGGGACTTGTCCTGACAGGCGTGTCCCGAGCAAACTGCCCTCTGATGCAGTTTGAGACTTCGCAATTTGGGATTCGCCAACTCCACTAAAAGAGTTTGGTTAAAGCTTTAAGGATCTAGGGAATGAAGCTAGTAGAGAATTAGAATTCTTGATTGCATGTGAATTGTCTTCAGGACTCATGCACAGGAAACAGGGAGTGGTTCAAATTCACTGTTCCACGTACAGATCTTTGTTTTAATGAGATCGTTTCCCTTTGCTCTATAAATTCTCTTATACTTAAGCACCTCAACTTGTGAAATAGCTTGTACTAGTTGGATGTCTTCTCCTTTATGTCAAGAAACAGAAGGCTTGAAGCACATAATTAAAATATCTCTTAATTTTTCAAGTTTCGTGTCTGTGGGTTGCTGCTGTAATAGGTACAGGTCATTATTACTTCTAAAACACACTGGCTATTGCAACACTTTTTGGAATGTTTACTACAGGGGTTTTCCTTTTTTCCTGCTGTACAAAACCAATAAGAAAATAGTACTTTCTTTCAGAGTCTCAGAAAACTCGTTGGTGTGGTACATCTTGTCAAGTTCTTAGTCCCTAATGGTGGGAATAGCTTTTAAATTTGTGGCTGCCCGTCTTGTTAACTTCAAATAGAGCTTGTGCTTGACTTTTAGTCTGCCTTTTAGTCTGCTTTGATTGCTCATTCTTCTCATTTGTAAGGTCTGAGCAACTGTGTACACATCAGTTGCTGAGACAGTATTTAATAGTAAACACGCTGAGTACTTGTCAGTCACAGCCTGGTATGGATGAGATCAGACCATCCTCTTGTGCCAAGCAAAGATGTGAAGCATCCTAAATACCAAGTAGATGGCCATTTCGTACTTGCAATCTGTTAGAGCAGACTGTCTGCTGTAATCTGTTAACTTTTCTCCCCTCCTCACTCAAAAACGAAAGTTCCCCCATCTGTGTTGCTTTGCAACACTCTCTACCCTCATGTTTAAGTACGTGGTTTGTTGCCAGTAAAGTTGGTCAGCATCCATGAATGTTGGAAGGGAGAGTTGCAGTGGTCCATGGGAGGATGTATTTGTCTTGGGTATTAGTAGTTAGTTTTCTGTTTGCACATAGTGTCTGCCTTCCCTACCCCAATTTTAGAGCCTTGCAATGAGCAAAAGATGGACAGGTAAAAGAGTCAGTAAGTGTTCCTTGCTTCTGATGTTAGATTATAACTGGAAATAGGTTAAGCTGGACAAAGACTGTCTGGGGGACACAGGAGGTGACCTGAAGGCAGGTATTAGTCTCTGTCAGCCTTTGCTACTTCACACATTGAAGCTGTTACTTTCATGGTAGTTTCTAAGGCATTGTCTTGCTCTACTTTTAATACTTTTTTTTTTTGGTTTGACATTTCCAGCTGCCCCTAGAATTGCTAGACATTAGAGAATGGGTGGCTGAAGCCATAGCTTCTGTGTTGATTGGATTGTTGTCAGGAATATGTGGTTTAGAGTGTAGGTGTTGTTTTATGCAACAGTGTATGCTTTGTTTGTAAACCTAGATTGTGTTTTGCTCTTGGAATACAATTTTTAAACTAAAAGCATGAAGGACAAAAATATTTACCCTCTTGTTTGCCAATCAACTTGCTGTCAAACACGTTGTCTTGAAACTGTCACAGCTCATCAGACGGAATTAAGTAGCAATACTACAATGAGTTGTGTGGAAGAATCTTCAAGTCAGAAGGGCTGTTTTTGGGAGAGGCTTTTTTTTTTTTGACTTGTTTGTAGCCTGCTCTACTGTCAGGATGGTTCCAGCTGAACGATGAGGGATGTTGAACTGATGCTGATGCTGCATTTCTTCCTGTATCCTTTCAGTTTAAAGGCCTTTAAATTGCTGATGCACCTGTGGGGGGGAAAAAGAGCTGCTGTCAACATGTGAGGGATTGAGATGGAGAGATGTGCTGAAATGTCTCTCGTCACAGAACTGGACTCAGTCACCATGTATCAGTTATCCTTGGCTTCTCATGCTATGCTTAACTAGATCTCACTGGCCTGTTGCTGTGAGGGGCCATCCTGCCCTCCACCTTCTGCTTTTTTGCTTTCCACAGGGTCCAAAAGTTGCCCTGTGGCCCCAGGGTGAGTCTGGTTGTTTTGCCAAGCCGCATGAAAAGGAGCACTGACAGAAATTGATGTGTTAGTTTGCAGTGAACTGCCGCAGCTCATGTTCTGAGGTTGCTAGGTGAGTGCTGTGTTGAGCATGAAAGGTTGCAGGACAAAACTGGCATTGTTTTTGGACTCAGTTATGACCAGACTGGTTAAAGCTACTCTGAAACTACATTCTTCCCTTGCACATTGCTGCTTATTCTTTCTAGTACTGAAACTAGTTCCAGTAATAACAGTGCAGCTGCTCTAATCAAACAAGGTGTCAGATTTTTTTAAAGCATCTTAAATTTTATAGGTTGAAATCTGTAAGCATCTGTAAGTTTAGGGATTATGTGTATTGTCCTGTCTGGGAAAGTTGAAAATCATTTACATAATTCAGCAGTGAAATCATCAGAGCACTTCTCTCCAATAGTTCAGCTTCTCAGTGGGGCAATCCTAATATGTACAATGAGAAGTGTCTACTCACTCAGTTCCATTTGTAACACCTCCTGGGTTGGTTAGGGCCCTGCAAAATGACTGGCTCTGACAACTTGTTAGGAATAAGTGTCCCCCGTTGCCTGCCTGGCACACCTTGCCTTAAATCAGTATTTGCTGTGCAGCCTGGCTGCTCTTTTCTGCCCCGTGTTCAGGGGAGGGAGGAGGTGCAGAGCGTGCTCAGAGTCCGTGTTCACAGCCCGTGGCAGGAGGGTGGGCTGAAGCTCAAAACAGATGGAGCACGACAAGAGGCGTCCTGTGGAGTCTGACGTTCTTACTTAATGGTCTTGGCATGTGCTCTTGTTACAAAACGTGCTGAAATCCACATCTGTGTCCTATGCATTATAGATAAAAGAATTCCAAGAACTGCATGGTCTGGCACAAAAGGAGGTTTCTAATTAAAACAAACAACCTCCACTCTTGCATGTTCCACAAACTGAAGTCTGCCTCAACCAAGCGTATCGGAGGCTCTTGAGTGTTTCTGCACCTTAGATGGAAGGGCTTGTCTCTCCTGGTTATTTTGTACAAGAGACAGCTTTTAATATCCCTTTGTAACCCTGAACATCCCGAGCCAAATTTTGGTATTTAAAAAAGTTGTGTTGGCTTCATAATTAATATTTGATACGAAGTTATTAAAAATGTATGTAAAAAACATGTCTGGCAAAACCCCCTGTTCTGGTGCTTCGCGTGTAAAGAAGCTTTCTCTGAGCTTTTTGGTCCTTTTCATTCTGCTTTTGAAATTGCAAAATTTCAAAGCCTGTGAAAGCATTGGGTTTTTACAGAAGAGAACACCACAGCTGATAACAATAGGAGTCTCTCTGTTGTCAATCTTTCACACTTTTAAGACCTGCCAAATTAGACTAACAGTTTACTGTTGGAGAGTCTGGGTAGGAAAGATCATGGTAAGGTTTTTGGTGACCAGTCTGACTTGAAACGTGATTGTCTTCGTTGGCACTGAATAATCAATCTGATGAGATGCTTTTGGACAGGAGGGAAATAAAGCACCCACAGTGACTAACTCTGCACTGAGCCTTTTGTCAGCCATCGCTGTTACTTTGCAGTTCAGTTTATCACTGACAAAATAATAGGGCGTTGCTCTTGTTTCTATGGTGCTTTATAGTCTGTCTGCAAGCATCGACATGGAGGTGGGTTTAACTGGATGGGTGTTTTCCCCGTGTTTATCATCTCTGAAACATTGCTGACGTATCCTGAAGACAGTTGGAACTTGCATTTGATGTCGAAAACTAAGTGCAGTTTATTTCAAAAGCCTCCATGTTGGCTTTAAGTGCAAGGATTCCTAGAGCAGAATTGTTCCTGAAGTGAGAAATCTGACAATGCTGTACATTCTTCTGCTAGTAAAGCTGTTGGAACTTGCAGTGCTCAAAGGGGAAAATCAGAAAACAGTTTGTGCTTGTACCTTCCTACCACTGTCTGGTTTTGTTATTTCCTCCCCCCACCCTGTTTTGTAACTCATCGATCAAAAACATGGAAAGGAGAGTGAGGAAGATGGTCAGTAGCTTAGAGATACCTTAATTACTTTTTATAGTACAGTAACATTACCCTGAAGTGTAATATAAAAACACACAAAANCCCTGGTCCCTGCCCTACAGCTGCCCCAGTCCCTTAACCCCCCCGCCCCCCCCCCCCGCTCTCCCCCCCCCCCCCCCCCCCCCCCATTAGGATTTTGTTCTAGAACACGTGGTTTTCCTTTATGTCTAAAGGCATGTATAGTGTTACTCAGTTGCAGTGTATTTAGTATTAGACTGTTTTAGATGCTGACCTATTCACATTTTTCAGCAAGAAACTGCTTACTGTTCACTTGGAAGACAATAAACACAAAATACATGTTTTACATGACTGCTTTGGCAGTCATTATTTGCTGTACATGCAATATGAGCACCGTTGGTTTTGATATTCTACTTCTAGAACTTTGAGTGGTAGTTTTTCTTGTCTAAAAGTTAACCTTCAGTGCTTAAGATAAAAGGAATTTACATTTGTAGAAAAAGAAAAATGTGAACTGGGCAAATCACCTTTCATTTGCATTTGGAAAACGACCTTTCTGAAAAGGCACACATTTCTTTTGTATCTTCTGTTTCTTAGCCTGTTAATAGATTACCAGTGAAGCACACTGGTGTTAACAGAATTCTTCTCTCAAAAATGCACAGTGTGCATTATCTGGTTTTGAGAGCAAAATCTACCCCTCATACTCCTGTGTTTGTGTGGGTCTCTAAAGAAAAAAAACCCCAATTGTTGGGGGTCAAAAGGGAGGAAATTAAGTAGCTTTTAGCATGGTATTTTTGACATTAAGCTACTAATACAAGTGCGTGAATAAGATGGGTAGAGGTTCTGCTTTTGTTGTCCGTCTTGTTGTCTAACAGGATATTCCCAGAGTTCTCCAAGTACCAAGTATAGCTGAGGAAACACTTAGGAATGATAAGTCCAGATGTTATCTCATCAGTATCTGCCAAATATAAAGTTCGTGGAAACCTTTTCCTCTGTGCAGTGGGGAGGGTTGGTTTTTGAATGCTCTAAGAGGCCTCAGAAATACAGTTCTGGATCACAAGATTAACAGAATTGCTTGAAGATCAAGGACCTTAAGGCAAAAAATTGAGATGTAAATAACTTAAAATGATCAAAAGCAAACCCCCCAGCTGTCTGTGGAAGAGATAAGACATGTTTACTTTTACTTCGAGAGTTGGTGTTATGTGGTTCCACTTATTACTTTGCTCAAATTGTGGTGGTTTTGTAGCTTTTCCTTGGGAGGGGCAGGGCCTTTAGGCTGGTCTGTGATGACACCCTTAGGCTCCAGGATGTGTAATGATTAAATAGGAGCCTTTGGGTTTTGAACTTCACTTTTCTCCTTAGAATGGCGCAGATTAATATTCCACATAGTATAACCAATAGCATTGTGGGCACTTGCTCTTTTTTTTTTTAATGCAATCCATGTGTGGTTATGTGTAGTGTGGTTTGCCTTTAACTGACAGACAGCTCAAAAATAAAATGGGGTTTTCCTTGGAACAAGTAGAAGCACTTTTTTATTTGGGATCACTATTTTAAATGTTAGTTTCCTGTAGCCACTCATTTTGATGTTGATAATGCTCCAAAAATACTGACAGAAGGTACTCTTGTGGATTTTAACTTGTGAAATCCTCTGAAGTCCAAGAAACTAAGTGTCAAGTGCATATGTAACTTAACCTCATGACAATAAAATTAAACACCTCGTTTTAGGTTTGTAAAATGTTCCTGTTTAATCTTGTTCAGCACATCATCTGCATTAAATTAGTGATGTCTTTTAGAACTCTCAGAAGTGTCCTAAATTGAGAGGATCTGTATGTGTAGGGTGTAGTACCTCCAGGAGCAGTAAGTGTAAAAGACTTTGTGAAACAAGAAAGCTCATAAGTGTCTCTGGCTTCTGTCACTTACCTTTATTATGTGAACCCTTTTAAAGCACAATCACGTAAAACAGAGTTTATGCTATGCGACAGTTTCTTTGAACATGCTTGTAGGTATCACCTTTCATCTTTAAACTTAAAAAAAACCTCTGGACTTCCTTAATTGTGGTTTTGCTCCCCTGCTTTATAAGTAAGCTTAGTCATGCATCTACTAAATAAAAATAGAAAATATCTGCTGAAAACTAGACTTGGTTTGACCTTCTTTAAAAAATGGTAAGTAGGAAATTAGTCAGTTGGTTTCTTCTGACATCTCTAGTCCAACCGTCAGTCCTTGCTGATGGTTACAAGAAAAGCACAGTTTAGTACAAGGACTCACTCATATCAGACTGTTTCCGGTACATTTGTAGGAAGATAACTTATTTGAGGTTTAAATAAGTGAGCAGCTTTGGCGATTAATACTTCTCCAGCAGGGGTGAAATGTTGCTATTGAGCTTGAGCTAAGAGCTGCGTGGAACACTGAAGTTCTCTGCTGAGGATGGCTCTGTATTGGAGGCAATCAGTGTCTGCTGCTTATCACGTGGAGGTGTTACAGATCCCTCCTTTCAGTTCCTCGGTGTGAGTGCGTGGAAGGTGTGAGCTCAGCTGCTGAGTGTTCTGCACTCGTGGGTCAGGTCAGTGAGTCAGGAACAGGAAGGAGCACAGGGGCTGTCAGGACTCTGTTACAGCAGCAGTCAGACATGTGTGTTAAAATCCAGCAGCGAATAGGTGGTCATGCAGGGAAGTGACTAATAGTTTTATAACAATTTCTATTCCTGTTACGTTTTCTACGTGCTTTCCAGTATTATCTTTTCAAAATCTTCTGTACTACAGGGTTTCTTGGCATTTTGACTCTGTTTTGAACAGGATTTGGGAGCCAGTGGGGATTTTGGTCTTCTGTTTTGCTTTTTAGTGACATGTTGATGGTATCTCCAGGCTTGTGCCCTTCTGTTGAAATGTACCTAAGGCATATTGGGTTTGTGTCCAGCAGCACAAGGGAAGCTGGCTGGTCGTGGACACATGTTTTGGACACCATCTTCAGGCATAGGCACAGACTCTTCCAGGGAGGTTGACATGCAGATAAGTAGCTTCTCCCCAAGTACTAATGCACTGTGTGGGATCTGTGTGATCAGGAGGTGAGTTGATTCACAGGGTTTATGCACCAGTAGTGCCTGGAGAGCTGTGTTAGAGCACTGATGCAGCTTGGCCTTGTGAAAGAGTTTCCAGGCTGACTCATCGGAGAGGGCAGCCTGGATTTTGCTTCAGGAGTTGTTCTTTAGCAGTACCTTGTTCCAGATTGCCAGAGGCCCCTGAGAGAGGGCTGTTAGAGCAAACATACAGTAGGTTCTCATTGCTGGGCAGTGGAACTTGAGGGACTTGTGTTTGTATCTTGCTGGCTGGTGAACTGCCCTGCTACACTGCAAGCAGTAAATTGGAAATTCAAGGGTAGTTCTTGCTGAAGGAGGTAACACATCTGTGTGTTTAGGTACCAAGGTAATGATTAATTAAGAGCACTGTCTGATCTTGATTGTGTTATGTAGGGTTTTGTAGTAGCAATTAGAATGAGAAACAGGCAACCTAGAAAACGCTCTGAAGGTTTACAGTGCTTTCAACTCTGTGAGTGTATGGAGAAAGCAAATAGCAGTTCTGAGGAGAATGCATTTATAGGTGAATTTTGCTCTAAGTAATGGCAGGAAAGGAAAACCCTCATGTTGGACGCAAAAAAAAGCCTCTGCATAGAAAATGGGCTAAAAGTTTGAATGGTCTTTAGGCATCTAAATCTTGTTTCCTCTGAGAGAAGGCTGGTGGGCCCACGTGAGTATGTGATCAGTGTTACTGCTGTGTCTTGCCCATAAGTACAGCAGCACTTCCACACAGATTCCAGTGAGAACATCCCTCACAGAAGAGATTTTTTTTTTCTGAATTTTTTGTTCTGCTCTTTCTAGACTTCTGAAAGAAGGTTCAGGCAGGGCTGTTTCTATGTTGAGACAACATGAGGAGTACCCGGCAACAGGTTCCCTAATTTGGGCTAAGTCAATAAATATTCCATAAACATGAGCGGGTAGGATACACGTAGTAGAGCCTGGAGCTCTGTACTCGTAGACAGGTTTGATTGTCTCCTATCAGACTGCTTGTAATTATTATACTTAGGGCCTATTAAAAAAACGTTCCTGGCATAGAAAAATCCCACTTTTTTGAGGGATTGGGAGGGGTGTAACTTTTCCCCTTGACACTTTAAGGTGACTTCTGACTCCCTGGGTAGTTGTGTTGCTGTTGTGTATGTTGTGCTTTGGAAGAATCTGGCAGTTGCTTTGGAGGATTCCAGCTTTGTGAGGTGGAAAGTAAATAGCCTTCTTGCTCTGCTCAAGAATGTGCTTTACTCAGATTGGTCAGTGCTTCTGGGTGTTTTCTTTAGCTGTTAAGACACTTTTCCTTTGGCATTTGGTGCTACTCTCTAAGAACGCTGTGAGGATTTTAACAGACCCGCTTCTGATCTCATTCCTTCCTTTTGGTAACTGTAATCTGCTGGAGGAGTTTGTTTGCTACTTTTAGCAGGCATGTTGTTTTACTAGGATTCATGTGATTTCCCCCCTTGCCCTGCCCCTTGCCCAAAGTGGATGAAAAAGGATAAATTTGGTGTGGGGTTCAGGAGCTTATCCTCATGCTCCCCTGTCCGTGCAGCAGACTAATATTTTGGTCAGAGTGTAGCTTTGTAATTGCTGGAATACATGGCCTTTTGCTGTAGATTGTTGTGGTTAGTATTGTGTCACTGAACGGCAGAATGGAGCTGAATTCTGTCAAGTGCTGGACAGAAAGAGTTTGTCTAGTGTAGTGCTTTTCAAAAAACATTCAGGACAAAAAGGCTGGGGTGAGCTTTTGTTTGTGTGGACATGTGAAAACAGAGGTGGTTTAGTCTGGAACTTAGGACCCAGTTGTAACACTCAAGGGCAGTTGGCAAGGCATGGCTTGAAGGTCTTGCTTTTTTGGCAGTGTCTTGGCTTTGTGTGGCAAGATTTTGGCGGCAGAGGAGTTACAGGGATGGCTTCTGTGAGAAGCTGCTGGAAGCTTCCCCTGTCTCTAATGGAGCCAATGCCAGCAGCTCCAAGACAGACCCACTGCTGGCCAAGGCTGTGCCCATCAGTGACAGTGGTAGCACTTCCGGGATAACAGATTTCAGAAGATGAAAAAGAAAACTGCACAACAGCAGATAAAGTAGTGAGAATGTGGGAAAGAACCCTGTAGACACCAGGGTCAGTGGAGGAGTAGGACGAGGTGCTCCAGTTGCTGGAACAGATTCCCATACAGCCTGTGGTAAATGAAGACTGGTGAAGCAGCTGTGTCCCTGCAGCCCATGGAAGTCCATGGTGGGGCAGAGATCCACCTGCAGCCCTTGGAGAACCTCATGCTAGAGCAGGTGGATGCCCAAAGGAGGCTGGAACTCCATGGAAAACCTGTGCTGGGGCAAGGTCCTGGCAGGAGCTGTGGCCCTATGGAAAGAGGAGCCTGTGCTGTAGCAGGTTTGCTGATGGGACTTGTGGTCCTGCAGGGATCCCATCCTGGAACAACCTGTTCCTGAAGGACTGCACNAGAAGATGAAAAAGAAAACTGCACAACAGCAGACAAAGTAGTGAGAATATGTGGGAAAGAACCCTGCAGACACCAGGGTCAGTGGNAAGGCTCACACTGGAGCAGTTCATGGGGGATTATCATCTGTGGGAGGGATCCTATGCTGGAACAGGGGAAGAATGTGAAGAGTCTCCCCCCTGAGGAGGAAGGAGTAGGAGAGACCAAGTATGATGAACTGACTGTAATTTGCACTCCCCTTCCCCTGTGTTGCTGGTGAGGAAGGAGGTAGAGAATGTGGAAGCAAAGTTGAGCCAGGGAAGAAGGGATGGTGGTGGTGGAGGGAAGATGATTAAGATTTATCCTATTTCTCTCTGATTTGATTGGCTATAAAGTAATTTTTCTCCCCAAGCTGAATTAATAATTGCTCTTGATGGTAACTGGTGAGTGTCAACCCACCACATTTAGGGGTTTTGGTTTTTTCCCCCTGTGAATAGGATTCTTACAGATATTCCTTGTGCCTTATTTTGAGCATGAGGGCACCACAGAGATGCATAGCATTTAGAGCTTAGTGTGTAACTGGTTAGCCTTACCATTTGGTAGCCAAAAAAAGCATAAGAGGAAAAAACCCCCAAACTGCTTATCTTTGATGGGAGTGGCTTAGAGTTGTATGACTAGCACACAGTCTGAGCAAAATTGCCTTTGCTTTCCCAGTGTGTGCCAGTTGAAACCCCAGTGGAAGTGTTGATAAGGCTGTGGCCATACCTGCCTTCCTACAGCCAAAGATTCTAATGTTGTTCTCTAGATTTCTTGTGCTATTTAGTTTCCATTAGCCAACTTCCCTTCAAATGAAATCTTGCTTAGACTAAACTTGCTAAACTATACATGGAACAGTAATTGTAGCTCATCTAGAAGCAAAATGTAGCTGCACACATTAGCAAGTGTCTGGCTCTGCATCTGTGCCAATATCCTCAGTCTGTGGGTGGCTGGGCAAATGGGTGTCACCTGTTATCAGACTTGATGAAGGAAAGGGAGCTCAGTGAATGGCATTGTCTCCCAAGTATCTGATACTCAATGAGTTTCCTGAATTGCTTTTACTATTAGGCAAGGGCCAGGACTGTTCCCTTTTTGCATTTCAGAGGAATGAAGGAATAAAGTGCCAACTGTCCCTCGCTTCGGGCAGTTCTTTGGCAATGTGAACAGACCAAAGCCTTAAATGCACTGTTGGGTTAATGGCTCAGTGTTCTGGGAATCTGGATGCCAAGTAGTCCTTTTGAGCAACTTGGTGGCTTTCATTTGCTTTCTTTTAGTTCTTTTCTTGCAGCCTTGGCTTTAGAGTTGTTTACTATCCAGGTTAAATATGCTCAGTGCCAGACGTGTGTGTACAGGTGCCTGATTTTTCAGTCATCAGTCAGATGCAAACTCAGTTGCTTTGCTTCAGAAATGAGCTTTTCAAGCAGTTGTTCACTTTAAAGCTTTTAAAACTGTAAGCCCATAGATTATGTAACAATACAGGCAATGGGTTATGTTATTTTAAAAAATACAGCTGTATGGATACGCAAATACGTAGTTTTGTTCAGATTTAAAGGCTCTTTGATACTTTTTTCTTTGTGTTTTGATTTTGATCTCCTGGTATATTTGAGAAACATTTCTCTTTAAATTAGGGAAAAGACCTGTAGAGGAAGTGGCTGTACCAAAAAAGGCATGTTAGTGGCCCAGTCCAGCTGAAAAACTGAAATAGCTGGGTTTACAACTGGCAGTGAAATTACATTGGTAAGCAGGATTATCCATACATTTACCAGTAAAATACAATAAATGACATCCTACTTGGCTGAAATCTGTTTCCATCTGTGGAAACTGCCTTTGTGTTTGTCGGTACATCAGTGCAGTGTGTTGACATCCAGTGTGAAATACAAACAGCCCTTTTAAAAATAACAACTCAAGCTTTTAAATTTGAAAAGCCACGGAGTCATTGGGCACATCCTTGAAGTGTGTTGTGCAGTTGCTGTTCAAATACCAGAGGATGGGTGTGCTTCTAATGTGTAGAGCAGGTGTTGCTGACAGCTTTGAGATGGTAGAAGGTAGGGATGCAAACAGGAAAATGCCTGGAACAGGTTGGGCTGTTAACTATGTGCTTCTGCCTCAGTCAGCTGCAGGGAGCTCTCTTCTGCCAGTGCACTGATCTGTCATGTATAGATTGAGGGTAAAAGCCAATTTGCTGACCTTCAGTTACACTCACTGTTGACAACTCGGCTTTTCTGCTGTAAAATTGCCTGGTAGCTTTAACTAAGGTTTGAGGACTTTCCCTTGAGAAGGAGGTTGTGGTGCCAGTTGGCAGCAGCATCCTGCCACACTTTCAATGTCAGCTCAGGCTGGAAGGAGATAAAAACTTCACTGCTTCCTATTATTACTGGCTAAATGTGCTGATGTTTCGTTTCAATCCTATCTGCCCACTTCTAGTGTTCGAGTGGCAGCTTTTCCGACGCGCCCATGTCGCAGCAGTATTGAACACTAATAATATGTGGTGTCCTTTGGTTTTTAAGTCACTTCCGCAAGAATTCTTTAAAAGAAAAAGTGACTGCTAAAATAGGGGCTTTTCAAATCCCTGATGGCTGTTTAAATTTAAAAATACAACTTATTTTTTTCTTTTAATTGCAGCAATGCTACCCGACAGTCAAGTGAGTGGGGAAAGTATAGATGAAAAAATCTGTAAAAGTGAGAGACAAATGGTTTCTCTTTCAGATGCTTCACCAGAAGTGTGATAGCACTGACAGTGTGGAAAGAGTCTTGGTGTGGACAAACTGCAGGACTGGTTTGACTTGTGGCTGAACCAGAACACGAACTGGTTTTACATTATCTATTATCAGCAGTCTTACAAAACAGTTTTTCTTGAGGGCACACAGCCTTTTCTGTTCATGTTGTTCCAGTTTTGCTTATCATGGAACTTCCTCCAAAGAACCTATGAAACAGTGGGGTTGGTTTGTTTGCTTGTTTTTCGAGCTAGGTAACGGGATTTTTGTGTCAAGTTGGCTGCATTGCTCTAATGATGTATTGTCACTTTTGCCGTCTACAGTATAACAGATCCTGAAAACTCTCTTTATTTTCCAACAGGCTGGTGTTTGGGATGCTGTATCCTGCATATTACTCGTACAAAGCTGTGAAGACAAAAAATGTGAAGGAATATGTAAGTCTCATTCCTTTTAATTGTTTAATCACATGCCTCTGCTGACACACATGTGTGATATTTTCATTATGCTGTGTAATAAATCATTTGAAAGCTTGACTGCTCTTAGTATGAGATACAACACCTGTGTGAGCCTAGTGGCAGTCTGATTTTTTTTTTTTGGGGGGGGGACTAAAGTTAAGGTGTCTCAGACTCTTCAGAGTTCCATGCTGAAACATGTCCAACATACTGTGCTGTACATGGATGATTTTAGGAGGATTTTTAACATAAACCTTAGAGTTGTGGCTGAAATGCAGCCACGTGCCCAAAGTAATGCACTTTTGGGCATGGGGTAGAATGAAAGTTGCCTAATTCTGTCTTCACTTCAAGTATAAGCAACAACAAATGGATTCTCAGTGACCTCCAGAAGAGTAGCAGCAGTTTGCCATTGTATGGAGCTCAATGGGGAATTCAGAAACCTACTTGAGAAAAGGGTAGCTCTCCTTCATCTGATGTTCCTCAAAAAGGAGAAAAAATATACCCATGGAAGGAAAAAAAAAAATGGGGTAAGGTGATGTGGAGAAAAGTAGAACAGTCAGAAGAGAAAGATGGAGCAAAACACAATTGTAGTTACTGCAGTTTTGAATTAAGCTATTAAATTAATTACCTGCCAGTGTGAGCAATGATGAGAACCACAAGAATGTTACCCAGTTGCAGTCACAAGGAGCTTTGGTGACTGAGTTACTTCCCTCTTTTTAAGAGACGGCCTGGGCTGAGTTCTGCAAGCTAACCTGTGTTCTGGCCTGGCTCTTGTCCTGAGCTGGGCTGCCTGACTCAGGGTGGGCAGGGCCTGCAGTTCCTCCAGCTCAGCTGTGACCTGAGGCTGCTGTCTGGGTGTGTGGTGTCTCCACTTTGTCCTTGGTTGGAGTAGTAGAATGTAGTAGGCGTTGTTCTTCCCTTTGAACGTCTTCATTTAGTCTGGTCATTCCATCAGGGCTCCAGAGTGGACATCATATTCTGTGTAAAAGCTGATTAGAACTTATTCATGCAGCTAGAGCTGGTGCCTGCCAGAGCTAGGCTTATGGGAGAAAAAAAATCATCAGAACCAAGAGAAGAATTCCCTCCATCTCATGCTTACTTTACCCTGTCAGGAAAGTCTGCAATGCAAAGAATTTATAATCTGCTTTTCCTTCCTGCTCCTTCAAAAAGGGATCCACAGGCTAAGTAGGGGGTAGCAGTTTCCTACTGAAAAGAAGGAAATTTTTAATTTAAAAGGTTACCATTGCCTCTTGCAATGTTTTCTAGAAAAAGAGCAGTAATGTTTGTAGAACGCTGAGATTTTTTTGCTCATCTCAGTTGTCCAGTTGTCTCTGACTTAGGTATCTCTAAAAAAAAAAAAAATGCCCATGAATGACAGCTGTCCTTTACCCAGGACCCCCCTAGTAGGGTGTGGAATTGTATTTTTCCAACTCTTTAGTCTGAGCCTGTGGTCTTCGAGCAGTCTCAGAAGTTACACTTGCATACAAAATGTTGATGGGGACGAGATGAATGAAACCCATTGCAGTGACTTATTCATTAGCAGGGAATGACAATGACTGTCAGGGAATTCCCACTCCATTGCTGCTTGGAGTGTCCAGATAGGTGGATGATCCTATAATGATCCATATCCTAGGGATGATCCATGGCTCTCATTTTCCCAACTGGGTCATTTGCTTTCACAGAGAGAGGTGTATGTTTAACTGCAGCTTTTCAAATGGCACAGCTCTGCTGGCAGTCACATCATGGCCCAAGAACACTTCCTTTCCAGGGTTGCCTGTGGCTCAGGAGCCATCTGTGTTTGTTGCTAGATTGTAAGAGCTTTGTAACAGTGCTGTTTTTGTTTTTTTTAACTCAGTCACTGCTTCCACCAGTGAAAACAAACAAAAAGACATCTTGAGTAGGTCATGATACAGCAAATGGTTCAAAGATTATTTCTAGAGGAAAAAAGTGTTGTGCTGATTGTGGTAATTTAAAAGACTTACGGACTTCAGTGCTAAAAATTGGGATCTGCACCTTTGAGGAGATTTATTGGTTCTTGTAATTACTCTGATTTAGTGAGGTTGACTAAGATACTTGAAGTTTTTCACTGTATTACACCAAAGCACTTGTAATAAGCATCTGAAATGTAGTTTAGAAGGCTGAACAGATCAGCCTTCTCAAATCCTACCTTCAAAATCCTGACTTGAAAGAATGTGCTTCAGCCAGAGCCAACAAAGATGAGCTTAACATTTGGATGGTGGAAAAAAACCCCTTCAACAAAACAAATCTGTAATCACCCTTTTAACATGAAAAGCAAAACTCATTCAAAGCTTCTGTAACTTCATCTTTGAGAATTAAGTAGGTGATAGTCTTCTGAGTGGTGTAAAATCTGACCTTCAGTTTTTCATGTTTTGGTGTTCTGGGTTTTTTTTTTGTCTGGTATGAAAACCACTGAGTCACTCAAAGTGGTGAGTGACACTTCGTTTATCAAGGATACTTTTGGTACCTGATGCATTAGTTGTACTAGAATATGATTTGTGTTTCATAGAACCTTTGCCCAGACCTCAGTAGGACTCCTGGCAGATCTCAAGTGCCCTTCTGCAGAGCATTTCTTGCTGTTCCTAGCAGCCCAAGAGAAATTCCACTTTCACTGTTTTCCTAATTGAATAATTAGATGTTGATTAAAGAAAGAATAGGATGGCTAAAATATATTGGAAAAAATTCAGTCTTGTGTGGCATCTTAAAAATAGCATTGAATTATGCTTAGGTTGATGGGGCAAGGTTGGTTTTAATTTTATTTTTATTCAGGTGTTGACTGTGGTTCATGGAAGGGTCACCAGTCTAAATATCACATGGCCTGTCAGCAATGACTTCAGCTGTTGTGTAGGTTTGTCTTAGTGTATTCAAGCTTGAAATATCTAAATCCTCTGAGAGACTGAAGTGAAGAATGTCATCACATGACTGAGTTTCTTTTCAAATTGAAATGCAGCAAAGCATTTTAAGATAAATGGGTCTCAAGTTCTGACAAAGGAAGTGGTTTTAAACCATAATGCACAGCTATGAAGAAGGCAGCAGTGTATCATTAGGTTTTGAGTACTTATTTAAGTCCACTTCAGAAAAAGACAGTTTTAAAAGTGAAGATTAAATCTGAGTCATGTCCTCTGTAGGAAAGTATATATGTTCCTCCTTTTGAAAGAGAGTACTATGAATTTAGGACTCAAACTACTCTCTAATAACTGTGGTGGGTTAGATTCAGTTTCGTTTTTTTATTTTGAGTTTTGTTTGTTTTTTATTTTGGTTTTAAATGCTTTTGTCTTATGTTTTTTTCCCTAGCATAGATAGGGTTGGAATGTAAACAACATGTGTATGTTCAGTTACTACAAATAACCAGTGGTTGGTTTGCACTGACCCACTTTGGAAATATGTTGCACTGGGCAGCTGATAGCTTGGAGAAGACAAATGCATCAACTACTGAATAGTATTTATTCTGAAAGATGTAATCAGCTTAGATGGCCAAATTTGAACAAATGCTCAAGAAAAATGAGAGATTTAGTGAACTATTATAAAACAGAACTAAACCCTGCATTTTTAGAGTAGTCTGATTTCAGAGCACTGATACATAGTGTAAACCTTAAAACAAACAAAAAGATGTGAACAGCTGTAAGCCTCTGAAGCATTAACATTCTTGCATGTGAACTTCTTTATTAACAAGAATTTTATGGTTCTAAGCATATCAATAGAATTAAATTACCATGAAAATGCTTTTTTCCCTGCCTTGCCATAGTGTTAAGACCATAATGTTAAGCACACACACATAAATTAATGGCAATGTGTTGTGAGATGAAAGCAGGAGCTACCTCACCACTACTGACTTTGGTGTGTGTGGTATCAACTTCTGGGTGAGTGGGGAAGAGAATGAAATGTCCTGTAGAGCTATAGTTGGATTTGAACTTGATATTTAGGATAATCTACCAACTGTTTGCAGTGGCTTTTTTTCTTACCACTGAAGCTTTGTAGAAGCAGAATCAATTCTGTGAAGCCAGCCTAAGTGAGGTGGTGACCCTGGTGAACTGAGCTTGCTGCAGCTGCCACCACTTCTTATGAACTGAAATCCTTCAGGACCTTCCTGTAACTTCACTTGAAACCTGGTTTATGCACACTGAGATACTGCTGAGTGTCTTGCTTTGACAGCTCTGAACAGACTGGACAGTGTGTAGTATGTTCTGTGTGAAGGTGAAATCAAAATTCTTACTGGAGCTGGTGTTTTCATTTTCAGGTTCGCTGGATGATGTATTGGATTGTGTTTGCTCTCTACACAGTCACTGAAACAATAACTGATCTAACAGTCTCTTGGTAAGAGCCTGCTGTTTATGAACTCGAGAAGGAACTGTATTTGTTTTGGATGTTCTTTATGTGTAATGATTCATTTTGTGTACAGAAGTGGTGCTTGTTGACAGCCCTTTTCTCAGGCAGAGGTCTTGGTGCATGTGATGAGCAGGATCTCTTTCATGTTTGCTGCCCTGTCACTTGAAGTGGGGACTGTAACACTTCCATCTTTGCTGTAGAAACTGAATAGGGGAGTAGAACTCTTAAAAGGATGAGCTGGAATCTCTCTGTGCAGGAATGTGTAATACAAAGCAAGTACATTAACTGTTTTAATTTCTTAAATTACAGTAGTCAATTAAAAAATTAAATCCATAAACCTAACTCATTTAATTTTTGTCTACTGTAACTTCTTGTATGTGAAGAATCCTATATTCTAATATGTAATTGTGTTTTTTGAAAAGATCTCTTCATGGTGATTAATTACTGTGCATTTTCTTACTGCAGTTGTTTTGTTTTGTGCGACCTTTTGACTTGTCTGTAGGTTTCCACTGTACTATGAACTGAAGATAGCTTTTGTTATCTGGCTCC
Source organism: Pachyramphus minor (assembly GCA_013397135.1). NCBI lineage: Eukaryota > Metazoa > Chordata > Aves > Passeriformes > Tyrannidae > Pachyramphus > Pachyramphus minor. The sequence continues at coordinate 620,385 of VYXB01007438.1, forward strand.
TTTCCCCATATACCAGAGGGGCAAGTTTAATCTACAGAAAATTTCTCCATCCGCTGCTCTCTTCTAAAGAAAGGGTAAGAAATAACTTGTCAGATTTTTAATGCCTAATATGGCCATGCCATATGCTGCAGTGCTGTTGCTGGATACACAGTAAAAGCAGAGCAGCATTACTGGTTTGCCGGCAGCACAGACTTGGACTGGCAGAGCACATGACTGTCTGGGGATGTGCTGATGTTTAACTTGCCTGAGCAGACAATGTCCTCCTCTCTGACATCAGAGAGCCTGGTGTTCCCTGCTCCACGTGGTGCCCTGTGAGGAGCCTGGCTGAGTGGAAGTGATGCAGTTTGACTCTCTCCTGCAAGAGAACATGTGCAGTGTCCTCTGTGCAGGAGCACGAATGCAGCCTGACTGAAAGCTGTTCATGTTGCTATTTGTTCTGGCATAACCTGGTAGTAACACTCACCAGATGACTGACAGCAAGGGTATTTCTGATGGGCAAACTGTGACAGGATAAGAGGAGAGACTTTTTACTGAGGTTTAAGGGAAGACTTGTCTGCAACAGTAAATACCCTAACAGAAAATAGCTGGAGGATGTTTAGCTTTAGCCCAAGTCTGACAGGGCTCCAGCTCTGCTCAGCTCTTCTCAGCATCCTGGTTGGATGTGTGGAAAGAGCAATTAGCAAAGGTGTGAAGACTGCCACTGGGAAACCTCCAGGTCCGGAAACAGCATTCCTGAAGGTCAGTGCTAGGCTTGGCTTTTATTAGGCAAAGCAGGTAGCCGATACCAACAGTAAGATCATCTTGACCTTCTGAAGGTGGAGCTATGAACTGTTTGCAGCTTGGGAAGCTAAATGGATGTTTCCCTGTGAGCTGTTCAGAAGTACCTTGCAGCCCTGATCTCCAGCTCCAGGCACTTAATCACAGCTGGGGATAAATGCCATGACTATTGTCCTTGGTACTTAACTGTGCCACAGCTCTGGCTCTGCCTCTCTAAGAAGCTCTGATTTCATGTTATTTCTAGAAAAACTTTTGTCCAACAAGTTAAGCTTATTCTCTGTAAGGAACTTGCTGTGTAGCTGCAACGTTTCTGAGCTGGACAAAAGTGATCTATTTTATCTTCTTGTTTGAGGTACAATCCTTTCTAAATGAGAGAGTTGCAGTATACAAAGACAAGAGTAACTAAACATTTCTTTTGTCTTCCTTTACTGATGGAAAAATAATACTGTGGGGTAATGTTTCTCTCTTTATGAACAGTCTTGTGAAAGTGTAAATGTGTTTTGCTTTTAGGAGATCGACGAGTACATTGTGCAGGCCAAAGAAAGAGGCTATGAGACCATGGTGAATTTTGGAAGGCAAGGGTTGAACTTGGCAGCAACTGCTGCAGTAACAGCAGCTGTAAAGGTAACTTCCTGCTTGCATTGTTTGCTTTTTACCTTGATATAGAGCAGTGTAATTGTACTGAGGATCTGCCATTCCTAAACAAAAAAGATAAATTCTGCAATGTATTGAAAACTTGAAGCACACTTAATGTCTGGTAGCACTGTACTCCTCCTCACAATTTAAGGTGGCTTAGTTATTTCTTGGATGATGGGGATCAGTTGACTCTAGTTAAAAGGTACCATGCAGTTTTCTGAGCAGGCTTTTAGTAAAGATGACCGTTGTTTCTTTTCTGTCTGTGCTCTCCTGTTGGTAAACAAACTGTTAAAAGGATTTCAGGCTTTTCTGCTGTTTTTCTCCAATCAACTTGAGGTAACTCCACATATAAATTAAGGCATGAAAGATTACTACTGTGGATAAAAGTTCTCTTGACACAATTAACTTGTTTGCAACTTGAGTGAATTATTAAATTAATACACTAAGCATAAGCCTACCTATTGCTGTTTAGCATACACTTGCTTTGTCATGTAATTTCCAATAAATCATGAAGTAACCTCTGGTTGTTCCCAGATTACTGCCTTGCTACAAAACTCACCACCCTCAGTTGTATTTCAGAGGCTTCTAGGTGCAGGAAAACAAAATACAAGCTTAAACCTAAGACTCCAAGCAGTTTGTGTCCTACCGAAAGGACTGTAACTTTAGACAATGTGTATTCTACCTAATAGTAACTTAAACCAAAACACACCAAAAACAAGTATGTAGAGAAAGAGGTGTAGGTCCAAGTTAAATGATAGTTATAAGGCAATCAGGATTAATTTCTTCCTGGGAATAAATGAAACTGCTGCGTTGACAGTAACAGCCCCAAAAACCTGAACTCTGTCAGCAGATAACAGTGTAGAGATCCCTGGCTGTCAAAGTTGAGTACGTACAGATAGCATTTAACCTAAATTTTTGGGCTTTTTTGTGAACTTCTTGTGCTATAAATCAAAGACGTTTTTAAGAACTACATTTTCAACTGCTATCTCAAAAAGGTTTGGAAAAATAGCCCTGCATATCTTGTTTGTTTGTTTTCTCTCCTTTTAGAGATACATGCGGGTGGTAGCATAATCACTCCTTTCTTTTTTTTTTTTTTTTCAAATGTGGTCATAATGAGCTTAAAATACTGAGAATGTGATTAAATTTGATCACCGTGGGGTGTGTTTTGTTATTCAAATTCTCAGTATTGCCTTGAGACATGAAATAATTTAGAATAAAATAGAGTGCACCTCCAAAGGAATTAAAGTATCCCAAGTGAAAATGGGCTTTTTAAACAAACCCCCAAAGTGCTCTGCTGGGAAAAAGTTTAAGAACCGTGCTAAATGCTAAAATGCAAATTCTTTGCCAAACAGCAAATCCTAATTTATTACAGTGTGCACCTGTAAGGATACTTATGCTCTGTGTGTGTTCCTCATGTTTGGCTATAGTTGGATATGGTGTTACAGAAATACTGTAAAATAAATAACACAAGTATCTCCTCCCACTTTCTTCTGAAATGATGAATAACTTTTTCCAGAGTGTCTGTTTGGATTTCATTGCTATTCAGCTGTGACTGGCAAGATGCCTGCTCTGTTTGTTAAAGCTTCTTAAACATGCTCATGAATATTTGTACAGAATTAGTTCAGTGCAGATGAGATGATTGGGCAAAACAACCACCACAATGCTGAAGACCTAAAATAGACATGATTTTTAAACAGTATGAAAGAGAAGACTCTCTGAAAAACCTTTATTTTGGCACGTTAAGCCCCTTGAGTTTGTCATTCCAGAAGGCTGAGCGTGACTGCTCCAGGAAAGCACATGGACACAATGCATGTGTTCTTGATTTTTGTTCCCTGTTTTTCCAAGAGTTGACTGCTGCCTCCAGCAGGTGAAAAGATTATCCCTTCAGCATGAGCTGGTGGAGCATGCTATGGGATTTCAAGAGTGGAGCTGTTTTAGTGGGATCAGTTTTGATGGGAAGGACATGCTTTCATCACTTTTTTTTTAAACTTTTTTAAACCCTGCATGCTTATTCTGATGTAGCAAGTCTCAAGTTAGGAGAGGGGGAGGTTAAACATATGTGTGAGGTTAAACCTCTGTCAAAAGAAACACTGAAGTATCCAAGCAAACTGCTTATGCAGAGAGTGCTAAAATTGCTTGGAAAGTTGCTGAAATATTTTCAAGATCAAATGTGGGAAAGAGTGACTTTGTCCAAAGGCTGTCAAAGGAATAGGGGATTACCATTAAAAGGCTGGCTGGCTCTGTTAGGGGGGCTGGAGCAGCCAGCCAGGTCAGTCTGCTGAAATCTGGCACAGATTTAGACCTACTCCACTGTAGTTAAATCAAAATGTAATTGGCAGGAGCAGTGGCTTAGAGCTTGCATTCCCATACTGATATTTTTAGCTGGCACCAGTTAGCCACTGTTCATAGAAAATTTAGTTTCAAAACCTGCTAAATAGCATACAATAGCAAAATAAATTCTGTTAAATTAGCATGGCAGAAAAGAAATCCTAAGATCTGATATCAGGAGACTCAGAGATGAAATAGTCTATGCTGAGTTTTTATATGCCAAAGGAAATTTTTATTAGTGAAAGAGATGGAAACAAGATGCCTTTAATGATATAAAAGTTGTTGGAGCACTTTCAACTCATGAGTATATGGATTTGGGGTAGTTATATCCACAACACATAACACTGTTGTAATTCTATCCACAACACATCTTCTGTTTTGATGCATCTGCCTCTCAGGCCCTTTGAGGTACTGCTTATCTGTACATTGCAGTTTTTACCAACCCATAAATCCTGACTACTTGAGCTACCAGTGAGAACTGGTTTCTTTATTGCTACAAGCGGGGTGGTGCTAATTGAGCTGTGAACTGCTCTGTCCCTCTTCCTGAGGTCACACAAACAGTGTTCCTCTGTGAAGTGCTGGTAGTGATGATGTGTTTTGACGGCTGTGTTTCTGAGTGTCTTTTAGCCCCGCTGACTCTGCTGCCTCCTTGCTGGCTGGGTATCATTCTCCTGGCGTTCCTGGAGTTCCCTGTGTTGCCAGTCTGGGCACGGCAGAGGAAGGAGGTGTCTCACAGCCAGCTGTGGCACACAGCCAGCGGCGCTGTGAGCAGCAGCACTGCTTTCATCCTCCTCCCTGCTGCAGGGGTCACTCACGGGACAGCAGCCCCTCTCCAGCCTGAGAGGGAACAGGAGTCATTCCTTGTCGGCTCCCATCGGATCAGGGAGGGAACAGCTGAGAATGTGGGTGCTGCAGCTCTGCAACCACGGAGCTCCAAGCAGCTCTGTGGACACAGAGTCCATTGAGAACTTGTCCAGGGAAGGCAAGCAGCTTCAGTCTGTGATCCTGGCCCCTGAGGGCTGCAAGTCCAATTTAAACAACAGAAAGAGTCCAGAGGCAGACACAGTGTGTTTGTTTACAGCAACTTCCCTGGGTTAAGCATATAGGCTATTAAATGACATGCCCAATAACAGAATAGAGAATGGCACTGCAGATATGAGGGGCAGGTGATGAGACTGAATACTAATAGCTTACTAGAGGCTGAGTAGTCTTGAAAGGAGGCCCTTGAGTAGGATATATTTATTGAAAAAATTGTTTTAGAAATGTATTGCAGCTTTAATTAGTGTTTTCATGTTGGTCACTGGTAATGAATGTGGACTCTAAAGTGTTTAATATATTTTACAAAATGCTATTAAATAATTAAGCAAAATTATTCTGTTAGACTTGAGTTTTGTTTAAGACAACAGATTCACTCTTGATCTAAAATGTTTGCTTACTTAGAAGTTTGAGCCCTGAAGTTCTTCTGTGACTGTAAATGTGTGTTTCAATCCTTTGTGCTTGAATTTAGTTGGCAGCCTCTGGGCTGGATGGAGCCTGATCTACTTCTTCCTTTCTGGGAGGAGCTGCTGACAGCCTGGGCCAGCAGTGCAGGCAGGGTGACAGCTCTGCCACCTTCTCCTGAGCAGCACCTTGGGGTGTGGGTGTCTGGGGAGAGGTGATGGCTGCTGCCATGTCCATGGCATGGCACTGGAAGCAGGAGATCCCCCTTCAGCTCTACCTGCAATTGGATTGCTCTGGTTGCTGTTTTTTGGCAAACATGTTGCTTCCCAGCAGTCACTAATAACTCTATGAACTTTGAATCACAGGTATTGAAGCCCTTAAAGCATTATTATTCCAAATGTGAATGTTACTTTCACATTTCCTGCAGCAGAAGGTATTTAATCTCGCATTTCCTGCTGTAGGAAGGAATTTAATATTATTCAGCCAGGCTTTCATCCTGAGCTGATAGTAATCCAGATCCTCACAGAATGCTTTGTTTCAGCAGAAAGCAATTATCTGCTGCTTTTGGGCATGGGGGTGGAAGGATCTCCTGAAGTCCTGAATGCAGTGTGAGCATAGTGATGTGCACACCCACACAAAACACCTTGAAATTTGTCCTTCAATTAGTCTATGTAGTGTAGTGCAGTAGAAATCAGCCTTCCTTTGGGTAGACTGGATCTTACCAGGGGTGGTATGCAGACCAGGGGCACTGCAGGGAGCACCTGCAGAGGATTAGCACAATGTGATGGTGACTGTCCTGCATGGCAGTGCTTGTGCACCCCCCATTCCCCCTGTGACTCTGGGGCATGTGTGCTGCATCTCTTATTTGTATATGTATCCTTTCAAACTTCTTAAGGTTTGCTGTGTGTAACTTGAGTAAAACTTTCCATCTTGGCAAGTACTTTTGGAATGAAGGGCCCATTGTATGACTCCTTAGGTCCTCCCTGAATGAGGCAGTGCTCCACAGGAGCTCTAGCTCAAGCATGCAGTTTGGTTAAGGGCACAGTGTTATTTTATGGCACACAGCTGACTTTTTCCCCCCCTTTGAAAAACAAAATTCTCTGTCCAAAAGCTGCACTGGAAAATAAGGCTGAACGTTTCCAACTTGGATCTCATCCTCTGTCTATAAGCGGGATAAGAACTGCAGGCTTGTAATGTGAATTCTCCTTAGCATGTTAGTTGTTATAGGCTCAATTTTGTTATCCTGTACAATTTCCAAATGTCTTTTTTTAGCATATCATATGATGAATGAACTTGCTGGGCAAGTGGTATGCAAGAGTGTCTTTCCATACTTCTGCTTTTGGCCAAAACCAGGTTCTGTCACTGTTTTATAGTGGACTCTGCTCACACTTGGCGAGTGCAGTTGTGCTGTGTTTGTGTGGATTCTGTTGAGAACCAGCTGGGCCTATTTTATGTATTCATTGGTGTTCAGGGGCTGAGATTCATGTCCTGTTGCTTCTCTTCAGGCAGTGGACACAGACTAATCAACAGTCCCGTGTTAGAGCAGATACTGTGACCTGTTCTCCCTCCAGTTCTTTTCACAGGAACTGGATTTGTGAAAGGGCAGGATTTCTCCTGCCTTAGAGGGAATCTTAGGAGACCTGCCTTAAATAAACCATTTGGGGGAATTAAATTGACTTCAGAATTTCTACAGTCTCTTATACAGAGACTCTACAGTGTCCATAGTGCATTTTAACTCAAAGGCAAGCTGTACCCATGTTTTTGAGAACTGCAAGTCATCCTACAAGTATGTAGGAAGAGCTGGAGAAGTTAAGGCTTCTACTTCTCTCACAAGAAACCTTTTCTTTGTTATTGTGCAGTGTCCCTCTATGTGGTGTAAAAATTATAATAGGTTCTTCCTGCCTGAGTAGCACACTGTCCTAGTTTTATATGCTGCGCTAATGACTAGTCATTAGAAAATGAATATTAGGTGTATTCAGTTTTTTGGAGGGTAAAATATAAATTAGCAGGAAATGCTTTTTCAAATGAAAGTGTTAAACTTGGCCCTGCTACCCAGAACTGCTAGAGAAATGCCATGTTTGAAGTGAATAGAACATCTCTGATGTGTGTCTCTTTTCAAACCCTTCCTCTCACCCAAGGAGCCCTTATTTGCTCAGGTTAAAGGAGTGGAATGAGGCATTTGTGGTGGAACTGCCAATTTATGTGACTTTGCCACCTAAGAGTGACCTGTAGTTAAGCTTGGGGTAAAAGCAATACCAAAAGCAAATGGAAATCTACTGCATGTGTATGTTCTGTGTTCTGTGGTGCAGCAAGGAAGCATGGGCTTAAACATCTTAACCCGAGCTGAGCAGCAAAGTTAAACCTCTGCTGTGCTTTCAAGGACCCTTTTGTGTTTCAGAGCCAGGGTGCAATAACTGAAAAGCTGAGGAGTTTCAGTATGCACGACCTGACCACTATACAAGGAGATGAGCCCGTGGGACAGCCCTATCAGACCTTACCAGAAACAAAAAAGAAAACCAGAGCCTCTACAAGTGAATCTTCAGGTATGTATTGGGTGTTTTTTCTAGCTAAAAAACAATTTACCTTAGACACAAATGGAAAAGGAGAAATAAATTTACCCCATCTCTAAGTGGAAAAGGCCTGAAAGAATCCTAGTGAAACAGAGAAGATATGATCAAAATATAACAGCTGGAAATCCTTCCTGAATTTTTTGCCACAGCCACTCTATGTAGTCATACTGTACTCATTACTCCCGTCTTTGCCAATTGGCAATGAGAATTCCTTGTCAAAGTAAAACTTAATTGGAAGTACAAAAAATATGTAAGTGGTGTTTCTGTGACAAATGTACAAAAAATACAAAAAATGAAACATGAAAATATATGGAAGCTCAATAAATAAAAAGAGAATATTACTGGAAATTCCCTGAGTGTGTAATGGCAGATCAAAGTGTGGACTTGCTGATGGTGATGGGAGTTATGAAGGCATTGAGTTGTCATATCAACACTCAGAAGACAGTGTCTGGGAACCAATATATGGCTTTGTTCAGAGATACTATTTTACTGTTATACTGCACGTATTGTTGTCATCATCACTTTGCTCTCGAGGCTGTGATGCTTGAAGGAAGGTTTAGGGGGAAGGCTGACAACTGCACCTTCTGAAATGATGAGACTACAATGTAAAGGAGTTGACATTTCCCACAGAAGAAGTAGGTCTGGTCTTCTGTTTATTTTTCACTTAAACCTGTCAATTCTTCTTATTCTTCCATTTCTGGGAGGTATGGTGCTTGTGGGGTACAAGGACTAGGAGGAATCACATGGCAGCCCATGGTGTTTGTAAGGAATTGGATGTCCAGCTGAATGGCTCTAAGCTGAACTGCACATCCCACCTACGTATGGAACAGATCTCCTGGCTGGAGAGACAGCCAGGAATTCATCAGGGGCTGCATTAGGGATGATGTCCCTGCAGCTGTTGTGCAGGGGCTGTTCCTCAGTAAGGGAACACTAGTTATCTACTTGAAATAGCTTGAAAATGCTCTAATTAAAAAAAAAATGTTCAGTTTATACTGTTTATAGTCACTGATTGTGAGATTCAATCTTAAATATCAGAAAGCTTTCTTTCTCAGAGCCACTTGAACTTAATTATTTCTGCCCCTGAATCCAAATCTAGGATAAAGCTTTCATGTTTTCTTCGAGTTTTCTTCAGCTTTAGAATTTTTAAAAAAAATCAAACCCCAGGTGGATTTAGGAAAGCTGCATAGCAATATTTTGTTGTGCTTTAGCAGGATGTTGGGTTTTTTGCTGTTGTGCTGGGAGTTTTGTGCAAGTTGGTTGGAAAGGCCTAGTTGTAGGACATTAGTCGTAGGAGGGCTGAGCTGTCAGGATGCTTGCTGACAGGGCAAAGGTGATGGTGATGCATCAGAAAAGGTGCTACAAATAGAGATAAGGAAGTGCTGGTGTCACTGCAAACATCCCTGGTCAGAAATGGAGTAAGGGGTACAATTCCAATCTTCCATATTGAAAAAGATGAACTGAAACTATTGGAGGCAGAGATTTGTTCCCTCTGGAATGGCAGAAGAGGTGAGTCTCCCTGAAGTAGCTGTGGATTGGGTGAATGTGGTTGTAATTACAGGAAAAAAGAGAGGATTGAGGAAAAGAATCTAGTTAAGCAGAAATAAAGTATTGGCTTAAGATGAAATGTAAGCTGGTCATTAGTAAAGTTTTGGTTTGGAGTCTAAGAGGTGTTCCCTAGTGTTCCAGCCTGTAGGTTCTGGAATGGCCTTACAGAAGGAGAGTTTGGTGGGGGGAAGGAACCAGTCTGGATTTGGAGGCTTTTTGACAGGGCTGTGATGAGGATTCAGGGCTGTTGGACCCCAAGGAGCTTTTTCCGGACATGTTTTTGAGCAGTTTGTGCCCCCTAGTGAGAGTTTTGGGTAGTAATCTTGGTCCTGTTTTTGTGGGATGTAAACAACAGGACTTCATAAACTGGATGTAAACTTAAGGATGTAAACTTAACAGGACTTCGATGTGTTATCGAGCTGAAAGGAGCGCTGATTTTAAATGTGCAGAGAGGGATGTGAGCACGAAGAAGGATCCTATGAATCAGAGTCCTGGAATGGTTTGGACTGAAAAGGACCTTTAAAGATTTATCTAATGTAACTTCCTGCTCACAGGGATTGTGTCTAAAAACCTGAAGTATTTCTTAGGATGACCACTGGGGTTTTGCAGTTCCGTTTAAAGCAGAAGATGGAGGCAGACTTAAGGTTTTGGTTTTGACATGAGGAACATGAACAAATTAGGAATCAAGATATTACACACCTAAGGAATCAAGTGGCCCGTTCCTTACAAAAGGCAGAATTAGAAGTAAGAAGCTCCTGGCACATTCCCTGTTTTGAAATACCTGGTACACTGACCATATAGTTTAAAGGAGTAAATGCTGTGTGTTAAAGATGAAACTCATGGCCTTCTTAGAAGTCTAAAAGCTATATCTACTTCTTATTAAACATTGTCACAAAAAATGTTTTTAAAAGGTTACAAAACACCACTGGAAAAAAGTGCTGGAGACGATAAAACAGATGAAGAGATGGAAGGGACACATTCAGAGGATGAAATGTTTGCTCAGAGAGGCCTTCGAAGAACTCAGAGCATGAAATCTGTGAAAAGTAAAGGCCGTAAAGAGGCAAGTATGATCCTGGTGAATTACTGAGTTTGTCCAGTGAACCTCAGTGTTCTTAATAGTGCAGAAATTTAATCTTGGAGGAGTTATCAATGATAACTGGGCTGTAGAATGCTGTAGAATGGCAAAGAAGTTTTGTGATAATATCTAAACTTGGAGCTTTTGTGCTTTGGAGTGTTCAAGGGAAATATATGAATGAAATGTGAACCTGAGAGAGGAACAAGGGAGAGGAGATGAAATACACTCTGTGCTCATAATGCTGATTCTGGCACCACCAAGCCCAAATTCCAGGAACTGCTCACCTTGAAAGGGCTGTGGAGAGAGGTATTGTTACCTGCATGTCACGCACACTTCAGCATTTACTGTTTAATGGATTAAAGAAGATTGAGAAATTCTTAGTTCCCACAGACATTTGGCCTGCTTTGACTCTTTGTGCTCCACAAAGAGAAGACTCAAGGTAGGGTTCAAAGTGCTTTATATTTGTATGTGCCAGAAAATCTAAAGATACTTCAGGATAAAGCTCTGTGTAGTCTCAAAGTTTATGGGTAATTCCAGGAAAACAGTTGAGACTTACTCTTTTGGCCCAATTCTGTTGAAACTGCATCTTATTCAGTCTTAGGTAGATTCTCTTAATGAAACTCTGGAGTGTACAAAGCACATTGCTAAATTGGATTAGTGGGGAGATAAGTAATGTGTCTACCTGATGTGACTCAACTCTTGGTTAAGCTGTGATTTCGTTTCTCCCCTCAGATACGATATGGATCCCTGAAATACAGAGTAAAGAAGAGACCTGTTGTCTACTTCTGAGTGCATTGCACAATGCCTGCAAGACAAACTGCTGTACTCTGATAACTTGAATTCAGTGTGTCGAGTGTTACAGACCTGTGTATGATTCATATACGAGTATGTATGGATAGATACAGTAGGACTTGGTTTTGTGAGCCCAAGTGATGGGATAAAGTATTACTCTGCTCTTCTGTAATTGCTTCTTGTTTAGATTTAAATCTGGACAAGTTATTGTATGAATTTCAGCACTCCTCAGAGGGGGTTAAATGAGTAACAGGAAACAACAACAGCCTTTTGCCAGAGGTACTGAACTGACAGAAATAATTGCAACTCCAGTTGAATTAGTGGAAGTTGTAAGTATTTGGAGTTCGTGAAAATGGAACCCATAGTGTCCCCAAGTTTACATGCAAAGATAGATATACTTGAAATATTTTTCTGAACTACAATTCCTGAAAAGGCCTTTGTGTAATTTGTAAATGTACAGTTTAGAGGACAGCAGATGATGGTGGGAAAGGAAAAGGAAAGGGGAGGTCAGATAGGATACATCCTGAACATCATCATCTTGCATCATGTTGCCAAGCTTAACAAATTCCTGTAATTCTAATAGGTGCAAACTGGGGGTACATATAGCACTTTATGCAAAACTGTGTAGTTTTGCACACTCTTAATAATTGACAGCTGCACATGTCATTTTAGTGACTTCATAGGTTGAATGCCAGCAATTCTTGTATTTTTAAAATTTATTGCTTAAGTACAGTTAGGAGGCTGTAGATAATTGCTACTAACAATATTATCAGGTGCCTTTCTGTATACTATAAGGCTGTGTGGGTTTTGCCTGTGTGGGGTTTTTTGTCTTTTAGTTTTGTTTGTGTCTGTCTTCCTCTTCACCTAGAGAAATGTAACATGATTTAAGTCGGTTTTTGGTTAAAATTGTGGTAAGTGAAACTTGTAGCAGTTCTAGTGCTAGACCTCAGGGATCTGCTCAGCCCATCAGCTGTGTGTTAGAAGTCATGCCAGCATGAAGGCATGTGTGACAGATGAGTCAGGCCCTGGTTTGGTTTTGCTCTACATTGCTTTAAGAATGAATATATATATATTTTAGAACACATGTGTATATATTTCATATCATATGTGGATCTTAAAATGGTCTGTGTAGTACTTTTATTGCTAAAGTTATTACTAAAATATTTGCATCTAAATAGCTTTTTCTAAAAGTTCAGCTGATTTAGTCAGCCACTCTGTAACCTAGAGTCCCATGGCATATATGCACAGAGATTAATTTTGGAATGCCCTTCAAGGCAGGGACTTGGGAAAAGGACTTTTTTACATCCTCTTTGGTTCTACTTCCTGCAATTCTGAGTATTACGCTGATATTGGTTTTCTGTGTGACTATATTTCCATTGTGGATTCAGGGAGAAACCACCCACTTCTTGCAGATAGCATTTTATTACATATCATGGGGAGAGATGGCGTTGCTTTCCTTGAAGAGAAGAGAGCATGTGACTTCTCACCCTGGGATCTCTGACTCCAGTCCTTCCCCCAGGTATTGACAGTCATCCACAAGTCTATTGCATTGCTCCTAAACATGTTCCCAAGGCTTGACCCGCTGCAGTTCTTTTCCTTTGTTGCAGCTGGGGGGCACTTACTGCCCTGTTGGTACACACTGGCAGTCGGAGTGGCCTCCTGCATCCTTCAGGATGGCACTGGGATGGTGTGGATACAAGTGCAGCTGCTCTGTGTGGCTCTGCAGCACTCCCTGGCTGTGAGGGGTGTCTGTAAACCCAGTGCAAAGCTGTGCTCAAGCACCACACTGATGGCACAGTGATTTAATGTACCCAAGCTTTAACATACCCAGGGAAGTTCAGTGCTGTAGGGAGAAGTCCCAGCATTCTATGTGGGATTAAAAGTCTAAAGCTTGGATTGCTTTACTCAAAGACACATATCAGAAGGCAGGAAGGCTGTTCTCTCCCAGGTGAGTACAGTGCAGAAATCCTGTCCTCTAGCCAAGACTGCACCTTGTGATCCAGCTTTTATGAGGAGCTGCTGTCCGTGGGCAGGGAGTGATCACAAAGGCAGCCTCCCCAGGGTGTGGGAGTCACTTCTGCCCCAGGAATGTTTGTGCTTCTCATCTGTTTCCCTGAGTGCAGGGAGAGGCTGTGTGTTAAGGTATGTCAGACCTTAGAGCAAACTGAAGCTTTTGCATTTGCATCTCACCCCTCTCTGAACATTTGACTAATCTGGGATGGAATCTCTGACTTACTGTCCAGCTGAGCATCCTCCTGGAGCAGTTGCTGCTGTAACTCATCATGATTGTTTCTATCAGCAAGCATGGCAGTACAATGATAATTTTCCTACAAAGCAGAATCCTGCATGGAGGAGCAGGGTAAGCCCTTCTTTCAGAAATACAGTTCCTGTTACAGGCTCACATAGATCCTCTTCTGGGGGTTGTGTTTTTAACACACTTCCAGAGCTGGAGATCACTTGAGTATTTCGGGCTCTTTGTGTCTCTGTGTACCTGAGGCTGTAACTTGGGGCAGACTTAACTTGCTAACTCAGTTGGCTAAATAAACTCTTTCTGAACTATGCATGGAAGTAGGAAAGCTGACAGAATTAGTCATATTCATTACTGTGTCCATATAAATGTACTTTGGTTCTGTCAGACACTTTCTTAAGTGACCCAACTTCCAGGGTTTTCCTACCTGTTTTGTTCAGTCCAATAGCCAACTGTAAAATTCTTTTTTTGACAGTCTGATTTTGCTCTTTGAATTCATCCTGAAACTGGTTTGCTGTATTATATTAAGTTTTTTCTTCTTGCTGTTCATTGTCAGCTGATGCTTGGCAGAGCACAATGACATGATTACCTTTCCTCCTAATGTACTTGTTGAGCTTACTTTGGTTTTGAAATACTACACAATCGTTTAAAGTTTGTGTACAGTTTGTGTACAAAGTTTTCTTGCCTTAGCACCTGCAGAAGTGATCTGTCTAGCTCTTGCCAGTAAACTTGTTGGAAAAAAATGTTAAAAATTGATGTTTACCTTAACATTCTGTTTGGTCTTGGACTGTAAAATGTAGTTCCTGTCAAATTGGGTATCCTTCTGCTCAAAGCATTTCCTGAGAATTGACAGACAGCCACCAACAGGACTGCTAATGTACTTAAACAAAAACTTAGACAGGTTAAAGGTGCTTTAAAAGAGAATATGTATTTCTGTTTAAATCATATCAAGGTTTCAGGCCTCTACAAAATATATGTGAACTGACTCAGAGTTCTGAGCAAGAGCCTACTGTACATGTTGAAATACCCATGTTTGAGATGAGGATTAAACTGATGGCCTCAGCTGCAAATAAGTTTAGGCCGGACTCTGATTACAATGTAATTGCCAATAGTGTGAATTTGTTTGGTATATGAAAGTAACTGAATAATATCCAAGATACATTTTACAAACTATAATGAATTTTAAGTGAACAGAAGATAATTTGATAAAACAGAATATTAAAGAAAATGCTGGATGCATTTAAAACTCTCTTCATGACAAAAATGTGTTTTATTTTTGGTGTTGCTTTTACTAATGGGAAGCTGGTATTTTTAAGTATTTTTCTACAAAGATATGGATGTGCAAAGGCAATACTTAAACATTTTTCAAGAACTTGTATTTTTAAATGCTATAGACCAGAGACTGTCTACATTTGGACTGAAGTTAGTAGCTTTAAAAAATGCGATGTAAGCTTTAATTTTTATATTGTAATAATAACTTGCTGACAATTTGTTTACATATTTGTAGGAGGGAAGGCTTTGTTATGCATTGACTTATCTTGATGCTCTCTTTAATAAATGCTGCTTTGAGCAGGATGCAATGGAAATTTTGTTACCTGAATTATGACTAACAAACCAGTCAGTATGTCATCTGTGTTCTGTTGTTTATCATAACAGTTCCAGCACCAAAACAACCCATCTGAACTTAGGAGAGACTTTTAGAACTCTTTGAAGTGTGACTGAATTGCCTTGGAGGTTCTGCCATGGAACCTCAAGCTGATTTACACTGAAATGAAACTTACCCTGGGAAAGGCAACTTGAGAATGCTACAACATTACCTGTTTGAGATGTTTGGTTCAGAGTAAATTCAAATTGAGGTGTTTGGTGTCCCAAAGGATATACCTTCCTGGGGAATTGTTAGACAGCAAACTGATTTGGGTTTGTATTTCCTAGGCAGAGTTCTTGTGGTGACCCAGAGAAGGAAGGTGAACTTGGCCCCTTGCTTTTCAGACAGCTCAAATAAGCTGTTAACACCCCTCCCAAAACCCAATCCAAAACCCCAGGGCCCATGTTCTCTGGACCTTCTTTGCAAGTCTTCCTGACTTATTGCCTCAAAGGAAAGAATTTCTTAATAATGTTAATTGAGGAGAAAGACTTGAGACAGTAGCAATAAATATAAGCATTATGAAAATCCACCTGACTGAAAGGGACCTTGCAGTGATTCAGTTCCTGATGTCAGAGCAGTTCATCCAGCACAAACGCCCTGCCAAAAAAATGTGGATGGCAGAAAACAGTGCTGACCTTTTCTCCTCTGTTTGTTCAACTGATGTTTAACAGGTAGCAGGAACATTCCTGAATGTGGGCTAAAACCTGTGGTGCTGTATGATGTGATGATGGTGAGACCCACTCAGGGAATCATCACGTGGTGATTCTAAAACAGTGCGGGTATGTATGTCTTAGGCTGAAATGTTAAAGGTGAAGCAGATGTAGCAACAGTGAGGACAGGGGTTTTTGGGCTCTTTTTTTTTTTTTTTTGAGTCCTTGGGCATTGTGTATTTTCCACACTAATGTGAAAACACAGATTTTGGAATATGAGGGGAAACCTAACAGTTCTTGTAAAATCAGTAGACTTCAAAAATTACTTTTGTCCTTTCTGTAGCTGTGTTCAGGAACGGAACAGGAGCCTGTCTTACGTATGCCTGCCTCTGCCAAGGTTCAGTGACAGATTGCTCTGTCTGAATTAGGGCAGGAATCACAAAAGCAGCTGGAGCAGAGACCACAAGGACCTCAGAACGTAGGATTTCACTGCTGTCTGCCAATGTACGGTGACTACGTGGATGAGGAAGCTTAGAAATTATTTAGAAACTTCCTTTCTTCCAGGCTGTTCCAGTTCCAAGGTAAGCAGCACTTTGACCCTCACTTGGCTGTTCCTGGGCAACAAACTTGCTCTGTTGCATGGCACCTGCTGCTTCCTCAGGGAGCTGTGCTGTGACAGCCAATCTTTCTCCTAATTTTAGTTCTCCTGGAATAAGAATACTAAGGGGAGGTCACCCTAACTTACTACCTCAAAGGATTTCTTGATAGGGCTGAGGAGAAAGACTTAAAAACAAAAACAAACAAACAAAAAAAACCCAACAAAAACCCAAAGCAAAACTAAAACCTGTATAAAGTTAGTGTAATAGTAAAAGCTGCACCTTCAAACATAATGGTAGGGAAAATGCAAATGTCACTGTGTGTTACAGCCTTTAAGGAATTGCACCAAACAAGGCTTTTGTCAAACACCTTAATTAATGACAGTTAATATCTCTGTTCTTAATAGTAAACTTGCCAACTTGAAAGGATTTTCTCCTGCTGTCTATAGGGTGTGGAGCTTTTTGGTGTCACCCTGCAAGCTGGATGAAAGCCACAGGGTGAAGAGAACATTTATGGTAGTTTAGATGGTTTATTGAATTGGCAGGGCACCTCCTGGTTCAGTAGGTGCCCAATTACCCCATGACCAGAGACAGCAGCCCGGGGAAAAGGCTACTGAGCAAAATTAACCTTTGGTAGCAGCCTGCAATAATCTAGTCTAGATGAAATCCCGATGAAAAACACTGCCTCTCTTAAAATCCAGGCTATGGAAGAGGGAGAGCTGCTCCCGTTTTCAAACAGCTCTGGAACAGCTGCCGGGCTGTTCTGCTCTCTTCCGGGGTGTCTCCCGCAGCGCCCCGTGAATGCCTTTTTGCTGGAGAGGAGATGTGGCCGTGTCCCGGAGCATCCTGCCTGGAACCACCTCCTGCCTTGGCAGCCTTTCCTTCCTGGAGCGGCGGGGGGGGTGTTCCCCAG
>VYXB01007438.1:638030-677632 GCA_013397135.1 Pachyramphus minor
CGGGAGCCTGGCGGTCCGTGTGTCCCCAGCTCCTCCGCCCCTGTCTGTCCCGGTCCCGGTCCCGGCTCCGCTGCTGCCGGGGAGGAGCCCTCTCTCCCTCCCTTCGCCTTTCTGTGCCGCCAAACATCCCCTTAGAGCCCCTCTTGGATTCGTGGGCGTTCCCAAACGGGTTTGGTCCTTTTCCAAGGAGCCTGTCAAACCTCTCTCTTAACGCAGTACTGTCTGACACGCTTAACTTGTCAAAAGTTTATGATGTGTTTTCCTTATTCCTGTGCACATCTTTTTATCTTGTTCGCTTTTTAAAGAGTGCCTTTTATGCTTCTGCTGATGAGGGAAGTGGTGTCTAACTACAACAATTTTTTTTTCTCTTTTCTCCTATTTTAGTCTCTTCTGAAAGAGGTATGCAGAGTGCTGTCTTTAAATAGTGCCCACACCCCAGCATGCAAATATTTATTTGTTTTGCTCCCTTAGATTTCCCACTTCCTCCTGTTGCATTTTGAATTAAATACCGTTGTGAGGGTGATTGTGCTGATTGATGGTTTTGTTTGTAACTTGTTTCTGCAAGTGTCCAAGGTAAGCACAGGATTAGATGGCACATTAAAACAACATCCAGCCAAATGCACTCGTGGCCCAATGAAGCGAGCCATTCTGGGGCCAAAACTTTTCCATCAGGTGGTGACATGCTGAAAATCACTAATATTTGGATATGCTTAGGGATAATGTTATCAAAACAAAATCACATGCAAAGCCTGGAAGACATTCAAAACACCTTGAAGTCCATCTCAAAGAATAAATATTCTCATAAGGGTCTCTTTTTATAAAAGTCTTCTTTATTCTTGAACATTCTAGTTTTCCTGATGGTCAGGTTAGGGATTCAGACCTGAAATGGAAAGAACTAGCAAAGACTTTTAAAAATAAAATCTTGGATGGTTTGTTTTTTGTTTGTTTTTTTTTTTTTTTTGACTTGTCACTGCAGGTTGTATTCTTTTAAGTATAGTAAGTAAAACTTTTGTATATATAAAATCTTAGTCTAAGTACTAAATATAAGTATTAAATCTTAGTCTAAGCATTAAATCTCACCTATGAAACTGTAATGCAGTTTTTAGTATCTTCCTTTCCTATGTCTGCTGAAAAACTGCAAGAACAAACTGAACAACTCCATGCCAGGAAGGAGGGTGCCAAGATGAATCTTCTCTTGGAAGTGTAGCAGCCTCTCTGGAGTGGTACTTGCTGCTCCCAACAACCTCCATGATCACATCTGGGGATTGAGACAGAGTAGACTGACTGTGTTTCCTTTGGGATGCTGTGTAAAGGGGAATTATTAATTGTTAGTTGAATGAAAAGCCTGCAATGTTCCATCAGGTCTCTTGGGATTGTTCAGGGTCAGTGATTGTGTTTTATTTTAAGGTATATGTGGCTTGCCAGTCGATGCTTATTGTGCTTGTGGGAGCTGTGCCCAAGTACCACATCGAGCAGGAGGGAATTCCAGCGAGCAGGGCTGAGCTTGCCAAGCACATCCGCTTTGCCAGCAACTTCACATCCATCGTCACTGAGGTGAGTGCTTCCTTCAGTGTAATCAGTGCTGCTCTTCCTGGGATTTGTGTCGCTGGTGCAGGATGTGGCACATGGAAAACCAGGCAGGGCTTACTGTAATGTTCTGCTTATGCTACTGAACATCTTTCCATTTGGCTCTTACACTTCATTATTATTTTTAAATTGGAAAGTATGTGACTGAATTATTAGTTTAGTTCTCCTAGTGCAAATCTAATACTTAGTAATATACGTTGACCTTTCTGTATGTTACTTATTTTGTTTTCAGTTTTACCTTCAGCTGTTTTAGAAAACCATTCTTAATGAAGAACAACCATTTAATTACAGTTTATAACTGGAATTTAGGGTGAGCTCCTCCTAATATCTTTTTAGTGCTGAGAGAGGTTGACTATGTCATGTCTGCACAATCTGCTGTGCATGTAAGCTTGACCATGAGCTGCATTAGTTCCTCACAGAAGATACATCTTAAAGATGAAACCAGTATGGAAATGGAACTCATGCACCACGTGTCTGGATTTTTTTTAATGTGTGGTGAGACCGGGAGATGGAACAGATTGAAGTTCGATGAGGGGAGACAGAAGATTTACTCTTCACCCTTATGCCTTATGAATTCCAGGCAAGAGGCTTTGCTTGCTTTTCCCTGGTCCCTGGGCTGTAATCACCCAGACAGGCACGGGTGACCTGAGCAGTGCTGCCAGTGCCAGAGAACAGGCTGTGTGGGTGGCTGGGCTGGTGGCCTGAACTGCTGGAGTTCTGCTGAGGGACTTCTTGGAGCAGTTCTCAGTAAACTCCTATAAGACAGGTTAGCTCTTTGTGTAGCTGGTGCCAATTCTGCTTCCTTCCTGTTATCTCAAGTGTGACTGTGTGATGTTTACCTTGGGGAAATGTAGTGACTAGACCCAAGGAGGAATGATGCAATATTGGATCATATGCTCTGTCAAACAGGTTTTTTTGATTAGCAAGATCACCCTTCAGTTTCAGACTTTCAGCAGGACTGCTGATATGAGGTAGTGCCTAAGTTATAACCAGAAATCATCAAATTTTAACTGTATTTTTAAATGTAGGAGTCAATGTCCCTATTTTCAAAACATGTAGTTATTCCAAAGATTCATCAAAACAAATTTATGTCCCCGTGCATTTTGGTGACTTGAAGATTTTTAAAAACTATATTGTTAACAGTCTTCTTATAGAATCTTTAGATGCTGACCAGCATTTTGCTGCTGTCTAGTAAGTAAATCACACTGCCACGTGGATATAAAGAGCTGAGAGGATGTGTGTTTTGGTGAGAGCAAAATTGGCAACATCTTTGTTGGCAAGCTACAGTTCATTTCGAAAAACATTTAACAAGTTCCTGTTGTGCAAATAAAATAGATGCATTCTTTTAAAAGTTACATGCTTCACAGCTGGAGGAGGAGTGCTTGTTAAAATACAAACGTGCATCCCCCGAGCAGCAAAAGGAACAGTTTGCAAAAGCAATCTTGCCTGGTTCTGCCCTGTGAAAGGAAGCTGCTTCTGTAAAGTTTATTTTCTTTATTTTGGTGCTGGAGATTAAACTTCATGGAGCTTAAATATTCTCAGTTCTGTTCTGAGAACAGGGACACTGTTCTCAAAAAACCTCCAGAGCTTGAGTCCTGCTTTAAGAACTAATAATTGTAATGAATTTTGGCATAACTAAGAATTCATAAATAATAACTCAGACTTAATTTATGAAAAATACAGTTGTTAGAATTGTTTCTTGGTCTGGTATCAACTCAGTCCCCTACTTTAACAAGTGATGGTGCTTAGGAAGGTGAGGTCAGGATTGGACAACGAGTTCAGGGACTTCTACATTTGGTGTAGAAATGGTCCCTTACTCCTGAGAAGTGGATTTTTGTAACCATATCCAGGAGCATAAAGTTGTGTTGTCTCTTGTATCAGCCTGAAATACTTTGCAGACAAGAACTGGGAGTTTGAAATGTGTTTGGTGGGGAGTGCTAGTGGAGGAGGAGTGCTCTGTGCCTTTGAGAGCACAGGCAGTGATATTTTTATACTTCAATTTTCCCAAGGATTTGTGCCCAGGGGTATTTGATGGTTGAAGTCTCCTCAGAATGTTAAGAAACCATAAGTTTTGGGGCTACATCTTTATCCAGCATGACACTCATCTGCTTTTTTGGAAGTAAATTTTCTAGTGAATTATTTGAAATATTCAAATAAAGATGAAATAGTTCTATGGGTAAAGCTTTGCACTGAATTAGTTTATTTTGTTTCCTGGAAAATGACTTAGGATTTTCTGATTCTTTGCCAAGCTGGTTGGGTCATCAGTGTTTGTAAGTCCAGCAGTGTGTTTCTGTGAGCGTTGACTCTGCCTGTGTGTGGCACAGGGGCTGTACAAGCTCTTTCTGTGCCTTGCCCCAGCAGGAAACAGTGTTTCATTCCCATTTCAACCACTCTGAGTTCATTTTCTTCTCTGCTGATGGTTTTTGATTGCGCTGCCTCAGTTTAGCTGTTGGATGAGGTAGAAAATAGACTCTTTGAAGAAACCCATGGTGCATTTCTAACTTGGGTTTGGCTATAAATGCACGTGTGCAGTGAGACACTAAAACACCAGTGAGTAGTCCCTAAGTACTTGGCATTTTTATGGAACAAGGACATTTTTCCATAATCCCTTCCTGATTCTCTTTGAGAGTTCATCATGTATGTGGTGGGGAAGGGCACCAGGGATCACTTGTGGTTCAGGAAGCACAGCATTAACCCTCTGAGTACTGCAGGGCTGAAAATGCATTATTCTTGCTAAGGAAGGATTTTTAATACCTGTGCTTTGAAACAGCTCAGTTGGTTCAGTGCTGAAGTGGGTAAGCTGTGAACAGTTCAGACTCCCCTTGTTTTAATAACCTAAGGTAAGCTGCTTGGGCAAACCTTGGGAATTGGGGTACAACTAATTGCACTCACCAGGTTGAAAGATTTTAATATATTACACTGAAATTTGCTGGGGGAGAGATGTTAGGGTCTGTTATGGAAGAAAAAAACATGGCTACTGTGGGCTTACCTATCAATCTTTGAATAAAACTTGAATGGCATATAAAACAACAAGTGGGAAATGGCAAGGGAAGAATTTTCATAGATCTTTCGTTATTTTTGAGGAAGGCAGCATCTTGATGTTCATACTTTTAATAAGGATGTTCTTGTTGTTTTTGACAGTGGTACCTAATTGACCAAGAAGCCTACAAAGTAAGCCTTGCATCATCCCTGTTTTTTGCTGGGTTGCTCATTGGAAATATCACATTTGGGCCTTTGTCAGATAAACTGGGCAGGAAACCAGTGTATATCTCAGGTAGGAGTGTTGAAAGGTTTTTCTTAAGCATTCTACATGGATAATGTCTCTTTTCTTCCCTGGCCCACCCTGCTCAGAGGCTGCTCGTGGGTCACCTGCTCTGTCAGTGATCTGTGTCAGCTTTTCATCCAGAGTGGAGCAGCACTGAAATTGGTCAATGTGAGTGTGCTGAGCAACACAGAGGTCTCAGAATATCTATGGGAGATGAAAAAGGACCTGTATTTACCATGGTTATCACTACTGGAGCACAGTATTCCACACATTGCCCAACCGTATTGTTCCAAATTAAAAATGATTTGCCCTTTTCTGGAGGGTGAGGGGGAGAATGATTTCCCTAAACATCTTTAGAGTGGGTTACTCCTGTCCTGGTGTGCTATTTTCCAGACCCTTTTGCAACCAAAGGGTGGTGTGTTTAATGAGAACGTTATCTGAAGGAAATGTCACCTTGGACACTGCAAACCTCAAGTGTGTGACTTGAAAATGAGTCTAATTTTCATATGGTGTGGTGTCAGAAAGCCAAATACAAGAGATGGGAAATGAGCACTAAAGTCTACTCATTACAGTCAGTCGCTGACTGTGGTCCCTGTCCTGCTTTGGAGTTCAAGCTGTGTAGCAGAAGTACTAATTCCACTTCATTCTGTCTCTGCAGGTCTCTTTTTTGATGTCATTTTTGGGTATGTCACAGCCTTAGCTCCGAATTATGACGTATTTGCGGTTTCACGGTTTTTTGTTGGAATTGTGAATGGTGGAATGGCTCTTGTGTCTTTTGTCCTAACACAAGAATATGTAGGAAAATCATTTTGGTCATTTACAGGTGGGATTTGGGGTATATTTAATCATTGTTACTGTGACACATATTGTTCTGTGAGTGCCTTACATTTTATGTTTGTACAAAGTTGTAGTATAAATCAGATGAGTGTGATGTGATTCATCCCAGTTCTCATTTCTGTGGGAAAGGTGCCTGAATAAGGAAGATGGGATTGAGTTTGATAAATAGCAAAACTGAGGTTTCCAAATCAGTACACTAATTCCTAAAACTTCTCAATTTGTATGCTGCATTACATTAAAAAAGAATATAAGTGTTTTGGCAGATCCTGCCAGCTTCTGCTGTGTGATACCTTGGGATGGGATTCTGGGAAGTCTCTGTGAACCACAGAATGAGTTGCTGCCGGGACAGTGGTTTTTCCACTGCTGAATGTACTCACCATCCAGTATTTTTATATGTCCTCTTCTCACATGCCATGCCAAGACTTAAAATAAGTTTAACACTTGGATGTCAGGTGGTTTCAAAGCTGGAGTAGCTTAGGTTGTAGCACCTTCCTGGCAGGCACCAAAAAAAAAAATGGTCCAAATGCTGGCTTCCTGTGTCTGTGATGAGCATATTTCTCTGCCTCATTTGCTCACTTGACTTGTTCTGCTGTTTTTCTTTTTTCCTCTGGACCCCTGGGGGTGTATGAGACAGTTGTGGTTTAGTTATAACCTTTCACTTTTTTTTTAAGTACTGCATTTTCCTCTTCTGAGGTCACTTTTCTGACTTGTACCTTCTCTCTCTCCCGCCCTTCCTTCTCCCTTGCCCTGTTGTCTCTCTCTGCTCTTCCCAGCCTCCTCCCTGCAGGGCCAGCCTCCTGATGGATGGACAAGACAGGCCATTTCCTGCTGCTTGTTGCTCTAGGTGCTCTGTTCTAGTTGTGCTGAGTGTTGGGAAGCAGGGGCTGAGGGAGAGGGAGCTGCTGGATGCGGCTCAGCTGTGTCAGAGCAGCTGTTGGGGTGCTGGTGTGAGCTGGGCTCTGTGGGATGCAGCTCAGAGTGTCTGGGTGCCACAGGATCTCCCATGCTTGGCTGCAGGAGGTTTGTGGCTGGGCTTTTGGAGTTCCAGTTGACCCTGTATTTTAAACATTGTTATTTACACTTGTTCATCAGAAATCTGCTGTTATAAATCTCTGGCTTGGCAGCTGGTTTTGTACTGAGCTCAGTCCTTGTACTTCTGTAACTTCCAATTTCTGCTCCAGCCTGACACTTCTATTCAAGACTTCCCTAACAAACCTAAATAAATCACTTGCTCCCAATGCTTCCGCTCCTGTCCTCAGGTTTTCTCTTCAGTCTCTAAGTTCCTGTTCATTTCTTGCTCTCTCCTGTGTCCTGCTCTTTTATTTTTTAAAGGGGGGGAAAAAAAAACCCCAACCCTCCCATACACCACACAAAGCTGTTCTTCATTGGGACTGCATGTTACACTTAAGCCAGCTGCTTCACCAGTGCTGTAAAGATAGCTCATAAAATTGCTGTTTTATTTAGGAATTTCAGGCTTCTGCTTTAAGAATTTCTTTTCCCTTTTGCCAGTGGTTTCTGTGGTGATTGGTTTGCTGTTGTTTTTTCAGGTTCATTAACTAATTTGACATTTGCAGTTGGCATTGCTGTTTATGCTTTGCTGGGTTACTGCATCAGAGAGTGGCGCTACCTCGCCTTGGTGTCGAACACTCCAGGGGTCTTCTTCTTCCTCCTCTCTTTGTAAGTGGTTCACATGCATTATAATGATAAGAAAAAAATATGCAGCAATTAACAGTTAGTACTTTTTGTAGTAGGTGTAAAGGAGGGTAATGTCTTTCTGTAGGGTTCTGTGAGCCAAGCAAGAGTTAAAACCTTGGTGTGCAGGAAGAAGGGGTGTCAAGTGAAGCAGACAGTCAGGGTTACCCAGAAGACAGGCTTGTGTTTCTGCGTGTTGTCACAGCTGTGGTGGCCAGCGCTGCAGAGAGCAGCTGTGTGCCAGCTGTCCAAGGAAACTCAGCTACAGATCTGCTTGGGAAGGGAAGGAAAGGCAAGGCCTGCCAGAGGCTGTGAGCCAGAGTGCCTGCCAGGGACAGGAACGCTGACTCCTGCCAAGACAGGGCTTCAGAGCTTGGGAAGGGATTGTAGAGTTCCTTTCCATGAGACACATGCATGCAAAGGGAACTGAGAGCACTAGGAACTGCCTTTCTAGTGTGATGTGCTGTCTATCTGCTTGCTTTTGAGGTTCCTTGTGTCTATTCCCAGCACTGCTATGCTTGGGTGCTCCTATTTAGAATTCCCACACTGATGTTATGAAAATAATGATTATAAAATGCATCAGTATTTAAGAAATTAGGTGCTGGCTTTGGGCTGTGTTCTTAAAAAATGTTCTTTTAGCATATCAAGTAATGCACCTTGTATACTCCTGGTCACTAGTTAAAGCTGTAGAAGAAATAAAAGAGTAGTGAAGTAGGTTGCTTGCACATTAATACAAGGAATGTCTAGCACATGGCATGGATGGGGAAAAGCTCTTTTGATTTCCATTAGATTTTAGATAGATCTGCTCTTGAAATAAGTTCTGTTAAAGAATACAGTTAAAAACCCCCCACCTCTCTTCCTGCAGTCAAGGAAAACAAACTCTGCGGGCAGAGGAAGTTCTGCGTGGTGTGTTTTCCTCTGTAGTGTTCTGTTTCTGACGAGGTAGAATTACTTCCCCAAAAACTAAAAATAGAATCACAGAATCAGAAAAATCCAGCCCGGGTTTCCCCCCATTCTGTACTGGGCTCCTCTGAAGCAATAAAAGTTTAGTTGGGTTGTAGGATGTGTGTTTCTGTGAAGAGAACCAGAGAAAATAAACGTTCAGTTAAAAATATTCCATTCCTTATTTTACGGCTCATATAAAAGCCACCACAGAGGAAAAAGAAAAGCTGGAATCGTGAACTGAAGCTGTGGAAAGCCAGGATATTCTGATTATACGTGGGAATAAGAGGTTTAAAAATTTATGTGAGCAGTGATGAGCTGGTACTGGAGCCTGACAATTAATTCCCCAGGAAGGTTTCTTTCCTTTTTTCTCTGCTCCGATTCGGAACCCTTCCTGTAGTGGAGAAGCTTGAAATAAACTTTGTGAAAACCAAGTTTTGTCCAGAGTGTTCAGACAATAGAGGTCTGAGATGCTTCCTTGGCCATGCTCTTGTGGCATTGCCTAAGAAGTCAGTTCAGCAGAAGTCAAGATTACGATGTAAACTCTTCCAGCATGACCGAGTGCTTTGTCAGGCATCTCCCAGCCATCCATCTGCAGGTTTAACTGTGTTATCACTGGTCTACCTGGAACTGAATATGCAGAATAGTGCAATGGGAGTGTGTTCCCCGGAGTTTTGTATTGATATTTTTCTTCCAAGTATTGATTTGCCAGATGATTGACTTGAGAGCAGTGAATGACCTTGTCATTGTTGCTTTCCTGTTAGCATGCTCCCGGAATCTCCACGGTGGCTGTACTCCCAAGGGAAAACAGCAGAAGCTGAACACGTTTTGCAATATATTGCCCTTGGTAATGGAAAAGAGAAATTAAATTTAAGATTGAAACCAAGTGCTGGAACTCTGAGGAAGGATGAATCAGCACCTGGAATCCTGAACTTGGTGAAACAGCCGGTCCTTCGGTGGCGAACCATCCTTCTGATGTACCTCTGGTGGGTAACAGCGAGGTGCTGAGGTGTTGGGGATGAACCAGACACAAAGTAATGAACACTTTCATCCTTTTCTCTAAAAAATGATGTCCTTAAAAAGTACATCGGTGTGCCATAAATGTGTCAGTTGATGGTAGACAATCCTGTGAAATGATGTGTTGCAAGGTTGGTGTTTCGTTATTGTTGCTGTTGTGTTTTATTTTCAGTGTGTTACTTAGAAACTGCTTCAAAACCTACTAAGAGATAATCTGCTGAGAACATAATATTTACATAGAGTGGAATAAGAAGCTGAAGCAGAAATTACAGAGAGGATGTGTGTTTGAACCAGCCTAGGGAAGAAAAGGGCTGCACGGATCAGGCAGCCACAGAGATCTGGATTAAGAAGAAGCATTAAGAGCCCAAAATTACATTTTGCAGGTTCAGTGGAGGAAAATTGTGAGCAAGATAAAATACAGGTTGCATAGGTTTATATTAGGTGCTGTCTTGAAAAGTGGTACAACTTGGGAAAGGAAAAAAAAGATCCTGCAGGAGGATGTGACATAACCTGTGAGCAGTTACTGGTAGTGCAGAGAGAACCTCTGGGAGGTGCTGGGTTGGTTGTTACAGCAGCAGCTGTTCCACATTGGCTCGAGCTAAAATCTGTTGGAGGGGCAGCCCTTCCAAAATTCCAAGGACAGGTTTCCCTTTCAAAGTTCAGTGTCATTTGAGATGACTGTCAGGATGTTGATGAGAAAAATCAGTAGTTTGTATGTGGTAAGCAGAGATGTGCAGGATGTGGGAGAAGCATCAGGAATATCTGCTAAGGAGAAACCTTCCCAGAAACACCTGATCTCTTCAGTTGCTGGTAGGTAAATGTAAGTAATTACAGTGAAGAGGAACTACACAGGAGCCTTCTTAGCTTTTGGAAGGAGAGGTCACAGCACTGTGTTTGTCTGAAGCCCAGTTAAGATACAGTGCACAGAGCTCTTGAAGTGGGATCATACAGGGTTGCTGTGCCTCTTACAGATGTGCTAATAACTTAGGAAAAAACCTAAGCTGATAAATTCTGGAAGTTACACTATGCACGTATAAGGGCACTTGTTTTTCAGTAAGTTACTGAATTAAAGAGGAGCTTTTCTTGTTGCCTTGTTTCCCTTCCAGGAGGATCTAAGAGCTCTCTTCCTAACATGTAACTCAATACAGCTAATCCATAACTTGGCATAATTTACCTTTTAAATGCTTTCTTAGCCCTATAGACTAGTCTGTTAATAATAATAAAACTTTTCTGGTTACTTTTAGGTATGTCTGCAGCTTTGTGTACTATGGACTAACCTTAAATGCTGGTGAATTAAGAGGAAATCTGTATTTAAATGTGGCTCTTTCTGGTCTTGTGGAAGTTCCAGCATTTCCTCTTTGCATGTTTTTCATTGAGAAATCCTGGTAAGAAAAACTTATTTCCTAGTTCTCTGCATATATTTGTAGATACCCTAGAAAAATATTAACATTTTTCTCAGTCAGATACTTCACTGTTTTTCTAAAGAGTGTTGATTCTTCGGGGATTTATTTGCTTTGGGGGTTTCTGCATTTGATACAGAAATGAGACTGGTTTTCTACATCTTCACTTCCTTAATTTTTTTCAGATCTTACATTACTCCAGAGATAAGCTCTTCAATGATTAATGTTATTAAAAAAGTTTGGTCTTTATGGAAAGAAGTGAGTAGCCTAGTTACTTATGTATCTATAGGTTATATAGCTCTTAGATATTTTATTCAGAATAGCATGGTTCTGTAGTGCCTACCGACGGCAGCTGAAAGTGATTTTCAGCATTGTTCATTTTCACTTAATCTTTTCTAAGAGAACTCTGAAGTGAGAGCTGCTGAATTGTCAGGAAGGCATGGGTGATCCATGTCTCTGTATTTTCATACTTTTCAGTGTGTTTGGAGGCCATACGTTGTGTGGGTGCTTTCTTCCAAAGCCCATAATCTCCGACAGCCCAGGGCTCCTCAGGGTTTCATGTAACCCTCACATTCAGTGTCTTTGTAATGATACTTCGCTGAGGTCAGTGGCAAAAACCCAAGAGATGTGAAGCACTGACCAAGGTACAATAGATTTAGAGCTGTTACTTAGGCTGCTGTGTACTTCAGTACTTGGGTGATTTACAGACAAACTAAAAAACACTGCAGGGCCTTGTTTCTGTCTTTACCCGTGTGCTCTTGTCCTTACAGGTCTGGAAGACGTAAAACTATGATGTGTTTCCTGACATTTGCAGGACTTGCCTGTGTGTTTACCATGGTTTTACCAACAAATGCTGGTAAGTGTGTGCTGCTGGCGAAGCAGAAGTTTGGATAAAAGATGACAAAACAGCTTGATGGACACTTTGTGACAGTGTGTGAGGGCCTAGTGACCTATCCCTCTCTTTTTGGGGCTGGTGAGGGAGCCAGGGGCTTGTTTATATTCCTTTTAACTCCTTGCAGGCATAATTTGACTGTGTTAATTGACTCAGTTTGCCTGACTGTAAGCCCTTGGCTCTTGGAAGGCCAGCCCAAGCTGTCCCATTCTGTCTCAAATACTGACCCTGCATTCATTGGTCACTATTAAGCAGTTCACCCTTAAGTACTGGATTTCACAGCCAGACCACTGTGCAGTGGAATCTTGGTTTGGATCTTGACAGTGTGACATGCCAAGCTTAATTTTACACTGGTTTTGGTGGCATGTGATATTTATAGAAACAAAAAACTGATGTTTTCTGGAATTAGAAGTTCAATTCATCATTAAAAAACACCCAAGCCACCAAAGAGCTTTAAAAGAAATAATTCTGTACTTGAGAATTAGAAATGGAAGTCAAAATTGCAGTATGGAAGCCATAGGGATGGTGAGAAGCTTGCTGCCTTTGTCAGACTCAGCTGGGTATTGCTGTGTTACGTGGTTGTGAGGACAGCTTCTGAGAGCAGTGGTTTGTCATCAAATATATTTCTCTTCTCAGAAGATACGTTTTTTTCTGACACTGTCAGTGACATTCACAAAATATTGGGTTTTGTCTTTCCAATTTTGTTTCCATTTCAAGTACGTTTTTTTCTGGGCTACTATTTATTTTAGCTACAGAAAAAACTTAAGTCTGTATGACACTAACAAGTAAAAGTGGCTGCTCTCTGCTTGTGCTTTTTTTTAAACATCCCTTCAGTAGAAATGCTTCAGCCGTAGCAGTATTCTGACTGAGGAGCACCAGCCATGTGATCCCAAGGTAGTCTTCCATAGGCTGTGTTTATCCTTAACAGATATAAATGCTGTCTGGCATCCAGTTCTCATTGATCTGAGAAAAGGCTCAGGAAGAAAAGCAGACAGAGAGAAAATGCCCTGTAATTTAATATGCCAGCTTGTATTAATTCAAGTCCTCAGAGGTTTTGTTGCTCCTTTCATTGAGGCAGTTTCTTCCTTTTTTCCAACAAGTTTGCTCTTTGTGCTTCTCATTTAGTTTTAAAACAAAATGATAGAAAAGCAGTAGGAGCTAATTAGGATAGGGTAATAATTCCTGAAGTGTTCCTTATTTACAGGAAGACTTCTGCCTTTTCCAGTTGATTTGTCTTTAATCCCATTAAAACCTCTGACTTGGCACTGTGGTGAGAGTAAAGCTGGCTCTTGGCCCAGAGTGATCTGAGTCAGTTCAGAAGAAAGAACTTTGGTTCCAAGCATGATGAAGATGAGTCACTTGGGATGAAACAAGGGTTGCTGCAGCTCCAGTCTGACCCTCCCATTACTATTACATTTGTCTCTGTTCTTCTGGGTGATTGATAATGTCCTTGATTTTATTACAAGAGATTTAAGATTTTAATGAGTTGTTGGGCACTTGCTTCTCATGTCTGTAACCTTTGCTTGATTTCCCTCTGCTAACTTGTGCGTGAGAATCTGATCTGAGTGATTTCCCCTGTGGAATAAGCCAAGAGCCTTTCTGATATTAAAGGTGTGTGCTGAATCGGAGACTATAAAATTCAGCCAGCAGTTAAGTACAGACTGATAGATCCCTTAGCCCCCTCTTTCCTTATCACTTAAAATTCATCAATTAGTTTGTGTATCAGGCTGGAAGATGGTGAGGGAGTGTGGCAGTGGAGGGGCAATGGAGCTGTAATACTCTCTTGTTTCAAAAGCCTCTGTAAAGCAGAGAGACATCTGCATTTTGTGTCTGCTTTTTCCTACAGCAAGCAAAGGAGACTCCCAGTCTAGAGGTAACTGGCTTTTAGCTTTCATTGAGATTTATCTGTTTGTGTTCAAGGCTAATACCTTTTTGAGGCTTTCCTCGATATGCTTTCAACTGCAGCAGGAAAGAGAATTTGCAGTTCTTTAAATCCATTTTTACCTCAGCTCTTGTTAATGTTGGGTCTTTTGTGTTGAGAATGACCCTTTCATGGTGGGTACTTGGTCTGAAGTAAGTTTATAGACCCCTTTAGCTTCCAAAGTACTGCTCAAGTGAACTTGTACTTATGAGGGTGACTGACAGGGTGAATGTACATAGTGGCACCAGGAGGACCAGCTTCACACCTTTCCATCTGACAACTGTGTGTGATATTCTAGTTCTTCCTGAGTAAAAGGAGAACTTGGGTGAAAATGTTGCATCTGTTTTGCCTGAATTACAGAAAGAAGTGCAAAAATGCATCACACTTAAATTAAATCAAGTTTCTGGATTTTAGTTTACATGGAGATGAATTTCTTCATCAGTTAAAATAGAATCTGATTGGATCAGATGAATTATACTGAAAATACTCATGGGCAAAATGAAAAGAAAAGCAATTGAGAAGCAATCAGAGTTTCCTGTGACTTAATGAACATCATTTGATCCAAATCAAAAATGCTAAACTCATTACTAAGGAAGGCAACCTGAAATACAGTTAATCAGAACATTTGTTCTTTTTTTTCCTGCTTAAAAAAAAATAAAATTCTCTCTTTTTTCAATCATGCAGTGCAAACATAACCATAACCAAAATCACATCAATGAAAGCCAGGTTTCTTTTGGACTCTACAAGATGCGCACTTCAGTTTAGCCACCTAAACTCTGTCTCTTGGTAAACTGGGCTGCATTAGCATCTATTCTTTTCAATTACAGAGCTGAATTTTAGGTCCCAACAGGGTGTCCTTGGGGAGCAAATAAACTGTTGAGGTGAATCAAGTTTTCTGGCTTTAATCTAATAAATGAGTCAAGGAGAGTATGTTGTCTGTGCTTATCAAAGGACACAGTTACCTGGGAAGGTGTTCTGACTGCAGAGCTGGTAGCAGCCCTCCCTTTAGATGTGTGATAATTTTACAGTTTCCAAACAACAACAACAAAAAAGGTCTGGTTTTCTTTGTCCTAAATGCAATTCTCTTAAGCTACCCTAAGAAACCAGCTTGGCTGGGACGAGCTGAGATACTGCTTTTACTGCTTTTGTGCTTGTAGTTGGAAAATGGTGACAGCCTCCAAATGAGAACTAGATATTTGTGTAAAAAAAGAATAAGAAAAGAGACTGTTCATGCTTACATTGTTTCCTCTTTCCTGAAAGGTCTCCTCCTGGGTCCCACTTCGTTAGCTCTGTGTGGAAAAATGATGGTCAGTGCTGCTTTCAACATCCTGTATATTTATACATCTGAGCTGTACCCGACGTTGCTGAGGTAATTTGACAGAGCTTCTGGGTAAATTAAATTGTTTTCCATGCTCAGGATTGCTGGTGTGCTGTAGTACTTACCTGTAATTATTTTTACCTGATAGAACAATAAGTTGTTCTATCTAGAAGTAAGCCAGGGCTCAAAAGGGCTTCTCCAAGTAGTCACAAGTTTTGCGCCGATGCACTTTTCCAGGCTGTCTGGAGGAATTTGCTCTAGGTGTGAGTCCAGAACAAAACCATGAAAAGCAGCTTCTTGTGCTGCAGTGCTTGGTGACCTGTTTATCATTTCTACTGCTGATTTTTGGGAGAACAAGTACAGGGTGCAAACCAAACACAGTGATGTGATGGAAGTGTGTGCTAGCTTAATAATAAATGCAGACTGTGCAGTAAGGACTACTTAGTCTTTCTGTGTACTTACATCTCCCATATGACTTTGTTTGCCTGCTGGAAAACAAGTGCTTTTCTATATCATTGTTATTTAATTAAATATTTATAATGCAGCCCATTTTAATAGTATCTATGTGACAGTCATTTGCTCT
Source organism: Pachyramphus minor (assembly GCA_013397135.1). Classification (NCBI taxonomy): domain Eukaryota; kingdom Metazoa; phylum Chordata; class Aves; order Passeriformes; family Tyrannidae; genus Pachyramphus; species Pachyramphus minor. The sequence continues at coordinate 653,485 of VYXB01007438.1, forward strand.
ACACCATTTAATTAATGGTGTAGAGCTAAAAACCTTAATTTATTTTTCGTAGTTCTTCCCAGCTCTCTGTGCAGTTACTCTCCTGTTGTCCCAAGATAAATCTGAGATAGGAAAACATAATGCACAGTCTTGTTCTTCTCACCCCCATATTGGCCCTGTGTGATTTTCCTGGATGTGCTCTAAGTACGTGTTCAGACTTGGAGCCATATCACACGAGTTGATTAAGAACAGCAACTGCAAATGCACTCAAAAATCTGGGCCCAGTTTAGAAAGAGCAGGAAAGTTGAAAGCCAGTGTGGAGTAGGAGGGTGTCCCAGCTGGTAATGTGGCTGTAGTTAGTTAGGGTGGTGACACAAACCACTCAAATCCAGGGCTTTGGGGGGAAATGAAAAAACAAACCGTGGTTCATAAATTACCATGTTAGGGAGACATAAAAGCTGGACTGGGGATGCAGCTTTGGCAGCACCACTGATGAGGATGGAAGTGGAGTGACTGTTGGTAGATACTGAGCTTGTGGTTCTTGGCCCAAGTTTAGGTTGAATGAACGCTGACTGCATTAGGATGTGGGGGGTTGTTTGCATTCTCCCCATCCAAACTTCAGACCCTCTTTGTTTTCCAGGGGTTTTTTTGATCATGTTGGATTTCTGTTTGTTTCCGTGTCCCTTCTACTTTTCAGGAGTTAAGAATCAAGAAAATTACATCTGAAAGTGTTTTTAATTTATCAGCTTCTGCTTGTTTTGCTGTGTTTTCATGCTACACTGTCTCCCTAAGCCCTGTTGATGTTTGGTGCCAAGTATGTGACAGCTCATACCTAGCAGGAATTACAGCAGCATCTCTGTGTATGAAACTAAGTATTTGTCATTATGAATATTTAAAAAAAAACCAAATAAAGTGCTGCAAAAAAAGTGCTTTGCATGGCAAATTCATAAACCACCTGTGGAGAAAATGCAAGGAGAAAGACGGTTAAAAAAAATAGCAACGTTTATTAGACCAGTCATGTTTAATAATGTGCCAAACTGATACATTAAACCATATGAATATTCCTGACATGTGATGACTTATACATTTAAAAACATTTGATACATCTCTGAATCACAAATATTATGGTTTCTGCTAGAGGAGTGGTGTTAAATTTAAAGCAAAACATCAGCACCATCTGGTGGTCTCTGCAAAGCATTGTTAGTGTTCCTGTCATCAGCCCTGGGATGAGCCCTGTACATTCAAAGGCAGGGGAGGTGGGATAACTAATTTTTTGCCTTTCTTCAGTTGGATGTTTTGCACAAAAATGTCTTTCGTATTACTGTTCTGTATTTACACTTACCATTTTAAGTATGAGGACTGTTAGGCCTCTGTTTTAAGTTAACTGGCACATGCAGCAGTGACAAATATACCTCAGGGTACAAAGAGGGCAGTGCTGCAGGCTGGGGAGTCTTTGGGCTTGGGGCTTTTTAAATTTTTGATGTGTAATTAAAATACTTGCAGGGGAACAAAAAACCAGTTAAAAATAGAAAACCTCACTGCTGTTGCATTTTGGACAAAGAGCAAAGTTAGTTTTGGGAAAAATTGTAATCATAGCTCCAGTAATATAGATATAAAAACTCATGTTTTTTTTATGAGAAAGTGGTTGCAAAATTATGAAATCCTTGTATGTCTTGGGTGAAATCAGAGTGGAACCATTTCTTGCAATTGGTCAGGAAATTAAAGACTCTGAGGACTTTTAACTTTTCTTTGAAGAGGGTCCTGCTGTCTTAAGCCATGATTATCACAGTCTAGATGAGATTATTTTGAACTTGTCTGACAATCGAAGGGAGCGTGGAATTCAGCAGCCCCTGTAGTGACACATCTGGCCAGATGTTTTCAAGCTTCTCACTGCCAGAGAGTTATTTTCTGTTTGGAGGTAAACACTGACTTTCTATCTGTGCACCCCGAGGTGGCAGAGGAGAGGCTGCTGCAGCCCAAGCTGGAGATAATATTCAGCGTCTTCTCTCTGAATCCTGCCACATATTGAAATCATTCCCCATTCAGAGATTCCCAATTAAACTGCCCTAGGGGACAGGTGGGAAAACCTCTCTCTTTGTTGATGGAAGGATCACTTGCACAACAGGGTGGTTTTGTCAGTGTTTGGAAGCCTGTGATTTTACCTTACTTGCACCCCGTTTAAGAGTAACTACTGGAGATCTTTAAACACTTCACTTAAATTCAAGATTACTGATAACTTTTTAAAAAAAGAAAAAAATATATGTTGGCTCAGACACTGCCACCACATGTTCATGCATGATTCAGTTGTGTATTCTACAGTACAAATCTTGTATCCTTTATTCAAAACAGAAATGCTGGCTTGGGTGTCTGCTCCATGTCTTGCAGATTTGGGGGCATTTTGGCTCCGTTTGTGCCATCTCTGGTAAGATTATTTTCAACTTTTCTATGTAACTCAGATTTATTAAAGTCTCTCAAAAGCACTTCACTGATTTTGGCATTGTGTCCACCTATATTCCTTGGAAAAACGTTGGTTTTATGAACAATTAAATAGTGTTCACTCAATTTCAATAAGGAGTAAACAATGCTTTAAAATGCCCAGTATTTCATAATTTTTGGAAATAGTCTTAATGTTTTGTGTTGTCACTATTTCCTCTGTTAGTGAAATGGTTGCTATTTGCATTTGGTACTGCTAAGGCTCACTCAGTATCTGAGTGCTCTTAGATATGTAAACTAAGCTTTCATATGAAGCTGTGTCTGTGAAATGGCATTTATTGGGTTGCTTTGCTCTACCAGAATATGGATAATGGCACAAACTGCTGGAGTGACAAGTCGTAGTCTTTTGGTCTTGACTGCAATTGAGCAGGCAAGAAGGCTGGGTTTTTACTATGGGTTTTTAATTTCAGAAATCTCTCAGTCCTTCTGTGCCGTTCGTGGTGTTCGGAATCACTGGACTGTCTGCGGGATTCCTCACTCTGCTTCTGCCAGAAACACTAAATAAGCCAATTGCTGAGAGCATCGAAGACCTCCAGAGTCCCAGATATCAAGTCCTTAAAAATGAAGAGGCAGAGTAATTAAATTTTATTTTTAATTGTACCTTTGCATTATTTTCCCCTCTATGTTATGTGAACTGCAGCTGACCTGCATCTTGGTCAGACTGTGCATTAACAAACACGTGCATGAAGTTTTTAAAACCATCCTTCTCCTGCGTGCAGTGGAGATTAAATTTACTCCTTGGCTCTTAAGGGTGAAAAGGCTCAACAACATTCATCTGTAGGTGTTACATTATGTATAAATGAATATGATTTTGTTTCTTTAAAGGAAAACAGATTTCAGAAAGGCAGTCTGAAATAATCAGCCACAATACATTGAGTAACATTCGTATGCTTTTACAGGAAAACAACTAACCATGTTTTTCATATATTGGATTGTGCCTTTTTGTCATGTTTATAGTTGGAACATAATCTACTACTAATACATACCTGAGGAAGTGTTTTATCCTTCATTAGTCTCCTGGGTTAAAGCCATTTAAAATGTTTTCCTGTTGTTGATATGCACTAAATGTAACTTCTGAAGTGGGAAATGAAATTTTTGTTTGATTCAACAGGTAATAGAATAGAAAATGTAAAGTACATCCCCTCAGTTTGGGAATGGTTTCCCAGAAGAATTAGCCTTAAAAGGGAGGGGTAGGGGGGGATTTCTATAAGAAAGGAATTGTTATCTTAGGATTAAGCAGGCTTAGTGTAGAAGAATATGTGGTTTTCTTATGTTTTTTCTTTCTATGCTATCTTCTTAATTATCTGCGAATTATTGTACTTAATCAGTTTAATTATGCTACACACTCTATTCTGCTCTCTGTGCCTAATACAGAGTAATACTGCATTGGGAAATGGAAAAAACCCCCAACAGCTTCTGAGCTTTACAAATACCACTTCTAATATTTAAAAGAATCGATGAATTCTGCCTTTCACCTTTAATATTGGGTTATAAAATAGGACAAGAAAAAGAAGACATGCAAAATGCCTTCCAGTAATTATTTCTCTTCTGTTTGACAGGCAGAGCAGTTAGAAGAAAACACTGGAGTTTGAGGCCTGTCTGGTGGAAAATGAAGCCTCCATTGAGAAGGTGCTGTAACAGCTGAAGGGCAAAGTGCTTCTCCCTGTGTCTGACAGGAAACATTCCAGGACTCATGTATAATGCTGTTTGTAGCATGTTGAACAGCTCTGTGTGGAGGCTCATGGAGAAGATGGAAGGAGTTGATCAAAGCTTGTGAGAAAAGAGCTGACAAATCTGTGCATTAATTTAATGGCTTAACAAAAGCCCACTTCAGAGGTTTGGACTTCTCTACAGCTTCTTGAAGTGAAGTATTAATTTATTTTACAAGACGTAATTGCTAGCTTCAGATGAAGCTATAATGTTGTAATTGAAGTGGTGTATAATTTAAAATTTAGATGGCCTTATATATTCTGTCAAGCTGGAAATGTGAAAAGGAGCAGCATCCTGTATATGCTAATTTTCTCTGCAGGTTTTTTGCCTCTAGACTACATTGTATACCTCACAGTGTGAAAAGACCAAAGATCTGTATGGCTTGTTCGCCTTATGTCTAACCATAAGAAATCTGAGCAGGAGACCTGAAAGGAGAATAAATGGATTCTCTGGTGGGAGAAAGCAAGTTTTTGTTGAAGATGCATTAAATGAAAAATCATATTATATTGGAAAAATTGTCAGGACTTGAAGAGGTGCATTTAAAGGAAGGGATGAGTAACCTTTTAGACAGCGGTTATTAAATAATTTCTCGTTCCACATGTACAGCTAGAACTTAATTACCCTTGCCTAAAAATTTGTCTGAAAGTTCTAGCTGTACATGTGGAATGAAAAATTATTGAGCATGAGTTATATATTGTATAATATATGTAGTAATATATAATCCCATATATTTGACATGTCAGTTGGAAATTCTTCCTGTGAGGGAATGGTGTTTGGTTAACAGCTAGTGTATTTATTTTGGAATAGATGCATCATAAATGTTACAGGTATTTTTTATGGCAAACAAAATTTTGTTATTAAAAATTTTTGTTATTTTTATTTTAACATCTGTATCATGAGTGTTGCCTTTTCCAGGATGTTTACCCAGGATTTTTTAAAGAATGCTTGTATTGTTTTGATTTTGGCCCTTTATCTAATGTGTTGGTTACTGTTTAAGGTTACTGCTGGGCCACTGTATTTCCAGAAGTTTTATAGTTAAAGAACAACTTGATTGAAGGAGTACCTCTGGAAGTGTGTGTGCATTTTTACACACACCAAAATCTGTGCTGTGCCCCCATGTGCTTTTCCAGGAGCCTGGTCAGGACCCCAAGAAGTGAAGATCACTTGGTGGATAACAAGTGCATTTCCTTAACCTCCAGGGATGAAGCTTGATGACAAACAGCCTATGGAATGTGCTGCAAACTTTTATCTTCTGATCATTTATTTATTAATTTTCTTTCATGAGGATTAGAATGGAGCTTGTGATTCCCCCCCCCCCCATGACTCATATTTACACCTTCCATTGCATTAACACTTATAACCAGAGTGACTGATTGTACCTCTTCAAAGGATAATTGGGTCAGCAGGGATATGGTAAAGACCAAGTTTCGTTACTGTTGACTTCAATTTTTTTATTACAGGAAATAAAATTTAATAAGAAATAGAATGATATAAAGTTGAATTCCCAAAGCAGAGACAAGGCTCTGGAACAGAAGGATCATAAAGGTACCACCATGTGGCAGGAGTGTATTTCTCCCTCCTGCACTGCATCAGTGCATTTCTCATCTTCCTTTTATTCAACGTCATGTGAAAAATGGGAAACAAAGAATTTGTGTTTTGAACATGGTTATTTCTGCCTTATTTGACCTGGAATTAATGAATTCTTTGCCTGGGGTGACTTAAGTGAATTCAGTGGATTGATGACCATAAAGCTGCGTGTCCCCAAAGATGTTAATGATTTTTCCAGCAGTCCTGGCCTGACTCATGGTACCTGGAGCTTGTTTTAGGAGGCTAGGCCAGTGTGAAAGCTGGTCTGATACTTTGTCTCCAAGATACAAAAAAAAATAAATATGGACAGAAACAACAACTTCGGATTTTGCTTCATACAATTTCCCTTCTATTTAACACCGTATTTACTATTTTACTCTAAATATCCTTGCTGCATTTTGCTATTGCTATACAAAAAGATGGTACTTTGGAGGAAAAAAGTGTTTTTCCAATTCTATGTTTAGAAATGAGGAAATAATTAGAAATACTTCGTTGGACTAATATAACCCGTGCATTACATCTTATGAGATGTGTGACACATGAACCATAAGTCAGTCAGTCATTCCTTAATGTATTTGTCACAGCAAATTGGAAAAGGTAGTATTTTGGTCAATTAACTGTGGTTTTTTTTTTTTTTTGTTTGTTTTTTTGTTTTGTTTGTTTTGTTTGTTTGTTTTGGTTTTTTTGTTTGTTTGTTTTGTTTGTTTTTCAGGGGTTTTTTTGAGTAGATATCTTCCCTTAGAACTTTGAGTTGTACAAAGTTCTTCATGTAGAGCAACTCTTTTTCTCATTATGTTTAATGAAGACAGAGCATTTTTTGGGGGGGATGCCCTAATTCTCTACTCAGTGTGGGACCATTATCTGTTACTTTGCCACTTCTCTGTAAAAAGAACAAAGGGAACTGAATTAATTCAAGTGGCTTAATTATACACATTAGGTCACAATCTCCATCCTTAAATACCACTTTTGGCTCTTCCCCTGTGCTTTATTTGTGTGTAGAAATCTGATTGTAATGTTGCATCTGCACTGTTCATCTGTTTCTGTGTTAGAACAATGTCTTCAGTGCTTTAGCACTTGATTGTGAAATTGCTTTTCCTTCTCTGTTTTTAAACTGATTTGAAGTCTTTATTCCAGCATTTGAGAAAGTCTTTCTGCTTTCTGGATTTTTTTCATGTTTCAGCTGCAAATCTCAAGATATTAAAAAAAAAAAAAAACACAAAAAACCCCAAATAAAACAACAAACCAACATTGGCTGTCCTTAAATACATGTCTGTTGTTCACAAGTTCTCCAGAAAGAAAGTCTGAACTGATTTCAGCTTTCACTCTTATCTGTGTTTCACCTTTAATATTGCTGTGATTTTCCCTCAGGAATGCTGGGGGTTTTTTCCTGACTTGGGTGCGGCTGAGCAGAGGCAAAGCTTCAGCATTCATTTATGCCACCTACAGTTTAATGCCATTTGCCTGTCATTAGGCAGTATTTATCCTTTAATTCTTGGTTGGGTTTGCTTAAGCCCCAATTTCCCCCTTGTCAGAGGAAGAATATCAATTGTAAATGGAAAAGTAATGGGAAAATTATTGGAGGATAATGGAAAATGATTTTTCCATTACTCCTTCAGTTCATGCTATATTTTGTATTTTATTGCACATTCTGTCGTTCCACAGCCCTCCTGGTGGCTGGCTCATCCTGGAGAAGCATCAGGGATTCAGCTGAATCTACGTTTTCCTGCCTGGTTAATATCCTCTGCTTTCTTTTGTCATCAGCCAGTTATATACTCCCTCTCCCCACACACACCATGTTAAAAATCAGGTCAGGTATAAAGGCAGGGCTTGAGTTCCTTTTTCCTGAAAGGAAATTTTGCCCGATATTGATGTCAATCTCATCTCAGTGATCTTTTTCATTATCCCATTTGATGTTTCATCAAAGCTGTTTCCTCCTTTATTGAAGCACTGTGTGTTATTGCTTGAAGTGAAGGCTATGGATTCATTTATAGCATTTACTCTTTTCAATCTGAATGAAGTACAAATAATCCTTTCCTCTGTTGACTAATGCTCTTGCAGCTAAGCAGTAGAAAAAGGAGGAGGTAAACTTTTTGGACTATCAGCTTGTTTTGCCATTCAATTTCTAGTTTGCTTGAGGCACATATCTTATCATGTATTACAGCATGCAAGAGATCTGATTTTTTTCATGCACTGTGTTACCAGCAGTTCATTTGAAAGTTCATCTTTGTTGCTACAGGAGATGTAAAATTTCTTAGAGATAATTTTGGGAGATGCAGTCCTTCCATTAGAGTTAAATTTGTGAAAATAATGGACAGATGTACAGTTACAGGCAAACTATGTGTGTGAAACGTTGCCTGGGCATGGAAGAGCAAACTGGTCATGCTAGTAACAGGTAAGTTGAATTGACTGCCCAACTCCAAGTAATTTTTTCTGCAGCTCAGTCATTTGGGCTGAAAACTTCTATACTGGTATTTGTCTGCCAGGTATCAGTACTGCCAACATTGTGTTGAAAGCCTCTGGGAAGAACTGGTGATTATGTGGTTTTTTTGACTCCAAGAAATTCTGCATCTGCAACCCCTCATTTCTTCTTTGTCACAGCCTCACATAATTTTCCACCTCTGCCTGTTCCCTTCTATCCCATCCACAGTGATGTAGGGCCTGATTGAATTCTGATTTCTCTGTACCAATGTGCAAAGGAAAAGAAAGAGACTGCAATTTGTTTCTGGCTTACCTAAGGAAACTAGAATCTGTGTACACAAAATGAAGCTGCTCCAGATATGTCTGGGTTAAAATAAATTACTCTTTATTTCCCTGTCCCATATCTCATAGTTGGTCAGGTTTATAGATGTTGGTGTCAATATTCAGTGAGAGCTGGCTCTGGGTTTGCTGCAAGAAGCTGCCTGTACCAGCTCCCTGTCCCAGCTGCAGCTCCAGAGGTATGTCATCGGCTTCAAACCATTATTAAATCCTTATGATGGTGTATGTTGTTGTTTGTACAGATGTCTAGTCCTTTTTGAAGGCATCCTGATCCTGTGATTTCAAGGCTGTGATATGATAGTTGAGCAGTCATTGCATTGTGTTTATTTCCTTTCATCGTTTTAGATTTGCTGCCTCTTGGTTCCACAGCAGATGCCAGTGATCGGGAATAATGACAGTGAATAGGAGTGCTTGACCTACAGATAATACACCCTGCAGTTTAATGCTGTATGTTTTATATTGTCTGGTTTCTCTTCTGAAAATGTTCCGGTTATTTTTCTGAGTGGACGCTTTTCCAAGGCCTCTCATTTTTATGTGTCTGTGTGCCTTGAAATGGGTAAGGAAATGACTCCAAGTGCTTGTGTGAAGATGTTCCCTTGGCGTGTGCCCACTTCTTACTGGTGCTGGTAAATGAGCATCCAGACCCTCTCTCAGGGGTCTGAGAGAGGGGATGAGCCTTTCTTCCTGTTCCTCACCTGGAGGTAACTTGGAAGATTTGACTTGGTAGTTCTTAAAACGAAACCAACCCTTCCCCCTGTGCCCCCCCCCCGAAACAACCAAGCCCCTGATAAAAATGAGTTTTGGAAATATGAAACCAAGGGAAAGCAATGACTTATGCAGCAGTTAGTAATCTCTGCTGAAGAATATATTAGAGAAAAGTAAAATTGGCAGCAGGAGGGCTCCTGCAATTGTGATCTTTACAAATTGCTATGGATCTGATTTGGCTATTTATTATGTCTAATCCTTGTGGTCTACCGGGAAGGAAGGAAAATAATTACTAATGACAGATTTTAGTTTAAGTTCATTTATTGGTGGTGAAAGTAATTGCGTGTTCCAGGTGTTCATCAGTTTAGCAAGGCAACATTTAACTATCGAATGTTCCAATTACAATGTGGTTAATTAAACATGATTAAGCTGTTGAGTTTATAAACACACAACTAATTATGTATAATTACACTTGTAGTGGGTTTATGGTATGCAACATGCAAGATAGATGTGATATTTAAAATATTTCAGAAGATTTTGTAAACTGGTGTTTTGTAAGAGACTACCTTTTGCTTATACGTTAATATATAGGTATTGACAGCTTGCTGCATTCTTAAATCAGAAATCTCCTGTGGAGAAGTTGTAGTGAGATACTGAAATATCAGTTAAGAACCATAAAAAAGGCAGAGGGGAGAGTGGAACCTGCTCGAAATTTGCAACTAAATGGTACAAATCTTGTGTGGATTGGTAAAAGCTGGTCGTTCTTTGCTACTTAAATTCTTCTGTGAGAATTGTGTTTGTTGCATGCTGTGGATACTGGGTCACCCATAGGAGCAGCTCCAGAGGAGGTGTTTGAGGGACCAGGGTGTGTACTGGGGGCATCAAGAGCCTCTGGGAAGGGTTTGAAAGAGTTTGGATTTTAGTGGTGGGGTTACTGGAGACGGGCATGTCCCCTGAGGGGGCAAGGGGAGGTGGATGCCCAGGCAAGAGATCTCACCCCCTTGAAGCCAGTAATCTACAGCAAACTGGAACTGCTGAATCAAGGAATGGTGGTGGTAATTTACAGCAGGTCTTGCAACTCAGTGATTTCAGAGATCTTTTCCAGCCTTGTCTCTGTGGCCTGGAGGCACTGCCCCCCCCCACCCCGAACCCTCAGTGCACCCCAGGGGCCACATGCCCACAAGATGGCGGTCGTGCTGCCTGTCCACAAAATGGCGCCTGAGGGCAAAGGTGGGCGAATGGTGTGTAGGGGCCGCGCCCTGTGGTAATGGCTGTCCTGTGGTGCTGTAAACACCTGTGCTTTCTTCAGGGCTCGAACCATGGCATGGATCCAGGTCTTTGGCACTCAGGTGGTGGTTTAGCTGTGTGTTGCGGCCCTCATCATTAGGGCATGGTACCTGTGTTAGGCACAGAGTCTGCAGTAGCCCTTCAGGCTTAATTCCTGCCTTGGTGGATGCATGTGTCATTTAAATATGAATGATACTTTGGTTGGGAAAGCTGTGTGCTGCACTGCACTTGTCCTAAGGACTGTTTTAATCTCTGATTTGTGTTGTGCCTCAACTTTGTTTGAGGAAGAGCCGCTGAGAAGAATGTGTTTGTGCAGGAAGGAGTCGCCATGGCTTCGTGAGGGAAATGTAAAGGGCGCCTTCTCCGGTGCCCAGGGACGTGGGACTTGCTTGGCAAGACACTGTCCTTCTTTTTTTTTGACTTCATTCTTGCGTATCTGAGTGTTTGTGGGACTATAACACTTGATTACCAGAAGATATTTTACACATGCCGTTGGTACCCATATGAATATACTGAAGCATGTTTAGTCCTTCTGCCCGTGGCATTCGTTTTCACAGCCATTCAGTTGGAAATGTATAATAGTATCAGGCAACAACTAGAAATCCACAGTAATATCAGTAAAATTAGGTAAGAAATCGTGTCCTTTCCTCCCTAGTCATGAGTAAGCATTAACATTATCATTAGTAGTGAAAGCAAACGAATGCCAGTAAATATGTTGAAGTAACTTAAAATGGTACTTTTTAAATGTCAAGTCTACTTTATACTGACACAGGTGTTTTCTCTTGTTCTTTCTGCGTGCTCAAGTATATTCTAGAAAGGCAGAACAGGTCCTTCTCTAATGGAAATTTATCTTAGTGCAGACATCTAGTGCCAGAAGGATATACTGGCATTACTAAAACTCTAATGGATTTATAATTGTTGTGGATTTTCCTAAACTGAGACTGCATTGTGTGAACTTGCCTTAATTTTCCTGCGCTGAATTGGAATTGTGCATTCAATTTTACATTGAATTCTTCTGTCCTGTTCGGGACGACCACTTGGCCTGTCAAACACAGCATTGAGGAGCAGTGTGGCTGTACCAGCTGAGCACCAACCTGGTGAGATCCCTTGTTTGGGGAGAAAAGACCCTTTCATCCTATGTTGTGGATAATCCAGAGGTGGCCCTTGGGTGGAGCAGGCTGTGCTCCTGCCCCCGGCCATGCTGGGTGCATATTGTTTTCCCTACTGGTTGCTAGAGAAATAGTTTCTGTTTTCAAGATCTGGAAATGGCATTAAGAAGTTTAATCTTTTTTTACTTTGTTTTTTTGTGAGCAACAGATTACAATGAAATAAAAGAGGATGAAAATAAAATTTTTGCACTGTGCCTTTTAGGCAGTTTTTATACATCACTAACTAGAAGGTTAAAAGAGCAAAATAATATTGACTAAGTGTCTGGTCTTCACATAAGTGTTCTTGAAAGTTAATCAATCCATTTGTACCCTAAACCATGTTAGCTTTTCGGTTCAGAGGGGCTGTGGGAAAATTCACCTGGCTTTTCTGGCTCTAAGAGGATGGCAGGGCTGGAAGCAAACTATGATGAGCTTGTTTGCCTATGCCTTGATGGGATTAAAATGGGGTGCTGTACTGTCACTGGGATGATGTTTTCTCTATATTTAATTGACCATTGCAGCTTGCAAACAGCCCATTAGCTAATGTATTTATGCATCTGGAGGCTACTGCTGAGTGGTGATAGTCTCTTCCTCTTGTGTTTGTTACAGAAAAGCTTAAGGTAATTCGAATGAGTTTCGGGAGAACAGCAAAAAGGCAGGAAGAGGTTGGTTTTCTCATTGTGCTTGTTAATACAGATCTATAACTTGGAGGCTTTGTTGAAGACCATTAAAATGCATAGACTTTTAATGGGACTGCAAGAGAAAACAAAATGAATCACTGTTACCCAAGTAATCTGTCACTGAAGCTTTGTTCTTGAAAAATGCACAGGGATGTACAAGTCCTTCTGACCTTCAGACCCCCTCTGGTGTTGTAGCCCACCTCTGGACACACCAAAGCAGGACCAGGCAGGGGAGAAGAAGGGTGACTTCTAGTTTTGGCCAGCTGTGGGGAAAGGTGGCTGGCTTTGAGAAAAGAGCCTAATGATTTTTGCTTCTCTGACAGTAATGTGGATGAGGGTTCCATCTCTGCTGCTTCCCCAGCCTGAGTGTGAGCCATGACCCTTTATATTACCCCACTGAGATGTAAGTGTGGTTGTTTTCATTCAGTTTATTAGCTGTAGATGTGAGCAACATTAAGATTTTCTGTTTACCTTAATACACACACAGGTGTGTGTGTTGTAGCAGAATTAGATGGTTTTTCATTTGGGGGGGGGGTGTTTCTCTGCTAAAAACCCCACAGACAAACACACTTCCAAGACAGCCACATTTTTCTGCAGGAATTTTTAAAATCCATCCAGGGAGCCTGTTTATCCAGTCTAGAATAAATGGCTCTGGATGGAAGGGATCTTCCTGTTCCCTGTGAGTTGCTGGTCACATCCTGTTGGGATGGCAGCCCACCTGTGCCTCCCCTTTGCTCTGGTGGGGGCACAGCTGCTGCCTTCACAGGCAGGCTGCAGTTATTTGGGATGATAATTAATAAACCTTTGGTGGTTGTGGTCTCTACTTTCCACTAAACCTTAATTCCATTAAGTGCAGTGAAACTACAGAAGGATTGTGTGCTGGAATGGGGAGAGAAAAAAGGAAGGTTTCATAACAGGCTTGACCTCTGAGCTCCATTTTGCTGCTTTCAGAAGGAAACCCCTGCTCTTGCCTTATTCTGGCTACCTCCCTGTTCCTGGTTTGTGGGTTTGCCTGTTAGGTGATGTACAGTAGCAATAAGTTAGAGATGGCTTTGTGTGTGACAGCTGGAGTGGTGTTTTTAACCTTGCTAATTTCCAGTGTGCAATCCCCTTTCCCTACCTCTTCCAGGGGAAGCTGCCTTCTTGTTTCAGCAGCCTTCAGTGGTGATGTTCCCTGCTGTCTTCTGGGTGAGATCTTTGCTTCCAGGTTTTCTTAGTGGCAGAGCAAGCTCAAGGCTGTGCGTGCCCAAAGTCTGCTGAAAGAGTGGAGAGAAAGGAAAAAAAAAAACCCCACCCCAATAAAATGCATGAAAACCTTGAAGTAACTGCAGTGAAGTTGCTTAATGACTGAGGAAAGGGCTGAGTAAAAGATGAAATAAAATTACTTTGAGAACACAAAGTAAGTGGCCATAAAATGAGTGTTTATGCACGAGCAGGTTTGTGAAGCCTTGCTCTCTGCTTCCTGAAAGTGGTTAATGAACAAAGCCTTGAGATGGTTTTTGTTCAGTTGTGATTATTGCCAGGTTTGTCTGTGCAGGCAGAGGAGAAATGGAAAAGCAATAGAAAAAATAAAGGCACCTGACTGTAGGAATGGGTGTGCGGCAGTTTGGCCTTATCCTCTTCTGCCCCAAACCAGGGGGTGGTTTTGCCCTCAGTGTCTCCAAGGGGATTGTGCCACCTGTGTGTGTGTGATCAGAGCTGCTTTATGATGATGAAGGTATCAAGATGTGGTGACAGGCCCAAGAAAGCACCTGAAGACTGGACATGTGTGCTTTATTCCTTTTTGCCTTGGGGAATGTATGGGGTGCCTGCACCCAGGAACAGCTTCAGGCCTGAGGAGAGGCTGGGGCTGCCCCAAGCTGGGCATGGCCAGTTCCAGCAGCCCTGTGGCTTAAACGTTGCTGAGCCCCTCAGCCCTGTGTCCTCCACCTCAGGGGGACAGAGGTGAGAGGGAGGAAACACTGCCAGGAGCTGGGAGAGGCACGGGAGTTACAAGTGAAGGAGGGAGGGTGAGCTGGGGAAAACAGGGTAAGGGAGAGTAATTTGTCTTTGTTTCTTACCATCCAGACCTAGTTTAATTGGCAAGAAATAATATTAATTTCCCTCAAGTTGATTCTCTTGCACCTGTGATAGCAATAGGTGAGGGATCTCCCTGTCTGTATCTGGCTTTGCATCTTGACCCATGAGTGGTTTTGCTGTGTTTTCTCTCCTGCCTGTCTGAGGAAGGGAAGTGAGAGAAGCCAGGGGGGCATCTGGCAGCCAGCCATGGTCAACCTGCCACAGAAACATTTCATTGACCTCTAAAACATACCTGTTGAGGGGTTTAGAAGAAGTAGTTCTGATACTGACCACTTCTGAGCTCTTTTGCTCTCCAGCATGTGCATGGAGGTGCCCTGGGGCACTGCTCTGCAGGTGGTATTTCAATCGGTGTTGGGTGTGTGGGTGAGTACAGAAGGTGACCCACTCTCATAGAAGCACGAAGCAGTTAAATACTGTGTGAAGGACCACCCTTACCATTGCCTGGTTTGAGGTGGCACCCCTGTTTTGTACCCAGGGGTGTGCAGCAGCTTCTGCTTGGAAATGGAAACACTAAATCAGAAAGTTTATTTTGTGGGAACTGCAGGTGGCAGTAGGGGCTAAGTTTTACAGGAAAAATGTTTTAAATTGCTGTCGTTCACAGTAGCTTGCCATATGGCAGAAACTTGAATCTCTGCAAGAGCCTTCTCTTAAAGCCAACACTCCATGTTTCTGAGGACTTGTCAGCTCATTTTAAGGAGCAGTGTTTTCACTAAGTGTAATGACACTTTCTGCTCCCTTGGAATCCCCTGTACTGCTTCCCCCAAAGTGGGGGGAAAATGCTCATTGAACTCAGGCTTTATTTACTGTGTTCCCACTGGATAAGTAACTTAAGTGCTGTATTCTTACATTTACCACAATAAAAATCTTGTCCCTTTGAATTTAAGAAGTGGCTCAATTGCTCTAAGTTAACTCTGGGACTTTGAAGTCCACACAGAAAAATCTTGAACAGATCTAAATGAACTGAAATACAGGACATTTTATCAGTCTCCATTTGGTTTCTGGTCACTGAGAAGACCTTAATTCAGTGACTAGCCAAGAGATAATGAACTAAGTGTTGTACCCCATGCTCTGTGTATTTTGACTTAGAAGTTACCTGTCATCAGGTGCTCTCTCCTTGAGGATACACACATTTATTTGTCTGGTTCAGTCAGAATGAAGACTGTACTTAGGTTTATTGCATACCATGGGGAACTGGAGAGAGACAAGGCACTGAAATCAAGGTGGGCTTGTGTTGTTCAGACAGCCCTTTATATAAACAGGGATGTGTCCATGTGCTCATACGCTGGGATCAGTGGGCAGAATGTGTGTGTGTTTTAAGTTTGGTTATACTGGGTTATGATTAAGCTGGAAAAACTTTCCAAAACACCTAAGGTTGCTATTTCTGAGCTTTGAGATGAGGCTTGGTACAGACAGATCAGCGTCTAAAAAGTACTAATTGCTGTTACTGATAAAGTTGTACCATGATAAGTGCAAATCCCAGAGAGACCCATGCCGGTGGCAGGGTCAGTTCAAAATCGGGAATGCAGGAAGTGTTCTTGGTAGCATGTTTTCCAATTAAAAAACAAGAGCAAAGTAGTTAGATGTATTGCTGGAAATTAAATACTTACTCTAAAGCTAATTGCTTTTGTTGCTGGTTTTTCAGATGTACACTAGAAAGACAATAGATAGTTTGGACTGTGAAGGGCTTGTCCATGTTTTGAAAGCCTTTCCTGGCACGAAGCTCTCTGATGTTGTTTTCCCCCTTGTGCTTCTTCCTTGGTGCTGAATGCTGATTACAAGCCATATATTTACACTGCTGCTCCTGGTTGGAGCAGGAGCATCAGGGAATTTCTGTACTGGAGCCAGCGCCGTCAGAGAGCACGTCCCATCCTCCCAATGGGAAGTACTGGCATACAGCGTGATGTACAACTGTATTACCTATTAAAAAGAGGTTATTTAGGGCATGTAGAAAAGAGAGGGTATTATAAATTAAACAAAGAACAAGGTGCAATTTAATAACTGTTCCTGTGTACTGGGAAATCTGAGTGTGCATATAAGGTCTTACTGCCAGGATGTTGCTGTTGGGGAGGATCCTGGGGTAGGGGGCTCAGGAGGGAGAGAGGTGTCCTGTGCCCACATGTGAAGAGAATTAACCCGAGCTGCAGTCATGGACCCTTCTCATTGCCTTTTCAAAAATATTTGTCTGCATTTGTTTGGCTGAGTATCTGCTGAGAGCAAAGGCCGAGGTTGTGATGTCTGCCCTGAGTGTCAAATTTGACTTGGGTGCAGGGGTGTACCTGTACTTGTCGAATGCAGGAAGAGCTGGAGTGCCCTGTGATTTACCTTTACGGTTATAATCAAAGCCACACAGCTCAAATGAGGAATGTTTGATCTTCAGAGCTTATAATGAACTCAGAGAAGAAACACCCCAGAAGCTATTTTATTGAATAAATTTAAATAATGCATTAATTTTAGAAAATAATTGCACATGAGCAAATGGCTAAGTTAATCCAAGTATTAATTTGTTCAGCTCTTAGGGATATGTAAAAACTTAAATAATGTGTAAATATCACATTTGGTACATGCAGACTTAGCACAAAATATGACTTATTTGTAGTGCACACACAGCTGAAGAGAGACTATGCAAATATGTTTTAATGATGCTTGATGGGGGACCAATAACCAGATTTCGGAATGATACAGGGAATTGCACAATTCCAGTTTTGGTGCATCAGTTACTGTGTATTTCCCTTGAGACCAAGCTCCTTGTGGAGGCTCCCAGTCCACTCCATGCCTGGAGACATGTTGGTGACACACAGCCTTTTGGCAAAATCTCTTGCAGTTTGCTTCTTGCAGGTGATCTTGGAAGTCATGACCTGAACTTGGGGTGGCCCTGTAGCACGTGCAGGCCTGTTGGCAGAGGCTGGGGGCTGGTGTCAGACTCTGGCAGCCTTTGCTGTGGTTTGGCCACCCCTCACAGCACAGCAGGGTTTGCACCCTCACTGCAGCTGCCCTGAGTGCTGGTGTTGTGCCTGTGCAAATGACAGCACAGAAAGTGGTTATTTAATGCTGAAGTTAATGCACTTCTGCTCCTACTGGGCCTGCTTTGTGTATGTGATCTATTCATGGGCAGAGGTACTGTGTTCTTCCCTAGACTGACAGGAGATTTTCATTGCTTACAATGAACCAGTCTTGATCTGATTTAGCTATTTCTATCCTGGCATGTGGCAGTGATGTGGTGTGTTAGCAGTTTCACAGCAGTCTTCAGTGGGTTCAATGAAATTAAAGTGAATATTAGTCAAATACTGGCTGGCAATTTTCTGAGACTGGGCTCTGATGAGTTGTGGTTGGAAAATTATGATTCTGTTATTTCATTTCACTTAATATTGATGTGTGGGGCAATATAAAAAGTGGTTACTTTTTAGAGTAAGTTCTTTATCCTGACTCAGTCAGGGACAGAGTCTGGTATTTGTATTAAATATTGTATCAAGTGATTTGCAGTAGCTGTGGGGTTTAGTGGGATGAGAGCTATTTGTTTTAACACAGAAACCTGTGGTTCCTTTTGTTAGGGCTTGGAATTGCTTTCATGCTCTATTCTCACAGGAGAAATGCAAATGCTGCTGAAAAACTATGTTTTGATTATGGGCAAAGGTAGCAGAAAAGCCTTACAGAAGAAGTTAGGTTTGTCTGCTTTTTGCCAGATGTTTTTTTTAAGTGTGGAAATTATGTTCCTCTGCCTTCCTGCTGAGGAAATAGCACATGGAAGGATGAGAAATTCAACTGTGCAGCCACTGTTGGCCTAGACTTTGGTGGTCCAACCCTGTAGGAAGTTACAGAAGAGGTACCCCAGGGACAGCAGGACCTTTCAGAGATTTTGGGTGGGATGTGGGAAAACCAGAGTGTGAATGTGCTTAGCGTGGAGAAGCCAGGATGTGATTTGTGAGCCCAGACTACCAGAGATGCTGTGGCAGCTCAGTCACCAGGGGGCTGTGTCTGAGCAGGGTGAGGAGGGGAGCGGCTGACACGCCTGTTCAGGGCTGCTTTTCCCATCAGTAGGAGCCAGCACACTCCAAACTGGAGCTCCCTGCAGCTCCCCCTTTGTTTTTGTCGGGGTTCTCATCTCTTTCCCAGCCCCACTGTTCTGCTGGGGAAAACTCCCCGTGGCCTCACCATACTCCCTGTGCACATGTTCTTATGTTCCTTCTTGGTTCATTTATCATAAATCATTAAAGTAAGTTCATGGATTTATTGCTGTTCTCCCCTAGGAGGGGGTGAACCTGTCCCTGAGCATGGCTGTGCTTGCTGGTGGCACATGACACGGTCTGGATGTGACGCTGGTTACTTCCCTGGCTTGCCTGGCTTTCTTCATCATGGAAGCTTCTGAAATATGCATCCTTTGGATTGCCCTGTCACCAGGTAATCTGATCAATATAACAGCTGGCTGCCAAAATTCAAGGGGGGCCCTTGAAGCTGATAAGAGTATATTACATTATGGGGTGACCTGTTGCACCTTGGGTTATTTCCTTGCTCATGCAAAAGAACTGTTTTGTTCTGTCCTTGTTCAGCTCCTGGAGAAGAGCAGGTAGTTTTGTGAGTCAGTGAGTTTTGTGGAGAAAGAAGGGCCTTTCCAGCCACTTGAAAGACATGCAAACTCCATTTCTTCTTGGCTTATAAATCATCAGAAGAAAAGTGCTGTAGTTCTGCTTTTCTTGTTATCTAGTGCATTAGCAACAGAAAGCAGTGCGTTTAATGTTATATACTTAAATGTACTGGCATTTACCTATTTAGCCATGTTTACTAGAGTAATTACAAGTCAGATTAAGTGTGGTGCTTGCTGACCTTTAAGGAAGGGCCCAGAACAAAAGACAAAACAAATTTTATAAATGTTAGGCAGAAAACTGCTTGCCACAATCTCAGTATTTATTCATATAATAAAAGACTTAATGCAGACAAAAGGTATTCTGATCCCAGTAAAAATTTCAGATAAAGTGACTTGAAAAGAAAAAAAATCCAATGCAATTTTCTTCTGTGATAGCTGGGGGGAAAAGGTTACAATCCTCCAATTACAATTCTGAAACTACAGAATAATCAGTGCTTGCAGCAAAAGTAGGATTCTCCTGATATTTTTCAATTCTGACTCAACCGTTAAACCCAGATTTACTTAAATACAAGTTTGTTATTGAAATGTGAAAGTAATTTATGGTAGCACAAGATAGAAATTGGAACTTAAAATATTCATACTGGCTATTTATCTACCGGTTGCCTCCCATGGAAGCAATTAATTTGAGCACTTGGGTATTTTCATGCATTCTGTGGGGCTGGTTTTCTACAATTTACATGGAGAAGTGGTTTATTCCAAATTACACTTCATACACTGAAGAAATCTCCCCAAAGTGGCATTGCTGGCATTGCCTGCTGAAGTTACCCATGGAAAACCTGAATTCCCACCCTGCCTGGTGGCTGCCTCAGCCCCTTCCTGCCATGAGCAAAAATCCTTTTCCCATCACACAGCTCTGCAGCTGGAGGCCCCTTCAGTCCCAGTTTGGGGCAGCTTGTGCTCATGGCTGAGTGTGAAAACCAGGCAATTTGGGCAGCTGGAGAAAATGCTCCTGCTTTTCTGCTGGGCTGAGGTCAGGGGTGCAATGCCCCTCTGAAGATGGGTATTGGCAAACTTTGGCAGCTTTGGGATGACCCTCTTCCAAAATGGAAAAATTACCCCCGGCGTCAGCATTGCCACAAGTGCTTGCCTGAATCTTTCCTTGTCATCTGATTTGATTATGGAGATCTGCTTGGTTTTGTCTGTCTCCCTGAGCATCCATATGTATGAGAGAGAGAGACTTGATTAGTTTTCCTCCCTCGAATGCAGAGTCACCTCAGCACAGATCCTGTGCATGAGTGTGCCTTTTGAAATGCTTTAATAGCATGGTGACAAAAGCAAACATTTTGGCTGGTCAACAGAACTATCATATGGGTTTTAACCTTAATATTGCTTTAAAGCTGTTTCCCCACACTGCCTGTGGCGGGCTGTAATTTCTTCTTGCCTTTTACCAGGAACACTGGAACTGCTCTGTCACTGATTTCACCAGTGTCATCTCTCTCCCAAAGGAAAAGGTATAGCTGATTCTCCTTTAGATGAGAGTCAACTCCTGTCCCATTCTTGACTATGCAAGGTTGTGTATGCTCACCCTGGGATTTTGTAGACTCTTCCCTGTGACCAGCTGCATTTCCATGGTGCTCTCTGATATCTTCCCAGAAATGTTTGCTTTCCACCTATGTTCCCACTGAGGCTCAGCTGAGGAAGGACAATAAGCTGTGGGACAGCATATATCTGAGTTAGAGGTCTCAGGGTCGCTTCTTTTTTTATCAGGTGGAATCCTCTCGTTTCTCAAAAATACTTAAGAAAAAATTACTTTTTTTTGCTTGAGCATTGCACTTTCTCAATTACTGTTTGACAAAAAGATGGGTTCAGTGATGTCCACTGGTGGTAGCTTGCGATATATTTTGAAAACCAGCTCTGTAATATATCTCTTGCTTGTGATTTTTATTTTGTTATTTATTCTGGGTGTGCTGTTCTGTCCAAACACCACAGCTGAAGATTATGGGCATTGCAGTAGCAAAGCCTAGCAATTATATCCTCTCTCCTGTGCCAGCCTGGAAGCTAATCCCCGTGTCTCTTTGTTTCTCTTCCTTTGTTCCCTGGTAGAAAGGAAAATGCCCCTGGCCTTTCACCTTGGCTTTACATTTTAGAAGTTCTGCATGTTTTTCTAAAGATAGACAGAATTTTCCATAGGGGACAGGCACCACATGGTGTCTACAGGGTGGCCCAAAACCCAGACCTGAGAGGTAGAGGCTAAGGGCTTTCTTTCCTTGGGCAAAGGGCTGTTGTTCACTTGCAGGAGCTGAAATTGCCGGTCTGACTCCTGAAACTGAACATGGATGAAGATTCCTCCTAGAGAAAAGGTGGCAGGACAGAAAGCTCTTGCTGCCCATGGAGTGCCCAGGGTAGCCCACAACCTGCCACTGACACCCAAAGGTGTCTCAGTTTCTTTCCCTGGGGAAAGGGAAGTCATTTGCTTTCATTGGCCCAGTGCTGAAATAGCCAGTCCGAGAGCAGAAATTGAATAGGGACAAAGATTCCTCCCAGACCAAAGGTGGGGCAGGATCTGTCCTGAGGCAGGCACTGGATTAATGTATTTCACATGAATTCAGAAGCACATGCAGAGAGGGAGAGCAGATCAATGTTTAATTATGCAAATAGTCTTCCAGGCTTTAATATTAAACTGGAATAAACCTGTCATGAAGGCTGCACTGGGGACAGGCAGTGAGTGAGCTGCTGTGCTCGGATGCTGGGTTAGCAGGAGGGATAGGGTAGATTGGGTGCAGGGGGTCAGGGTATGGCTGGCAGCTCCTGGCATCACTGGAGAGCTGCCCCAGGGGCTGAGCTCCACCCAGCTCCCACTCACAAAGGCAGAGATGAAGTTTCTGGGTGAAAACTTGGTATAGCTGGGTCTGGCTGTAGTGTAGCTTTGTACAGGACTGTTATTTAAAGGTCTCTCTCTGTTAGTTCAGGCTCTGCTTGGCTCACCTGATGTGGATGTATGGAGACACTTGTCTCCAGTGCTCTCCTGGCAGATGTGGCTGCAGTGACTTGCATGGTGAAGTACTGCACTCTGACAAGCCTGTGTTTGGTTGAGCTTTTTAATGAGGAGCTCATTTAATTGTGCTGGACTTGATGAACTTGTGTAGGAATCCAACTATGAAATTTCCTCTTGGTTAGAGCTTCTCCAGGAGAGCAGAAATTCCCTCCCTCCCTTGCAGGGCTTCCCTGAGATTCATGAGCACTGTCATGGAGCCATGAAGCCTTCTGGAGGGTGCAGGTATGGACGCTCAAGTGTTGTGATGATACAAGAAATCTGCACTCAGTTGCCAGTCTTGACCTGCTCAAAAACCTTGTTGCTCTTTACTCTTTAATATGGCACCTTTTCTCTTCTAATTCAAACCTTCATAGCGCCATTCACACCTCTCTTCATTTTATCCACCCATTTCAGCTTCCCTAAGTTCCCCAAGTTGCCGCTGAGCCCCAGGAAGGAGACTAAGTGTGTGCCTCCTGGCAGCGATGGGGCTATTTGACCTTTTGGGCATGTTCAAAGCTGGAGGAAAGGTAAAAGCTTCACACTGCAAACAAGTTTTTAGGGAACAGATGTATATAT
The DNA here is from genome assembly GCA_013397135.1 of Pachyramphus minor. Taxonomy (NCBI): domain Eukaryota; kingdom Metazoa; phylum Chordata; class Aves; order Passeriformes; family Tyrannidae; genus Pachyramphus; species Pachyramphus minor. The sequence goes on from VYXB01007438.1 coordinate 676,099, forward strand.
TTTTCTATATAATCTCCCCTTTTTCCCATCAGGGGGTGCCCCCAGTCCCTGGTGCTTGTGTCCAGTGCAGTGGCAAAGCACATGGTTAATATAGCTTGTGTGGTTTTCTCTTAAAGTGGTGGTGAAGCTCTGTGGGTCTCCCTTTCCTGTGCCTATTTTTGGGACCTCTTCTGCTTTTGGGTTGTTCTCACTGTTTTGTTTTTATACCCTGCTGGATCCACATGTGGATGAGCAGAACTGCTCATCTGTGAGCTCTTCTGGGGGACACGGTAGGGAGGGCACGTTTCTGATACCTGCTTGCCTGGTGGTTATGTTCAGCATGGCTCTTACCTTGCATTGTTAAGATAATGGAGGAGGAAAAAGAATATTGCCTGCTGCTGTGTTAGATTAGGTAATGATTTTCTAGCTCTCACAAGCTCTATCAGGTTTGTTTCAGTGCCCACACAGTGCCTTGATTCGCTATCAAAAGAAAGTCTTGAATTATGCAAAGACTAAGCTACGAGTAGCAGAGCTACTGCTGAGCATGGTTTTACACTGCCTCTGCTGAATATTCATGGCAATCAAAGATCACAACTTTATTTGCTGGAGTTAAAATATTTTTTTAGTTGCTTGGACAATTGCAAACCTGCACAATATGTATTGATACAACTATCAAATAGCTGTGTTACTTCCCCTAAAGCAGCATTTTGTTTTTAGGCAGTGGGCAGAGGAAATGAAAACATGAGTCATGATAGGATTTTGGGTACAAAACCAGGCACTTCAAAATATTAATTTTTATTCTTTGTCTTTGGTCTTAATACAGTTCAAAGCCAGAAAATGGGCAAGGGCATTCCTATACCCAAACTGAGGTAACAGAGTTTAATTGCCATCTGCCATGTTTCTGAGGTGTTTATCATGAGAAGAGCTGTCATGGTGGAAAATAAAAATATTTGTCAGTGCAGGTTTGTAGAGCTCTCTCATGCTTAAACACTTGCTCGGGGTGGGGGGGAGGCTTGTGCCTGGTTGAGAAGGGGATGGTTAGAAATGAAGCAGGGCCAGTATTTGCCTATTTGCTTTTATGATATGCTGAGGCACCTGCTTTTGCCTTTGGGGTCTGCATGTTTCATGAGTAGGGTTTTGCAGTAGGGAGAGAAGGTAATTGAAAACATTTTTGGGCTGTGACAATGAGCTCTTCCCTCTAACAGAATCATGTTTTGCTGTTTTCCCTCTCAGCTTGCTGACAAGATGATAAAAGGTAGCGTGGTGTGTATGCCTCGATAAAACAGGAGCTTGACTTCCAAAGGTAGGTAGGTAATTTAAAAAATGTTCTGCTTGAGAATGAGGGGACAGGGTGCTGTAGCTTGAACTGATACAGGGAGACACAGATACAGGGAGAGAGGGATTGATCTCTGATCAGGGAGTGGTTTAGGGGGTAGGCAGGATGTGACACTGGATTTCTGTTCAGCCTCAGGTGTGGGACAGTCTCAGAGGTGCCAGTGAAGTCACTGCTGAAATCACTGCTCCTGACCCTGACTGGGGTGCCAACACTAGGGAG
>VYXB01007440.1:739-49015 GCA_013397135.1 Pachyramphus minor
GAGAGGGGGGGGGGACGACGACGGGGAAAGGAACGAAAGAACGAATGAAAGAAAACCAATTTAAGGCGTTTTGAAAACACTGTTGCTTTTCTGACTGTGGATTTCTTTGAAGGGTTGTAACTCACATTGACTGCGTTGGGAGAATAGTTTAGCGTTCGTGACCCATGAGGGGAAGTGGGGGACTCCCTCTCCTGCAGCTTCGGGAGAGGACTTTTCCATAACACACTAAGTTCCTGCTTTGCAGGGTGCTTTGGAAATTTAGGTCCCGAGACGCCTCCGACAGTATATGGGGAGGGGAGTGTGGACAAGTCACAATCAGAAAAGTATAATCCAAGTCTCAGGGTCAGGAAGAGCCATGGTATGGTGAGTTTTTTTGAGGCAACCCCCACCTCATTTAAACAGTGTTGCAGGGTTGAAGAGCCTGAGTAATTCAAAGAGGAATAGGTGGTCTGGCAGTGCTGAGGGGAGGCAGGACACCACAGGGACTGGAGGGCTGGCTGACATAAAGGTAATTGAATGTGGAGGTCACAGATTAGTCTTTGGACCCTAATAATGTAAAGCAGTGTGGATGCAGTGTGAGTAGGGGGCGAGGGTGGGAGCTGAGTCATGCTCGCTGGGGCAGCCATGGCACATCTGTACAGAAAGGAGGGGGCTGAGGAAAGAAGGAAGAAATAAGGAAGAAGCACATAAAGACAGGTGGGAAGGAGGAAGAACATCTCATGGAAAGATGCTGAGATCACCCAAAGCCTCCTCTATGATTGATAATATCCTTCTCTCCTTTACGTAAATGATTAGGACGCTGATGAGTGTATCTCTGATGTAGGGGGGGCTGGATTGCAGAGGTTAGTACAACGTAAGAGAAACCTATTCAGATAAACACACTTGGTACTGCTGGTACTTGGGCTGCATTGCACTGCAGTGCAGGGAGCTAACAGCAAGTTCTGCCTTAGGAAAGAGAGTGATCTGCTGAATTGAACTGTAAAGGTGGCACAAGCAATGCCAAAAATTACTGCTTTACAAGGGAATTGCAGATAGAACTGGAAGTAGAGCTGTAAAGAGATATTGGAAGGACCTTCCTGATGAATTTACAATTAACCAAAAGGGGGTTTAGAAAAAAAAAAGAAAATAACACTCAAACCAAATAAAGGTCCCTGATTGGATTCATTGTAAATAGTATAATTCTATTGGAAGTTGTTTTTCTCCAAGTTCTCCATGGGAAAGAGTCCCATTTTAAGTGTGCCATATAGAAAATAGAAATTTTACAGTGGTTGTTCTTTTCATGGATTGAGGTGAGAATGAAAACTACCATTTCGCTGTTTTGTTCGATATTCATGGTTTTCCCTGTAATGCATTTTTTATTCAATATTTTCATAGAGAACAAGAGAACCATGGTAAACTGAGAACAAGAGAACCATGGTAAACCGGAGACCCCATTCTTTCCCTCTCACCTAGGAATTTTCTGCAATTTCCCTACATTTTCCTTAGTACTTTTGTGCTTGTTTTTCCCATCTGTGGGAGCTAGAAGAATTTCTTTTCTGTATTACAAATAAATGCAGAATCCACCAAAAAAATAGGTGTAGTAAATTCCAAGTGCAATTTTATTTAAATTTGGAGGAAGGCTCTACATAGGCCAAATATTGAGAAAAAGACAGTCTGTCAATTAAGATTATTGACGCACATTGAGCCTTCAAACATCTTGGAATGGTACTTGAAGAAAAAGAAGAAACAATCAAGTAATGCCTTTATTTCTGAAGCTGTATTCCTACTGCTTTTTCAATAAAGATGACCCTGAATACACAGTCTAGACACAGACTTTCTTTGATGGCAACTTGATGTTAAATTACATGTCTTTGCTTTCCAGAAAAATAGATTTGAATTTGGCCAAATGAGATAAAATCAACTGTTTCCAGATTTTATATTTGAGAAACCTAATTTATTTTCAGTAATAATAAAGAAAAGGTGTTAGTCAGTTCTGAGCAACATGCAAGAAAGGTGTTTGCAACAAAGGAAAATTACGTGAAGAATTGATATGTTTGCAAAATATGGTGTTATCTTAGGTGATAACCTGTAATTCAGTTTGTATGTGCATGAGCATGAGCAGTTGTGTAAGTTGCTTGCAGTAATGGCAGATTTCAAATTACTTCTTTTTAATTGTGTGTTTCAAAGCACAGAGGATAAATGTTTATCCACAGGGGTCCTGATCATTCTGTTAAAATTGGTATGAATTGAATTGTAGGTTTCAATGGGAATGGAAACCAGCACAGCTATATAATAATTAAGGGACTTCGATTAGGTGGGTTTTTTGTTTGTTTGGTTGGGGTTTTTTTGGTTTTGTTTTATTGTCTGTTTTTTTTTAATTTGTGAAAATAGCATTAATAAAGATATTTTGCATTCTCAGTCATATAAAAGTTGTTTTAATATCACAGGCAAATCATTTGGGCTGTATATTGCTCTGAATCTTTGAAACCATATGCATCACAGGATGCATATCAATGCATGTTTAAACAAAAGCTCATCAATTAGATTGGATGTGTTTGCAAACCTGTGACAAGGAACCTCCAGCTGCTGCCACCACTTTTGTATTATGTAGTGCATAACATTTTCCTATCAAAACAGAATGGCGTCCTCTAGAAAATTATTTAGAGGACTAGATTTACAGCTTGTCTTCTTTTAAGTGTTTGTAAACAGTATAATGGAAAAAAATAATTGGAATTGTGCTTGAAGTATTGACTGGGAAGAAGAAGGTAGTTAAATTTCTCTTTTAAGTTAGCAGACTGTTTCAGTTTTAAATTAAATGTTATGTATTTTCTAGTATCTATGTTACAAAACATGGTGGGCCTTTTTTTTTCTTAAAACAATGACTGAAAACCTAGAAAGCTTTTATTCATCTTTGATTTTGTGTATTGCTACATGGTGCTTCTAGAGACATTTTAAACATGCAGAGTACTTATTCTTGTATAAATATATATAATTCAGGTCAGTGATATATTAGTCATGTTTGTTTTCAAATCACCATTGTTATGTCAGCAAAAGGTAAATAAGTGTGCATTAAATATAATCAAAGGCAGATTTCTTTAGCATGACTATGATTGAAGCTATCGTCCTCTTGTTAGAAGAACAAAGGGCGTAATGCAACACTGAGCACATCCTTTCTGTCTCTGTGGTTCCAACTCTCAGTCATTCTCCCATCCAGAGAGGCTAATAAAAGTTTAAATGTTGCATACACAATGAATGAAATTGCTTAAAGCTAAAGTGTAATACACTGTAATACAATTAAAATATTACTAATGTATTTTTATTTTGAAGACTAAATTCTTACCTCTGTATTTCTGCTGACCGACTGCTGACAGTAAAGACTTGCCATGCATCAACAAAATGATTAGGTGGGCATTCCATCCAAATATTTCTAATTGAACTAAAGATGAACCATATTAAAAACACAAACAACACCTACCACGTAGTGTTGCTGGTTTAGCACACAAGGCATATAGCTTTATATTGATCTGGGACTCATGAAAAATATGGTGTTGTCATAGCTTCATGTTTCCTTGCCAGCTGAAAGGTTTGTTTGTGTTTGTTGTTGTTGTTGTTTGATATTTTAAAGATCAAGCATCCCTGTAGTTGTCTCTCCTTCTCTGCAGGTTGTTTTTGTGGTCATGGCTGTGTGGGTCTAATTATGTACTTTTTTCTAGAATGGTAGTCTGTGTCTCACAAGCCTGTCTTGAATTTTGACTGAAAATCCATGTTACAATTAATGCAGTTGGTAGCAGCATTTCATAGTAGCATCCTGCAGGATTTGTTTCCCCTTTAATGATAATTTGAGGGTTTGTGTAGGAAAACGCTTCATGAAATACATCATGAATACTAATTATTTAATCACTATTTTACCATTTATCCATGGTAACCATGGAATGGAGAGATGACAGCTCATAGCAGCTTATAGGGCCTCTGGGTCTTTAAATGGCACCATATTCATTCCCTGTAGAGCTGGAGGATAAACTTCCCTTTCTGAAAGTGTAGCAGTGCTTACCCCAAGAAGGTGGTTTCAGAAACTGTATTCCACTACCTGCACCTCCCTTGATGATGTGTAGGTTTTGCTTTTATTTGGGAATCCCAGCCATTGATGCAGCCTTAAAAATGAAGTGGTCACCAGTACTGTTTGTAAGCCTGAGAAAGGAGTGATTCCTTGGAGCAGAACTGTGCATGAGCCAGCAGTGTGCTCTTGTGGCCAAGAATGTCAATGTTATCCTGGAGTGCCTTAGGAAGTGCATTACCAGTGGATTGCAGGAGGTGATCCTTGCTCTCTATTCAACCCCAGTGAGGCTACATCTGGAGTACTGTGTCCAGTTCTAGTCTCAAGAGAGACATGGAGCCCTGGAGAGGGTCCAGCAGAGAGCTACAAAGATGATGAGGGGACAGGAGCACCTCTCTTACGAGGAAAGGCTGAGGGAGTTGGGCCTGTTCAGCCTGGAGAAGAGATGATGGAGGTGGGACCTCATCAATGTTTATCAGTGCCAAGGGAATGCAGCCAGGCTCTTCTTGGTACTGCTGAACTGTAGGAAAAGAGGCCACAGACAGAAACTGATGCACAAGAAGTTCCACCTGAATAGGAGAAAGAACTTCTTTATTATGTGGGTGACCCTGCACTGGAACAGATTTCCCAGAGGTGTTGTGGAAAATCCCTCACTGGAGATATTCAGAAACTACCTGGACACAATCCTGTGCCATGTGCTCTGGGATGACCCTGCTTGAGTTGGGAGGTTTGACCAGATGATGTCCTGTGGTCCTCTTCAACCTGACCTATCCTATGATTCTGGGATTCCAGTTGAAAGTCACTGCCCTCTATCATGTAGCATTGTGTTGTTTCTTTTTCACCTCTGTGGATTCTTTAAATCCTGCCTTTTGGACAGCTGATGGTATAAAAATGCTGTCTACAAAAATGGGACAAAATATTTATTTATTTCCATGAGAAAGACATGCACTTGAAAATTCCATCACAAAATATACCCAAGGACCAAACAATAAAGATAAGATCAACAACAGATTTTTCCATTTCCTGATCATGCTGAAAACTCTCTGCAATGCTCTTAGGATATCTTCCTTGTACAGATATGAAGGCCTAGATACTATTTGGCATTTCCCATTTTAACTCTCAAGCAAACTAAGTGAATTTCTTGGTACCAAGTATGAAAGGTCCTATAGTGGTGGCTTGTTAGTGCTTTTTGAGGGGATTTATGGAGCTGTGAATGTTCTTCATAAGTCGTATGAGGCTGATCCTGAAAGAAAAGGTAAGACCAAAGGTTACCATGGTCTGTTATGAGTCTAGAAAATGCGTATTCTTCATCTTACAGTGTAAATTTCTCAGTTTTTATTGAGTTACTTTTGGCTTGATTTTAATCAACAAGTCAAAAGAAGATAATTCTAAATGCATTAGATGAGGGTAACAAATATTAACATTTCACGTGTCTTGCTCTCCTACTTTTCATATCAGCACATAGCTGTGCAGTTTATGTTGGCTTTTTCTTTGGGGCAGTATTCTTGGGGTCTGAGACATTACTTCTTGTGAGCAGAATCACTGATTCACTTCCTGTGTAGCTGGTGCACAGCCTGCCTTTGACACTGGATTCACTTACCCTTTTAATATCCTTTCTCAGTGTGTATGCATTGCCTCAGTTTCAAACAACTCAACTTTATTTCCTATTAGCTTTGTGAAAATAAATCAAATTCTGGAAATAGAACATTAGATGAAGATGCACTTCGTGTTGTAAGACAGATAACTAAAAAACCTTCTTACTCTGCCTGGAAATTTTGCAAGGGTGATCTGCTGGGGTGGGAGGAGGGTAGAAAAAAAAAGGAAAAAAAGGAGTACTAGGGCTCGTGAGAGTCTCTGCTATGCAGATGTAATCTGTCATTTTCCTTGGTATGCCATCTCATCACTGGCTGCAGTATACTGCAGACATAATGAAGATGTTTAAAATAGCTACTTTCTGTTGCAGTCTAGTACACCAGTACAATGCTCTAAATGAACTACAGACACGCTTGAGATTATCCTACAGTATGGACCATGATGCTGATAGATTGTCCTCCCTTCCTCTTCCTTGTGGGTGTATACCTCCCTCATAAAACTTTACAAAGGTTATAAAGTCATAACTTCACCTTTAGAGATAAAAGATGTGTTTTCTGTATGTACCTTTTAATCCTTTTGTAGACTCTATGTTTGCCTATTGAAAAAACAGTCTCTATGGGTGACAGCAAGTGTACACTTACAAGTTCATTCTTTGCTGTTCTAAACTAACAAATAGATTCCTAAGTTTAACATATTTCATAGGGCTTCCAAGTTGGGTAGGCCAAGACCATTGCAGCAACTGGGAAAACTGGAAGAAGTTTTATGTTACTCTTTGGTGATTTCTTTAGTCCATTTATCTGGAATACTAATTCCTTTCCAATGTTTTTCTTGCCTTCAAATAAAATCCTGAAAATGAAAAAGAAACAACTTTGCTGTGGAGAAGTGAGGATGCTTTTCCTAAAAATCATTAAAAGGTGGTATAAATCTATATGGTTAGACACCATATAGAAACATCTAGCAGTTGTCCACTTAAATGAATTAAATTTTGATTAATTTTTGTTTCTTCAGCTGAAATTCCATATTCAGTTCATGTCTGAACTTGGGAGAGTCTAAATCCTTATTAATTGTAAAGGTCTTCAAAGTTTTGCTTAGTACATGGTATTAAGGATCTAAGCCATCTTCTACTCCATAAATGAACTCCTTAAACTTTGAATATCTAAACAGATATATTTAGGTCCATGTTTATAATCATAAAGATAATGGCATCATGGTAGTTCTGTGTATTTTCTTATAAAAATTAGAAGGCAGGATGGAAAAAAAACCCCCTCTAAACAATTGACCAAACATGTTTTAAGAAATGTCTGTTTAGAAAATGAGTGTTAATTAGCTAAAATGAGTTCCTGTTGAAGACCATTATTTTTGGGTTCTATATGGAACAGAGCAAAACTTGCTCCTACCTTAAGAACTTTAGCAGCTAAAATACAAATTAATAAAACATAAACTTCTCATATGGTATTTGCTGGAGTTACGTCTTGGCTATCCTCTGTCTGTCTCCAACAATGTCTGTCCATGAAGAGCTGTCCAAGATGGGACACTACTCATTAGTAGTCTGGAAGCAACCTTAATGCTTTAGTCCTGGACACCTTACCTCCTCAAGGCAGTTTTGGGTGAAGTGCTGCTTATTTTGGACCAACTTCCTTTGCAAGAATAAGGAGATGCTGGAAATTCTATTTCAATTGCGTTTGTTCAATGATTAAAACAATGAGCACACTGCTGCCATTCTACTTACTCATTTGGCAGACAGGAAAACTGTTTCTTCCTAGGAAAGAAGTTATTTCTCGGAATATATTTTCATTGGAGAAATTGCTTGCTAATTTCTATATTACAGTAACAAATGAGTATGGAGACTCCCTGATCGTTAGTCTAAAGGAAGAAAATACATTTTCCAGTATCTGGAAAACTACTGCAAATCAACTTCTTTCAATTATGTTGACTGCTTTCTAAATTTTGCTCACAGAAATCATCAAAGTGGTATTTTATTGTGTATATTTTCTGAAATGTTAGGAACTTCATCAATACGATGTATGACCTGAAATGTGCATAACATCCCACTTGGTTTTTTAAGGGATGAGTGGTGTTGTGGCAGGGATAGGAATAAAAAGAGACTACTGGTATAAAGACCATACACTACTGAAAGTTAATAAATCTTCTAACTTAATATCCCTCCTCTGTGAGCCCTTCTACTCACATCACATAGTACCTGGCTAAGATCGGGGCTTCTTTTCACAGTTGTATACAAATTCAGAAGACGTATACCTGGGAGTGAAGAATTTATGATTTGAGAGGGAATTTGATTACTAACAGCAAAATACTCCATCCTGTTAAAGTGTATTCTGTAAAATTTCTCTTATTTGGCTAGAAATTCTTGTACTGGCACAGACTGAGATGCAAAATCTAGATGATAACCTTAATCAAAAAATGAATTTATGAGATAAATGATGTTATTTGTTCTGCTGTTAAAAGACCAAATTGTAGAACTGTAGAATCTTTTAATTATCTGTTTATTTATGGAGATGTTGTAGCTTTTAGTGGCCATGATTTAGCTTTCTGGCTACTTTACTCTTCCTAGAGAACTGTACTTCGGAATATACAGGGACCATTTTCAATAGAAATTTCCAGACTTCATAGTAAAATACAATTATTCTGAGATGGAAATAATATGTTGAATAAGTCTCCTCACATGAGATCAGAAACTATGAAGACTGTAGTGTTGGGGTTTTTTTACCAGCCTATGTTGCTTTGTACTAGTGGTTGCTCATGAGATAGAACGTTTACCTACAGTATCCAAGTTCACATCTGACGGCCATAGTTAATTCTTTCTTTCTCTGGGAAATGCATGAGGTTTTTTGCATCCTGGGCTAAATAGTTTTCCCTGATTGTAGTGGCACAAGAGGTTTGGCATATTTTCTTTCAGATTTTCTCATATGGTTAATCTTAAAAGTAATGCAGCCAGATGCACTAGTTAATTTTTACCAACATTTGCTTTTACTAACTCTGTGGCCGATGTTGTACAGAAGCAGACTGTGAGAATCAAAAATAAGAAATGTCATTTCCGAAGAAACATCTAGTGGAGATGTTCCCCACATATGTAAACATACATATTTACATACACACACGCTCAAATATATCCATAATATATATAATCTTGTTTATTGCTATAGGGTTGTTTACATTAATTATTTACTCAAGGGAATAGGTTCTTGCAGAATAAGGTCTCTTGGCTGATAAAGTGGAAATCCTGCAGCAAGTGAGTGTTGACAAAGTCCCTGCCAGGAGATTGGTAGGAAATAGAGCTGAATTATCAATTAAAAATTTCCAGTCAAATGTTGATGATTCTTTATTAAATATAATGTGCTTTAGGTCCATTTTATTTGTGATTATAAGGTAAAGAAGTATTTTTCCCCAGATGGGAGAAACTGTTTTATATTGTACCTCTTGTGCATGAAATATGCCTTTGGAAGCCAAAATGGAAGCCTTTGTGCATGTCTGTATTTCAATATGTAGGACTAGGAATGAGCTACAGGTTCCAGTACACCACCCTCCTCCAATCCTGTGACTGGGAAAATAAATTTCTGCAACAAGTATCATAATATCTGTGCAAAAGTATGCTTTCATTGGCTGAACTTTATGCTAGCAATTTTCTTTAAACTATTGCTTTTTTAGAATATTAAATAAATCTGAATTCATGTTTATTTAATATTCTAAAATACTGGAAGTGGTAATTCTGTGAGGTCTTCTGTCTTTGATTATTTTAGTAATGTATGTTTTTAATTAGGATGATATTTTTAATCAAAAAAAGTTTTTGAGAAAGTTCATGGCATAACTGGAATAGAGTTAATACAAAAGGAACTGTTGCTGTACTTCATAAAGGCTCCATAAACATGTAGAGATTTTTAAAAAGATCTAGGTAAATGTTAAAAATACCATTAAGAAAAAACCTGTTACCTGCTGATCTAATAGTGCTTCAACAACATAGAACACAATGGCTGTGTACTGACCGGGTGAACTGTACCTCTGAAAGCTGTGGAGGGGGCAGGAGAATGAGAGCACGTGCAGTGGACAGAAAAGATATACAGATTCGAATTCCTGCAATTTTTTTTTAAATTAAAACCTCCATTTCCTTAATGGGAAGGTCCCTTGCTTTAGAGGTGCAAGCACCGAACATTGCATCAACTATACAATCTGCAAAACTGTTTTCAATGAAACCAGTGCACCTACATTCAAGAAATTAAGCACTTAATCAATATGATGTATATCCTGAAGCCACCACAATGTGATATTTTTTAAAAGCTAATTGTAAGCTATAATCAAGAACTAATTGGCTGGTGAAGCAAGAATTTATTTTCTAAAATTGCTTTGCTTATTAAATTTAAAAATTTATGACATCTGTTTTTTTTTCCTTTTTTCCTCCCGTAGAAAAAGAAAATTATTTTTAGAGCTCCTTCTTATACTCTCTTCAGATTTCCCAGCCGTGGAGTAGTCAAGAGACCTGCTTGGAGTACAACACCAAGTTCCTTCATTAGTCAGCTGGCACTGATGGCATATAGATAATTTTCTGACTTTGAACGAAAAATACAACTTTTTTTGAGTCATCCAGGACCCCCAGTGTGGGTGAGTAAGGGAGAGGTCTTACTGTGTCTTTCAAATAAAAAAAAAGTGATAATAATAGAAGAGGAGTCTGAAGAGGAGAAAAATGGAAATTCTTATAAATGCCTAATCCAGAACATTTAAATAGTGCATGGCAAGCATTAGGGTAAATGGCAACCCACTGGAGGAGCCATCCAAGTGCAAATAGTAGTTCTTCAGCATGGTCTGTGAGTGTGTGTATTTGAGGTGCTGATAAGGGTATGATCCACCTCTTCTGTGGCATTCAAGGGACATTATTGATTGGCATTTCTTCTCTGAGTCACTAACAGTAGCAATATCTTCAGTTAAACAAAAAGCACATGTGAACATGTACCACTATAGTGGCTTTTGTACTTGATTACCTGTTGAAGAGCTATGATTGGTTTTGTTTGAGGGCAGTATCAGTAAAGAGCCAGGCTGCAAAAAAAGGATAATGATTAATCTGCTGAAGACAGAAATTCAAGGGAAATCACTTCTGAAAACAGCCAGGCCAGGTTGCTATCTTATTGACTTTTGCAGTGTCAGAGAGTAAGAACACTGTTGCTATAAGTCTAGCAAAGGTAAAACTAAGTTGGTGACAAACTTAAACAGTTCTTAACTCTTGGGGAATGTGCGTTTTTTAGGGATTGAACCAGTGTGAGTTTAGGATTCAGGAAATTACCTGATACTTTTTTATTTTGTAATATATACTTTTGACATAATTTTTGCCTTTTCAACTACCATATTTAAATATTGCCAATATTCCACCTTTTAAAACATGGAAATAACTTGAAAAATTAAATAAGGCTGATGCGTAAACTCTCTCTTAATGGATTGATTAATTAAATTATACTGAACTGTAGGGGTTAGAAGAAAACCATTAATAAGACTGTGTAGCTCCTACATGTAGCCCATATTGCTGTAATAAACAAGTATCATTTTTAGCCAATAAGAAGGAGGGATTTTTTTCGTTATTAAGCAACTATTACTGATTTTGACTCTTTTTTCCCCCATGTTTTTATTCCAGTTCCTTTTAATGAAAACCCTTCTAATGTGAATCAAGAAAGCAGAGGAATTCGTGCATTCAGTTGTAGCACCTGGTCGAGGTAGTTGTAATCCACCCTTCAGAACTGTGAGGTTTTTTTCAGTGTGCTCCATACCAAAGACTCAATCAAATTTTTGACACCACCCCCTCCAGAAAATGTCTAATAGCTCCTACTATGTGCTTTATATATGACAGAACAGATCTCACTGCGATAATATTTCTGATATGCTATTTGAGTAGCAGCACAGGAAATCAAACCTATGGCCCCCAGTACAGCAGTGTCACAGAAATTCTGCTGTTTTGACTTTTGTCCTTTTAAAGGTTTCTTTCAATGACATTTTTCTCATTGAATATTCATTCATGAAGTAAAAAATGCTGAACTGCTATAAATTCATCATCCCAGTCAATGTTAGCAGTTGTGCAGAATTTTGGCTTGTTTTTTATGTGTTTTTAGCATGCACTCCAAGCAAACTGAAGATAATAATTCCATAAAAAGTGGTATCTGTTGATTCCAAATCCCATCAGCTTCAGTGCAAGCATTTTAATTAATTCTAACCCAGCCCTGAACGTTCATCCTTAATGTTCCTTGTAAAAAGGCTTTCAGACTTGAGGGGAGCATTGCTGCTCCGTGTGGCAGAACATAAAAATGAAATCAGAGACAGGTAACAGAGGCTTAATGCTAAAAAGGGCAGTTCAGTAGCTGAAATGTAGTGTGTGTTCTCCTTGTCTTGCCAGAAAGGAGAGCTAAACCAATGGCTATTTGTAGACTACACTCACCACATATATCAGAAGTGAGGTTTCTACTAGTCATTGTGGTAACAGCTATAATCAGTTACTGCTAATGAAAAATACTGCCACATTTTCCATTATGTGTCTTTGGCTGTTCCTGGTGCTCTTCCAGATGATAGTTTTGGGCCCAATGGCTTCGTACTTTTGGTTATACATGATCATCATGGCTTGGTTTTGCGAATGAAGATTTGGGAAGGCCTCTGACCATGCTTGCTACAAGCACGCTGATGGCTGAAAAGGCCAATGCGAGATAGAATTATAGGTTATACAGTTCTGTGTGCATTAAACAGTTTTCAAACTTTTGGTGTTCAGAGATGCCTTTAGATTTTTCAGTGAAGGGAAGAACGTATGTGTTGAGAATTTCAGCCTGCTGATAGTAGTCTCACTGTCAGCTTTTAGTGAGGTTTCATGAGGTAGTCTGCAAAGCAGGCGCATAGCCTCAGTCTCTGTGAGAACCCTGAGTGACCCAACAGACCTGTTTGCCCCAGTGAGTCTCAGCAGGATCCCTCCCACAACCATCCTCTGCCTGCTGCTTCAGGAATTCTAGTGAAGCTCAGGCTTCAGCCTTTGTGAGAGCTTACAAGTGAGAGAGAGGGAGTAGCAACCATGAGACTGCTCCAGGAGGGAAGAGAGGAGGGGGACCACAGTGCGGCCAGGGCAGTGCCTTCACTGGTGAAGAATGGCAGAGTGTACAGAGATGTTGAGAGCAACAGTTTTTCATCAACACTGATGCTGATCACACAAGGTGGGGGCAGTGTTTCTCCAAGATCAGTTGTGGAAATCCAGTCTGAGATTCAGAAACAGCATGGGATAGGAAGCTCAGGCAGACTTGGGGTGGCCAGATCTGAGCTTAAGAGGGAAGTTGAGCCAATGGCAGAAGATCTGAGTGCCTGGAAGGGGTCCCAGATGAGGCTGGGTAGGTGGTTTAGACCTCTTGATGCACTTGGAGCCCTCACAGTCAATTAAAACTCTACAAGAAAGGAAGGACAATCAATTTCAAAGCAGGAAATCTCAGTAAGATGGTAAACTTCACTGGTGGGTGTCAAGCATTTCAAGAACCAGACTAAGAATTAGGCTAAGAATAAGCTGGAATTCTGGGGATCACAGTGAACCAAAGAATTGTCCATGTCCATAAAGCAACAGAGAAAAAAGGCTGCCAGGTGCCTTTATGCTTAAAAATAAAACAGAAAGCGTTTTGTATGACAGGATTTCTTTCCGAGATGTTTCGTCTCACTACACCATTTTGCTATGCAAATTCAAAGACAGGGAACAGACCATTTTTTCATATTGGCAAGTGGGTTGCTGCAGGAAGCTTACTGGAATTGAAAAAAAAATATTTACCAGCTCCTGTATCTTCATTTTGCCGCCTTTTCTGTGCTTTCAATGGCATAGCACTGTGCTTATTCAGTTGTACCATCCACCTCTACATTCTACCCAAGGGAAGAAAGCCACACTGAGGTAGTGCTCAGATTGCATAATATACTCTGAAATACAGATAAATCCCATTTTGTCGGAAGTCTAATTTACAGAATCTGAAAAGCTAGGGACTGCTGCATTTTTAGCACAGGCTGTTCATCGGCTCATTATTTAATCTCTTTCTGTGATACCTTCTCACCCATGTTATCAAATCTACAAAATAATGGCTTATGCAGTTTAGTGAACCAAGCAGTAAATGTGCTTAATTCACTAAATGTAAAATGTAAATGTGAAATATAAACTGATAAATTATTAAATTTGTGTCTAATAGGAGCCATACACCTGCAGGCTCTTAGATTAATTTACTTCAGGAGTTGAAGTTTTCTTACACTTAGTGAAAAACTGCATGTGTTAAGGCACATGTGCACTGAGCAACTTGCAATAGTATGATTCAGATTAAAAAACTAAGGATGTGTTGTCAGCATATGATGCAGTTTGAATATGGCTAAAGCACAAGTTTATGGTAATCTTTACAAAGTCTTTTTTTTTCCAGTGTGGAATAAAATTATGTAAACAATTTGTACAATTGTAAGTCAGTGAAACCTTAAGAAAATGCAGTCAGGTTTTTAGCAGCAGTGTTTGTATTTGGGGAAGTTAGAGCATGCATGATTTCCTTTCTTATCTAGTTAAGGCCTGGTAGACAATGAGTCAGCCTTAATTGTGAAAAAAAAGTAATTTCTGCCTGAAACTTCTATATTGTCCCCGAGGGAGCTGGAAGATTTTATGAGTGTGTAGAATCACTTTTTTTAGTACTGCAGAACTAGCACTTTATTCGAATATCAGGTTCCATAATCTTTAATAGCTCAGGTATATTTGAAGTGGAGCAATACATTACTGTGATCACAGGCCTCTAGTAAAAACACTGAACGTGGCACAGTGCAGGAAACAGTCCTACGAAAATCCTAGAGTAATAGGATGACATAGTAAAGATTGCTGTATCATTTGGAATATCCACAGCATAGTTTTTTTCAGCCAAATAATTTAGAATGTACTCTGTTCTTTAAGAAGAAGAGAGAAAATGTGGATGTAAAAACAAATCACTTTGCAAGAAGAAATCTAGCAGTCTTGGTTGTACTTGTACAAAAATGAAAACAATGTAGGACTGCAGTCTACTTCTAAAGTAATCTGTACGATCTCTTCATATGAGATGCCAAGATATTTGGAGAGAGATCATAAACTTTTAAATATTTCAGAATGAATAAAACTGTGTAAAGTTTTTATGTTCAATCTCTACTTAAACTTGTAGGATTTTTTTTTTTCTATTTATAAATCTATTTTGAAAACACTGAAAATATGTTTTGCCTAGGTACCTGTTATCTGCATACGGCCAGGCTGGTTTTCTTACAGCGCTCTATGGATGTTCTTTCTGTCCTTTTTGATTATAGCTGAGTTCCCATACTGATGAATTTCCATGTCACAAAGTCTAAAATTCATTGTTATTTATCATGTGCAAGTATACTTCTCATCAATTTCGTTACGGCTTTATTCTGTGTAATGATCTATACCTGACACAATTTTACTTCTGCAGTTATGCCGCTTTCTATTTTTAGTTTAGGTTTTTCTGAGTTGTTTTACTCTCAGATGTAGTAAGTTTATGGAAAAACACAGTTCAAAGGACAATATGTTGAAATTACCAGATACTAATTTAAAGACGTATTTTGATTCCTGCCTATGTCAAGGTGGGCAAACCACCTCTCTTCTACAGTCTGCTGAGGTGCCCCTTACTCTCCCTCTAGTTTTCCAGTCTGGATTCTAAACCCTTTTAGTTATTCTGTGAAAGATATGTTTGTACACTGACATATTCAGCACTTCGTGCTTAATTTTAATTTATTAAAAAAAGAACTCTTAATTTAATGTAGGAGAATGGATTTACCTTTTTTTTAATGTGTTAGAATGATAGAGTAATTTGGATGGAGAAGGACCTCTGGAGGTCATCTAGTCTCAGACCTGGACTTAAGTAGTTCAGAGTCTTGTCCAGTTGTGTTTTGAATACCTCCAAGGCTGGGAACCCCAGGCCTCATCTCTCTAGCCATGTAGGTCTGGTTTCGTTCTTTACCTCTGGAAAAGGGCCTGTCCCCATTTATAATCCCTCATTAGATGACGGGAGACGGTGAGTGGATTCTGCCCTAAGCTTTCTCTGAAGACTGGGCAAGAATGGTACCCTCTCCTTGTCTGTCATGCACATCTAACAACCCTGGTGATCCTCTCCGTCTCCAGATTGCCGTTGTTTTGTTTAGACTGTGGTGGTGGTGAGATGCATGAAGTAGCATGTGGTAGCTGGTATGGCTATACAGTTAGAGGGGAAAAACTCCTTTCAGCCAGTGGGCAGCATTTCTGCTAAAGTGACCCAGGGCCATGGGGGAACATGTTTGGCCTGTTATTCACCTAGACCCTCAGGTCCATGACTGCACACTTAAAGCAGTGACTGAAAATCTGAACTGTGTGAATATTCACTTAGTTCAAAGAATATAATTGCATTTTGGTGTAACCAGATTTATGAGAGATGGCATGAATACACCTCTTTGTTAAAACGGTTGTCAGAGAATGCTTTGTTTGTTCATTTCCTTCATTGTTTTCTAGCACCTGTGGGATAACAAACAAACCAGCCTATGCCACTCTGGTGGTTTGACCTTTGCTGATGCCAGGTGCCACTGTATCACTTTCCTCCTGAGCTGGACAGGGGAGGGAATAAATAATGAAAGTCCCACAGGTCAAGATAAGCACAGGGAGACATCACTCACCAATTACTGTCATGAGCAAATCAGACTTGACTTGGGGATATTTAATTGATTTATTGTAAATAAAACCAGAGTATGATGATGAGAAATAAATAGTAAAACACCTTCCTTTCAACCCTCCCTTCTTCACAGATGCAACTTCACTGACAGTTTTAGCTGCCTGTTTCCTCCCATTTAGGTGGATGGGGACTGAGGGTTTTAGTTGGTTCATCATATGTTGTCTCTGCTGCTCCTTCCTTCTCAGCAGGAGGGCTCCTCACACTCTTCACCTGCTCTAGTATGGGGTCTCTCCTGTGGGAGGCAGTCCTCCATGAACCTCTTTAACATGAGTCCTTCCCACAGCCTGGAGTCCTTCACAAACTGCTCCAGCGTGGTTCCTCCACGGGGTCCCTTCTTCTCTCCGTAGGGCCACAGGTCCTGCCAGAAGACCTGTAGATGGGTATCTGCTTCACCATGGACCTCCATGGGCTGCAGGACAGCCTGCCTCACGGTGTTCTTCACGAGGGGCTCCAGGGAAATCTCTGCTTGGGCGCCTGGAGCTCATCATTCTCCTCCTGCTGCACTGACCTTGGTGTCTGCAGACCTGTTCAACTCATATGTTCTTACTCCTCTCTCCAACTACAGCTGTGCGGTTTTCTTCCCCCCGCTTCTTAAATATGTTATCCCGCAGTGCTATCATCATTGCTGGTGAGCTCAGCTTTAGCCAGATGTAGGTCTATCTTGCAGTTGACTGGCGTTGTTTCTTTTGGACATGGGAGAAGCTTCTGAGCTTCTGGAAGCTTGTCACGGAAGTCATCCCTGTAGCTGTACTGTTACCAAACCTTTCCATGCAAACGCAATACACCCACCAAACATAAGTATTTCTTTTTTGATTGAACTCATGATTTTTTTCTACCCAGAGTTAGTTGTTACTAATGATTTATTACTAAACCGGGAGGAGACACAGCCAGGACAGCTGATCCCAACAGACCACATGACATCATGCTCATTATAAAAAGTAGTGGGAAGAAGGAGGAGTGGGGAGGATGTTTGAAGTGATGGCATTTGTTTTCCCCATTAACTGTTACACGTGATGGGGCCCTGTTTGCCTGGGGATGGTTGAACACCTGCCTGCCCATGGGAAGCAGTGAATTAATTAGTTGTTTTGCTTTCCCTATTAATCTCCCTTTATCTTAACCTATGTGTTTTCTGGCTTTTACCCTTCTGTTCTCTCCCTGATTGTGCTGGTGGGGTAGTGAGCAAGTGGCTGTGTGGTGCTTCTTTGCTGGCTGGGGTTAAACCACACTAATGTGGTAGGTGGAACAAGCAGGAGTGTGCAGTTGCAGGGCTTTGATCTTATTGCAAATACATGGTGGCACAGCTCACATGACTGGAACGTTGTCAGGAAGGGCTACACGCTGCTTAGTAAAGGCCGACCAAGGGGGCACAGTGTTTGTCCTCTAAATGCTTGGAATGTATTGAACTCTGGGAGGAGTGGCCGATACCCCAGAGGGCTGTGCAGCCCTTCAGCATGACCTCAACAGGTTGGAGAGATGGGCAGAAAGGAACGGTCTGAAATTCAACACAGGCAAATGCAGGGTCCTGCAGACAGGAAAGAATAACCCCAGGCACAAGTACAGGCTGTAGGCTGAGATAAAGGAAAGCAGATCTGCAGAGAATGACCTAGGGGTTCTGGTGGACAACAAGCTGTCCACGAGCCAGTAGTGTGCCCTTGTGTCCAGGAAGGCCAGTGGTATCCTGGGGTGTATTAGGAATAACATTGCTAATAGGTTGAGAGCGACAATCCTACCACTCTGCTCAGCCTTGTTGAGGCCCCATGTGGAGTGCTGAGTCCAGTTCAGGGCTCCTCAGGACAAGACAGACGTGGAGCTCCTGGAGCGAGTTCAGAAGAGGGCTACAAAGGTGATTAAGGGACTGGAACACCTCACTTATGAGATGCTCCAGGTGCGGCCCCATTTACTGATGGAACTGGATGACTTTAGGCGAAGAGATGACTGAGAGGAGATCTTGTAACTATGTATCAGTATCTGAAGGTGCAGTGCCAAAAGGATGGAGCAAGGCTGCTCTCAGTGGTGATGAGCAATAAGACAAGAGGCAAAGGACAGAAGCCAATGCACAGAAAGTTCCGCCTTCATATGAAGAACTTCTTTACTGTGTGGGTGACCAAGCACTGGAAGGGATTTCTCAGAGAGGCTGTGGAGTCTCCCTCACTGGAGATATTCAAGAATCACCTGGATGCAATCCTGTGCGACATTCTCTAGGATGACCTTGCTTGAGCAGGACGGTTTGACCAGATGCCCCACTGTGGTCCCTTCCAACCTTAACCATTACATGATTCTGTGATTTCATTACATATATGTATAGCTAAAATATTAATTATACACATGCATTAAGAGAGTTATACATAGCTTTACCTGAATACTTTTTATTTTAACGCTAGAATCACTGGTGTATTTCGTATTTTCCACTCAGGCTCATTTAATATTAATATTCACCTGGAATTATTTCACTTTTCTGCTTGCTTTTTAGGTCAAATTGATGTATGCTCAGTTTCTTCTCAGATTCCCATAAGTGAAACAGTCCCTCACCAGAAAAGCTCTTAGTATTTATCTATTTTCACAACGTATTTTGATAAGGATTTTGGCTGAAGTTCAAGGAGGAAATGGGCTTTCACTCACAGAAGTCACTGCATGTAGTTCATCACTGTTTGCTCAAGAAAGGCAATCTTTCACTGAAGGAGAAGCAGGTCCACATGAGTGCTTGGGATTCTTAGATCTAGCATCAGTCTGGTGTCAAGCTTGTGAAACAAAACAATAGAATTGAAGTAGCAGGTTCAGCAGCTGCCACCCTGAAAATGTAGGAAACCAAAACATTTAGGAAATGAGAAGTATGGAATTCTAAAAAAGGATTTATTTTTTTCCAACTTTTCATATCATGTTGCAAACAATATAAAGTAACAGATGTTAAAGAAAAAATAGTATGTGCTTTGAGTGAATAGCAAAGTGCCTGGAAGGCAGCATGGATTAAAAAACTAGGATCTTGAAGTGTCTTTTAACATTGTGCCAAGAAAACACTACTCTCTTACCAAGGTTTATTGACTGCAACAGGTTATTCCCCATGAGGAAACCACTATAAACCAGCATCAGAGAAAGATGGAATTGTCAGAGCTGAGAAGAGTCTTGGGATTCTCGTTCTGCAGGATGATGTACCCCAGCAGAAAGTCAAGGGAATCTGATTCTTCTCAGAAAGTTTTTCCCAGTGGGATCTGAGACTGTAATCCTGTACTTCCTCCCAAAATATATAGAATATTTGCCCTTTTTATTCCAGGAAGAAGAGAAAGATGCTTAGTTCCAGCTCATGATAGAGCTTGCTCTACAACATGCCCTTCAACCTTACTGAGTTTTCCAAAGCTCCAGCACTATTCTGTGGCATCTGTCAGTCTAGTATTTGTATAGTTGCTGTTTCATAGGACCTTCACAGATTTGCCCAGAGCAGTTTCAGAAAGGGCTGCTTCAGTGGTTGAGGCTTGTCCTACTGCACATGCAGATTTTATTCCCTGGAGACTTTCTATAATGCAATGTTTTCTAATTTTTCTTCCAGGGTAGGACTCCTTGGCCATTCTTCTTAGAACTTCACTTCAGTCTTGGTGCTTTTAAAATACGTTTTTCTGTATGTCTATCCCCTGGTTTCTATTTGTCTTCTTCATTGGGAGGTGAATTATTTTTTTGCCTACTTTTGACCTTGAGCCATTCATGACAGCTGATGGGCCTTTACTTTCAGAAAAGACTCTTATCTGCTTTCTGTACATCAGCAAACATGACCATGGCAGATACAAGACAGAAATTGTTGGTGGGTGTGGCTTTGGTGGTGGGGTGGGGTTTTTTTTGCCAGTATTGTGCAATGAAAACTTGCTTGTGCAACTGCTTTGTGCTGTTACCTCATGACATACAGAATGATTGTTTTCACTGTGATTCTGACAACTGAAAAGTACAAAACATATTGGAAACACATATCCTAATGAAGAAAGTGAATTTTCCAGAGAAGAAGATATGAAAAGAGGGATAGCTCTTGGCTCCAGAGGGAAATACAATTTTCTTTTACTGAGGTAGCCTTAACAGTGCAGAAATATATTTAAACATGTTTGGTTAAAATTAAAGTTTTAAAAATAATCAAATTTCAATTTTTCTAAGATTTGTGTAGTTACTGTTGTTGATGTGGGTACAGTATGAAATCTCATTAACTTTTACTGAAGAGACTTAGTTTATGTCATCCAGTCTGGATGAAATTTCTCCTTGCTTGAATCTTGTCAATACATATTGAACAAGTTGATGCATTTCAGTAACCACCACTAAACACAGTTCCTGGAAATGCTCATTTAAGAGGTTCACAGGAAGCATGGTAGAATATTCAAAGTGCAAATTAAAACCACAGTATTGGAAGAACATTCCAATGAACCTACCTTGTCTTTAATGAGAATGAATTTTTTAGTGTTTGTCAGGTACAAACAACATGTAGAAACTTGAAGAAGCCAGATAGTGATGAGACTCATTACAAAACTGATAAAAGCAATCAAAACTCTAGTATTTACATACAATAAGGCAAAATAAGTAACAAGCATTGGATTAAAAAAAACCAAAACCAACTGAATAATGCTTATTTTCTTTGTATGTGCTGTCCTCTGTTATTAGTTTACTCTGGGAAAAACAGCAAGAAATCTTGGTCAATCACTTTTCCTAGAAAAATAAGCTTTTGTTTAAAAAAAAAATTGAAAGAAAGGATAACTATACATTTTTGCTGCTATAATTTAATTAGTTGATATGGCTATTTCAGTTTTGTAACATTGTCTCGCCTTAGTGTTAGGGGTGCATTGAGCTGAGTTTAATTCTAAGGAATTAGATGTTATAACAACCCGAGAGTGGATAATGTCTTCCCTTGCTGTCAGTAATAAAGCTATTTTGTAGGTCAAAAGAAAGTATGAAGAAAGCTTGCTAAGACAGGGTGGACCATAGATGAATCTTGAGTCCAGACTGTGACCTTAGGTGTTTAGAAGACTGAATGTATCTAAATGACAATAAGCTGAATTACACGTGTGTATGCCACTGTTAGAAGGATGGTGGTCCTCATAAAACTTATTAGCATTGTGGCACCCTTCTTCAGGATATTCTTTGAAAGATATTTAGAGCATAGAAGTAATGTAAGGTAGGACTAATACCGTGGAAGTATAAAGTGAGAATGTCGCACCTCCTAACTTTACACCTATAATTTTCTGCTCTGGCTCCTTCTGAGAATTAATTTTTACAATATTATTGAATTTTTATAACAAATCATTCAGTTAAGATTTCCTGATTTTCACTGGGCAGGATTTATAGTTTTTGTCCTACATATGCACTTGGTCTGATTTCACTGTAGTATTAGATTTTTGGTTTGTACTGCTGTAAGCAGAACCTTTGCAGATCATGGTTTCATGTTTATATATCCAACCCTAAGTGAGGAAGAATCAAGCCTGTAATCAAATACACTGTGATAAAAGAATTAGTAGAGCTTTTTGGCATTGGTGGTATTTTTAAGCTCTAAGAGTCAGTTAGAGTTATTTTTTGTTAAAGGCTGATGTCTATGTACATTTTGCTTTCAGGCAAATAAATACTTTTTTTCTGATAAAGGTTATCAAATTTTAAGTAAAAACACGCTAAAATCAATTCCTTCTGTTTTACTCTAATTAGATAAATCAGATATTTTAAGAGGAATGGGGCAGGTAGAGCAGAAATGCAAAAAATTATCTCTGCTGGTTTAATGATGAAGGAAAGTACTAAATTGGGAAGAATATGATTGTGGGATAACCATGAAGCCCTAGTCTCCTCTGAACTCAGAATCTTTGATGTGTACTATAATAATGAATCCCCATGCTCGTCTTGTGTACGTGTTTTGTGGTTGCAGTGAGGATACAGTGACAAGTGTGGTACAGGACAAGTGATGAGAATGCTGTCAAGATCAGGAGAGAGTTGGGGGCTGCCACTGCTGGTGGCACTGCAGCCTTCAGTAATTTACACAGCTTTGACAACTGCAGCCTGAGCTAAAAACATTGTAGCCTGGGTGTGTGAGTCTCAACATAACAGAAGGAAAATTTGCTTAAAATGTAGAAACTTATCTTTAAATCTGCTAGCATTACCCAAAATTATTCCCTTTCACACCAGCTTTGGTGACACGTCTTATATATTAAAAAAAAACAAAAAAAAGTAACTACCTTTATAAAAAATACACTTTATTGAATCTACTCTTTATTGAGTCATACTGAAGCAGGTACTACCCTGCAAAAATAAAAGAATGCCTCTTCTGGAACTGCTTTGTGCATGAAGAGATGGGGAGGAGGTTTGCAGGTATACCAGTAAATTCAAGAATGGATTGTAATTCTGCCTATACAGCTCAGGTCTGTGGTCACTTGTAGGATTGCATCCTTTATGTTATTTGAACTATAGCATGTAAACATTGTACGTTTCTATTTTTCTTAGTCTCTTTGCTCTTTTTTTTTTTTTTTTAATTACTGAGAGTACTTGTAAAACAAGAATATCTTCTGTTTGTGAGTTAACATAGTTCAGGTACCTTTATTTAACCTGAGTTATAGAATCATTTGACACATCAAGGTAGTATAATTTGAACTATTTGTGATCTAACCAAGGATTATACCTTCACATGATAACTAATTTGGAGCAACTGACAAACTCAGAAAACACAAAACACCTGTATCCATGATCATTGATAGTAAAAAATGACAGTAGAAAACCAGAAATTAAACCAGAATAAAAATACCAAGAAAAATGTGCTTTTAAAACTTTGTATCAATGTGCAAAATGTGCATCAACTTTGATTAGAAAAGAATTTTACTATCTTTTTTCTTTGAAAAGCAATCACAGATTGAAAAGAAAAGCAGGAAAGATGCTATACTAAGTCCCCAACAGTATGTGAAGTGCTGTAGCTACATTTGAGTGTGATTTCTAGATCTATTCTGAAAACTTTATTATCTGAAGATATGCATAGAGTTAATATCTCTGGTAGTGCTCAGTGAGTTCCCTCACAGCAGTGATGAAAGTCTTGGTGGGAATGAATTTTCTGACATACCATAGATTTATATCTTTGCGAGATCTCACTGATTTAGTTTGTAATGTCCAACCTTTATTTCAGATATAGCACAATATATGCAAAGTACTACATATATTGAAAATTGTGAATGTAATAGAATTTAAAAGAATAAATATTAGAGCAAAGGAACAATTTGGTTTTAGGTTATTTTTTGGTGTATGCATCTGTAAGTGTTCGGAAAAACATGTTTTGTGGGTATTTCTTGAAGCAGTCTTTCCATTTCAGGTGGAATCACTGCTTTCCTGTTTGTTTGTTTTTTTTTTTTAATTGAAAGAATTGAATAGGAATGTGGTGTTTAGTTTAGTGGAAGGCAGCGAACATGTATGATGAGATAGTTGGTACAAACAAGCATATACATCTAGGCTATCATTTGTGCTTTTGCTTCTTTATGTTACTCAGGTAGTCATTAATCCTCACTCTTTCAGGCTTTCCAGTGACTTACTTGTAGTCAATCAGTCCAACATAATTAAAAGGGTGGGGAGGTATCATGCATGAGCTGTAAATTATTATTCTTTTTTAGTTATCAGCTTACGGCAGGGATTTCAGTTCATTGAGAAAGCAAAGCTGTTTAAAAGAACAGTGTTCAGACTTTCTGTGTTCTGCTTCAGCAGACCTAGTGATTGTTTTGATGCAATGCATGTTCATTAACCACTAGTAGATACTGCAGCTGCACATAGGTAAGTATAGGATACCTAATTCAATGTAAAAAGGATAACTTCTACGGAGCACCTTGAAAACTGAAAAGCTGTAATTAGAGAAACTGCCTTAGCATAAAAGTTTCACCAGGACAACCTACTTAGAAGGATCGTCTTGTACCTAAAGTCGGGCTACAGTTTGCAGTCATAAATATCACATCATATCTTTTTTTAAGGCTGCATTTCTCTTCCAGTAAATGCTTCAGTTCACATTAATAGTTGAACACTGCCATCATGTCTGATTTCTCTGAGAAACATTCAAAGTGTATGAAATTAATCTAGAGGAAGAGACTAAAAATAAAGACATTTTTCACTATAGGTGAATTTCTATTGTTAAAAAGCTGGGAAATACCTTTCAGCTTCTAATGTCATGTCTGTGTGATTTTAAGCTTTGTTTTCTTCTATCAGAAGTACATCATGCCCTTAGTGTTTTTTTAATGCAGTCTATAACTCTTCCTATTCCTCAAAACAGTATCACTCTTAAAACTGATGTCTGGAATATTCTTCTGGAGAGAGTGTCTACAACAAAATGAATAAAGGACAACTTCTTAAAGCATTATCCTGGTGTTCTCCCATGGAGCTTGGAGTGCAGTTCACACTACTTTAGAAAAGAAAATAGAATTTGCTTCAGAAATATCCAGCCATTTTTACTCCTGCATCGTGTCTCTGCCTCCTTAGTTGTATTAATGCAGGTTTTCTGAGGTAATACTGGAAAATAGATCATTAAAATGATCATGGTTAAAAATAACCTTTTCCCCAAGATGGAAGGAGGCAGAGTTTTCTCTCTAGGAGCACTGCTACAAAAATTTTCTGTGAGAGGGGAGGCTCCTGCAATCTGTTGCAGTGCCCAGATTCACACACACACATACATACTCACTCTCACACAGAGACCCTTAACTTTAGACACATGAGTAATGGTGCAGTTTTGTAATTAATTTTAGCTCTTCTAACTATGGACTGTTGCCAAAGAAGTATTCTGCATTTCTTCCTTCCCTTTGCCTGCACACTGCTGCCATTTTTTTCTCCTGCCCCTAATGATAGTGCAGATGTGTGATGAGCAAATTGCCTTGCAGATATGCCTGAAAACTGCACAGAGAAAAAGGGAATGGTTAGTCTTCAGTCTAATAAGAAAACTGCTCTTGACTCATTGCGTCTGCGTTTTTGACTTTGGGGCTGCATAAGATAGGAAGACATAGCAGAGGAACAGAGAGGAGAACTAAGGCAAAATGTCTTGGTGCTTTCATGCAGACAGATGGATTTACCCACTCTGGGATGAATTAGCTGATATGTAGTTGTTCCAGTCTACCTCTACTGTCACTATGGACAGGGAAGAAAGGAATGTGTCTGTCCATAATTTAGGCATTGGGAATCTTCAAAGTGTGAAAGTGCCACCACTTTCATCCATAGAGCTTCCCGTGCTGAATTTTTTAGGGTGGGACTTCATATTTTTAAGACGCCCTCTGAATGCAATGGTCAAATCCAGCCAGCTTTGAGACACTGGTGCAGATGTGAGGAATATTAGCTTCCTACAGGATTTGTGTTAAGCCACAGTCTGGACAGAGGACAAATGTTACTATTGCAACAACACATCATCAGTAGGGTAAAACTAACCTGTCTCACGACGGTCTAAACCCAGCTCACGTTCCCTATTAGTGGGTGAACTATCCAATGCTTGGTGAATTCTGCTTCACAATGATAGGAAGTGCCAACATTGAAGGATCAAAAAGCGACGTCGCTATGATCGCTTGGCTGCCACAAGCCACTTTTCTCTCAATGACTGATCATGAAATATTTTTAGTCCTTTCTTATAAAACACGTAGTTCACATGGGGAAGGACACTGAAGACAGAGTCAGTATGATGTATGGTGCATGGAATTGACTGGTGTCTTTCAGAATAAAAGCTGGTATCCAAGACGAGAGACTAATAAATTGAATTCTGAAAACCCATAGAGAGAATAAATTTGTCTTCGGCATATTTTCCTTGCAACCTGGGGTATTTGTATCTCACAAGAAAACACGGGTTTGAATATTGAAAAGCCTTGTACTTTAAATGTATTAAAAAGACATTTAAACTCCAGTGTTTAAATGAAGATTTGTATGGTACTGTATCGGTGTGAAGAAACACTTAAAAAGGAGTAAACTTTTTTCTGTTTTGCAGGTTGAATATTACAGCTTCACATATACTTGGGCTTTTTCTACTGATGTCCAACACACAATAGATACTCCAAAAAGTATTCAGCAGGTGCCTCTGCAGCATAACAAGAGTCCTTCTTTGATACAAGATGGAAGACACATACAAAGATAGGACTTCACTAGTGAAAGGGGCCAAAGATATTGCCAAAGAGGTGAAGAGGCAAGCAGTGAAAAAAGTGAATAAAGCTGTTGACAAAGCCCAGGACGGTTACACACAGAGGTCCTACAATCGATTCCAGGATGAGGAAGATGATGATGATTACTATGTCCGAGGAGGAAATTATGGTGTAGAAGCTAATGATGATGAAGGATCAAGTGAAGCAACTGAAGGACATGATGAAGATGATGAAATTTATGAAGGGGAGTACCAGGGAATCCCCAGCATGGGGCAGGGAAAGGATGACATGGTGGCCTTAGGCCAATCTATGCGTGATGAATATAAGGATCGCCATGAACTGGAAACAGAGAGAAAAGCTGATGAAGAAGAGCTAGCACAGCAATATGAATTAATAATACAAGAATGTGGCCATGGTCGTTTCCAGTGGGCCCTCTTCTTTGTGTTGGGAATGGCCCTAATGGCTGATGGGGTTGAAGTTTTTGTAGTTGGATTTGTGTTGCCCAGTGCTGAAACAGATATGTGTATACCCAATTCTGGATCAGGATGGCTTGGTAAGTAAAGTCCTAGCTCTGTCTTTTTACTGTTACAAGAGTTGGTTACAGTAAGCCTAAATATATATTTGTCAACACCACCAATCTTTATATAAAAACATGTCTGTATTGAATATAAATAAGAAATCCACAAAGTGCAGTAACATTAATTAACATTAGTTATGGATTCAGTGAAAATTATAATTTTATTTTTTTAGATGGTTGTTTTCTTATTCTGTCAGTAAATAAATCACTAAAGAGGAAGACTGCACAGTAAAACTGAAGAGGAGAAGGACACAATTTGTTCTTATTTACAAAAGTAGGCATCTAGATGAACTAATTTAAAAAAAACCACCTCAAAGTACAAAATCAGCCCAAGGTGGAGTTCTGCTGGATTTTTACAAATGTAATAAAGAGTAGATGATACAATGTTGTCTGGCAACATTGTCATAATGCATGGGAACTTTCCCCTTGTGAGGTGGAATGCAATCTGGGAAACACAGGAATTCCAGAGAAAATGCTGTATAGTACAGCCTTGCCCTCTTTTTGTCTTTAGTCCTTTTATACCAATGACTGTTCTCTAGCCATTCAAAAAGAATAATGTTTACTTTGGGTCAGGGGAACAAATGACCAAAGATGAGCCTGGGGTATGTTTTTTGTGTTTATTCTGTTGATGGGGGGATGAGCTGTGTCTCATCCTCTTACCTACTCCCTCCTGTGGGGTGGCAAACAGAGAGAGCAGCAGTGCTGCAAGGAGGTCCGTGCTTGCCCTTCCTGGGCATGACTGGGCACAACAGGTAAAACAAGGTTCTCATGGGGCAGGGCAGTGGAGAAAAACTGTAGAAATGGTTCTACAAGGAAGAGGGGGAGGGACATGGTTTTTTTAATATGATTTTTTTATTCATTCCTTGGCAGTTGAGGACAACTCTACTCATCAATTTTTTCAACTTTTGCAGTTTTTATATTGCTAAAACAAAAATTACTGATCTCAATTCCATTTTTTGGTAACTGATAAAGCTGTTTGTCTTAGCATTTTCTCAACACCCTCTCAACAAATGATATGGTTGAAGTTGTCTTTTTTTCTCCAGGATGATAACAATATAAGGGTAGCCACCAAATCAGTCTCCAATTAACTTATATTACATTGTATTTTAAAAAAAATAATGTTTTATTTAAACAGCAACTGTAAGCATTGTGGAGGTGTCTGGAAATAGGAGTGGGGAGTATTGTCCCCACAGTAGCAGGGGCCATTGGAATTCATATTCACCTGTTGGAGTCTGCCCCATGTCAAGAAGCCTATTGAGAATATCCCTGTCACTAGACCCTTCATGACACTGACTTGAGATATATTGGAAGGGCTCTGTCAGTGTTTAACTAAAATTCAGTACAGAAGCCGTTAAATACGTCATAGTTGTAAATATGTGTGTATATGTATGTGTGTGTATAAATAATGATTGTTGACAAAATTAACATAACAGCTGTGGAGAGCTTAGGTGTGCAAGCAATGTATTTTCATGCCTAAAGTATAGAAATTGTAGTGTATCTTTTATAATAATATTACTCTAGCCTTTGTGTTGTGATATTAACAAACAAATAATTCTGTGCTAAAAGATTAACATACAAAAGCAGGAAAGAACAGAGATGAGCAATTTCTATCCCTGTGTGTATGTTGAATGCATTGCAACACATGGTCATTTTATCAATAATTTCACAAAAGAAAAATATTACTTTTCCATTGTTAATAGAAATATATCATTAACTGCAATTCATCAGTACACTGACATACATATTGCTTATAAACTAAGTAGATACACTGCTTGCAGGCAGGATAACCTTAATTACAGTGATACATAATATTCATTGTATCAGTGAATGCTTAGTGAAAGCATTTTTATATTGTTATAACTAGGCCCTCACAGCCATGCATTTAAATTATTTTGCCGTTGTGATTTCACATCATAATTACATCCTAGCTGGGGTCTTCCAGATATACAGGAAGACCAGGCATAATTTTTTTTTGTGATTATAATTTCATGATCCAGAGGGCTTAATGTTGTTGGAATACTAAAGTCATAGGACCAGTGGTAGGATTCATCAGGTAGAATTGGTACACATACAAAATATTTTTCTTCAGACAATTTTATAATCTGTTAAGAGACATACTAAGAAAATGTTAATTTGTCTTTGAAAAAGCACTCATTGACTCCATTGTAAAAAATGATTTCTCATATATCATGCTGTGATAGTTTCCTAGGGAACATGAGCTAATTAGAACCATGGATAATATTCATTTACCCTCTCTGTTGCATTTTTAATTTTTTTTTTAAATTTACTACCACTAGGACAATTTCCCAAATTTCTTTCCTATTAATCCTTGTATGAGCTTGAGGCCTCTGTTGATTGATCATTAGCAGCATTTCAGAGCCTATAGAGTCACTTGATGACTACGCTGATCAGAGTCATTAACTAGCTTCTGATTGGCTTTTGAGTTGAATAATAAAATAATAGGGTTTCCATCTCCAAGAAGTTGCTTCATTAAAAATAGGGAAGCTGACTTGCTTAAACTCTCAAAGAGTATAGTGACATGTCACTAAGCAGGATGGAAAGGTGCAGTTCAACCTGGCTGTACTTGCCATCTCCTGCATGTGAGTAGATTCACACTGACCTCTTGGGTTCTGACACTGATAGGCAGGACTGTACCTTCATGAGACAGGGTTTAGGTTCAGGCCTAAAGATATCATTTCAACTCTTTTCCTGCTTAGATCTTCTCTTTGGTTTTACATGTAGCTCAGAAGTGGACTGGTATTACGTTAATTCTCTGGGCTCTGATTTGGGTGTACTTTTCTACATAACTTTTTCTCTATGTTTTTGCATAGAGGAGTTTTATTGTGGTGGTTTTTTTCATTCCTGTAAAATTCAAATTATGGTCTTCACGTTCCTCAGCATCTCTGTATCTGAAATACTGACATATTGTTTTCTCTAAGCCAGGCAAAGCTAGTTCTTCCCAGTATATCTGTTCCAGATACCATGCCACTTCTGACCATCCTCTGACTGGTTCTCCCGTGGGTGCTCACCCTGATGTCTAAGATCATTGACAGCTGCACTGCTGTCACCATTGCTAGCAGTATATACAGGCTGACTCCTGCTTGACTGACCCATGATGATGCTTTTCATGGCACCGGTTGGCACATTTTTCAGACAGATACCTCCATCCCTTTTTCATACTTTGTCAGAATCCTAGAAACATATAACAGTTTGAGTTGGAAGGAACCTTTTAAAAGTAATCTAGTCCAACCTCCATGCAATAAGCAAGAACATCTTCAACTACATCAGAGGCCCATCCAGTCCTGAGAAATACCAGGGTCCCAGGCTTAAGTTATTATCTTCAAACATTTTTTTTTTTGCATTCATACCAACAAAACCAGACAACTGATTAGCCACTCATATTTGCTGATTGACATCTCTTCCAGAAGCCAATTGTTCCTCAGTGATTTCTATCATTGAATCCCTATATGATCCTCTGCATGAAGTTTAGTCTAAATGATCTCTTGAGGGTGAATAATCTTTTATTTTGTTCTGTTTTACTTACCATTACGTGAAGCAATTTGTTTGCCAAGACTTCGATACAGTTTCATAGACAGTACAGTAAAAACCACAGAAATAATCTTTATATATTAAAAATATTCTTAGCTGATGATTCAGTCATACAGACAGTTTCTTCCATTTAAAAAACTCAAGTATTGTGGTAAATCACAGGACTGATAATGCAAGTATGAATAGCAAGAAACAGCTTTGGAAGTAAAATTATTTTCTGAAAACCCACGTTTAGCCTTAATGAAAGGCTTTTTTCTGATATTATCTGGATTTAATAATCAAATTTTGTGTAATATTTTTAGAAAGAAGAGTATCAGAGGCATAACTAGGTCTTTTGGGCCAAAGTAGTTTTCAGTCTGAGACAACAGCCTCCAATTCTGCAATTCTGTATTGGGTAGCTGATGCAACATGCTTATAAGCTCTGCTAAGAATACCAGATGGTCACTGAATTTTTCCCCTCCTTAGTTTAAAAAAGTACTGGTTTTCCAGATCCTTGCTACTTAATTCGATTCTGGTTTTGCACTGATCATTTTCAACAACTTTATATTCAACCAATACCCTCCTAGAAACTTATCAGTGAAAAATGTAAGTCCTTCACTTGGGACAGAATAACCCAAATCACTTAATTATACAACTGGTACAGGCTTAGACACTGAACTGCTGAGCAGCAAACAGCTCTGCAGAAGAGGATCTGGGATTTTCAGTAGGAAGCAAGTGAACATGGGACAGGAGTGCCTTGAAGCTGCATTGGCAAGGATGCCCAGTAGGAAGAGAGGTGTGATTATTTTCCATTCTTAACACAGTGAGCCCAGATGTTGGATTTTCTGTCCTGTTGTGGAGCCACCTGAAAATAAGAGATCAACGAATTTGGGAAAATTTGCAAAGTGATTAGAGGATTGTAATACATACTGTGTAAGAAGAAGCAAAAGGGCATGATCTTGTTTAGATCGGAGGAAAGATGTCTAGGAGGGGAATCTGTCTGTACTATTTGGTGAAGTAATTGACGGAAGCTACAGAGAAGATGTGCAAGAGGTCAGAATTTGCAACCAGGGATCATCTCGTATAATGAAGAAAGTTCTCATAGTAGTGGTCAACCACTGGGAGATATTGTGCAGAGAAGATGTGGGATATTCCAGAGATTTTCTAAAGAATGCCTGAAGCAATGTAATCTTGTTCTGAAAGTAACCCTGCTTTTAGAAGAGGTTAGACTAGAGCTCTCCAAATGTCCCTAGCAACCCAAGCTTTTCTGATTTCATAAACTAAAAAATAGCTGTCTGCAAATGTATAACACTTCCACCACCCTATAACTAAAACAGATGCTGCAGCTGTTACACCTGAGTAAACTTCTAAAGGAAAAGAGTATTCTGAACTCATGGGTACACAGGCTTGCTGTTTCAAACACAGATTAGAGTCTAAATTCCTTTAGGCAAGATCATATAGCTATTCTCTTCAATCTCTTCATAAATATCTTGGACGCAGGACTGGGAGGAATACTAAGCAAGTTTGCAGACAACCCAAAACTGGGAGGAGTTGTTGACTTCCTTGAAGTTAGGGAATCCTTGCAGAGAGGGGGCCTGGAGACCTGGACTGGACAATCACCAAACATACGAAGTTCAAAAAGGGAAAGTGATGGATTCTGCACTCTGGGGCAGGAACAACCTTGGAAGTACATAAAACTGTGGAATGAAAGGCTGCAAAGTAGTTCTGCAGAAAGGGACCTGGGGGTCCTGGTTAATGGCAACATTCTGAGTCAGCAGTGAACAAAACTGCCACAATATTCAAGGTGAGGCCGCCTCAATGCAGAGGAGAGCAGGACAATCCCCTTCCTTGACTGGCTGCCCCCCAGGACACAGTTGACCCTCCTGGCTGCCAGGGCACTGCTGAACTCATATTCAACTCACATATCCCTTTCAAAGGGGCTGTTCTCCAGCCTCTCATACCTTTTATTTGCACAGAAAATTTAGGTTAAATAGGTATGTGCTTGTAGTTATCTTCAAATCTCTTCGAGATCAGTTGTGTCTGAAATAGTTAAAAATCTTTGGGCTCCCCATTTGCTCATTATAGGTTATTTTATGTCTCTGCCTGTCCTAGTTAGAACAGCTGGGACCATTCATCACTGTGTGGGTGTAACCCAAACAGTGTATTCCACACCCTCTGTGCCATTTCCCAGAAGCTATAGACTATCTGCAGCAGCTGCCCAGAGCACACCTGACCCCTCAGGCTATGAGCTGGGTGTGAAGAGGCCTGTGAGATAAGAAGATGTTCCTGTCCTCACACCCAGCACACACATTCACCCATTGTGGAAGTCCCCGCCGTGGGAAAGGGGCTGGGCATTCCTGCCTGAACCTGAAGATATATGATCTTGGGGGCTTGGGGACTTTTAGTTCCACTCGTGGGACCAGGCCCTCGACCAGACTGGGACCACCGCTCTCAGCTGCATTGCAGCTACCACTTCCAGCCGGGCTGTGACCATCGCTGACATCGGCAGGTTTTTCTCTTGCTTTTGTTTTGGACTCAGAGGGGCCCACCTGGGGTTCAGCGTGGGGGCTGACAAACACCGTTCTGTTCATGCCCCAGGGTGCCGGGTTTTTGTGGGTTAAAACCAATTGTTCACCTATAAAATTGTATTTATTATATTATTGTTATTAAAAATTGTCATTCTGACTTTTAATCTCTTTTGTTGGGTTTATTTCTCTTGCTGGTTTACCTTTAAACCAACACACTGCCTATCCCCTCACAGATCAGCCATTTTACCATTTATGCCACACAAATCTATAGTCTTACAAAAGTGGCAAAAAGAAGGAAATGCCTCCCAAAGGAAAAGCCTGAGGACTACTTTGATTTCACACATTTAATTTGGCTGTCGCTTTCACTTTTTCCTCTCTGTATCAACTGCCTTGGGATCTCTGACTGACAATACATCACTTCTTAAATCAATATGTCAAATGGAGTTTTTTAACCAAACGGAACATTTAAAATATGATAGTACACTCTTTTCCAAGTCTATATTTGGTTAGTTCTGCAGCACAGTGTAGTTATAATCTGTATTCTTTTGTGTTTCTTGTGCACTTGTAGCTCTGAATTTTGAATCTTGCATAAAATACTGAGCCATGAAATGAGACAGTGTTCCTTGTCAAGAAGAAGAAATATTTTCACAGAGGAAGTGTTAATGAACTACGTTAAGACATACAACAAACAGAATTTAATGGTTCTTCATCACAGCTGAATAAATTTCTTCCTATGCATGCTCACCATTAATTTAATGAATCAAAGACTTTAGCCCCTTTCAAAGTTTGACTTGTCATTTTGTCTTACACTATCAGTATTTTAAAGAATTGAAAGAAAATTGTATATTACTATAGATAGAGTTTGAAATAGCTTCTTATGGCAGACCTTTCACTTGTTTAAGGGAATGTCAGTGCTGAAAAGTATGGAACACAATTAATTTTTTAATCTACTCTGAATTATATCTTAAAGATATAGTTGTTTCCTTGTGATGGATACAGTGTACATACCTGTTTCACTTGTTTGAAGTATCAGCTTTGTATTTTTTCAAATGTATGGAATATCACTACTTCCATAGTTGATGCAGAATCAGTCACTGTATTATACAAGTGTAAATACTTACATGAAGGAATAATACAGAGTTACTGATAGAATAAATACATGAATATGACATGTACATTTTTTAAATTCTTCATGCAAAACCTCGTTTAGTAATGGCTATAGTGATAGTTAACAGTTCGTCCAGCATACTGTTATTTACTGACATTCATAATAAAGTCTATTTTTTTATTAATGCCGATCCATTTCTCAGTGCTTTGTCAGCCCTACAGAGAATGGGAGGGCTTGATATGAGGGAAAAGTATAATTGCAAGTTTTTGTGGTTTGACAGGGTACAAAAGAACCTGACAGCAGTCTGGGAGGAGTTACTCACAGATTTGTTATGTGAGCAGAATTATGGGTGATTTAGGGGAGTTCTGGCCTTTTTTTTTTTTTCATTAAAGAATCTCAGATATTACAGCCAGACCAACTCTACTTATTACTTACTCTACTTATTTACTGCCAGACGTGCTAACTGGAAAATGTTGCTCCTTGGCTCTGATAAAGCAATGGCACGTGTACCCAGCATCTATCAGTCTGTGTTCCAGCTAATGGAAACAAAACCAAGTAGTTTTGATGACACATGTATCAAGTTATTCTGGCATTTCTTAGCAAGTAAACATTTCTCAGGATAAATATATAATGGACAAAGTGCTTTAGAAGACTCTCAGAAACCTGTTTAACAGGCAGACTGATATTTTTGCTTCTTGAGAGGGTTGTAGAAAGTTGAAAGAGTACTGTAATGGAGAAAAATCAAGCAAATGGTATAGAGTGAAACTGGCTGTACATCCATAGTATTAAAAAAGATCTGCATTCTCAATGGTAAGTGTGATGCACCTGGCATTTGTCAGACCTGCTCATTTTCAGAGAGCACAAATACTTCCCTAATCCGCAAGAATTCAGTGCAATTTTCAAAGTTGATTCTGAAGTTGCCACTAGCAAGTCTTGTGCAATGAATATCATAAACTGATAGATGTAGTCATCTAAACAATTTTCCATCTAGACAATTTTCCATCTAGACATTATAACAGTGCCTCCTGGTATTATTGTAAATACATAATTAAAAAGCTTGTTTAGTTTCACCAGCACCTGCAGGTGTATTGGCACCACGCAGAAGATTACCCTGATCTCTTATTCTTAATTCTGACATTGGATTATTTAATCTGTTTCACTGCCTCTAAATGGGAAAGCAGAAACATGAGATCATTAGCAATGGAAGTTTCTTTTTTTCACCTGTGTAATAGGTGAGGTAGACCATGTATCTTGTCAGGCGCGTTGGGAGATATGTGACTTTCAGACCCTTATCAATTTTTGTAATCTGTTCCTAAATAAGTTAGGCCTAATTCAATGTCTCTTTCTAAAAGCCAGAGTTTGGGTTTGGATTTGGGTTTGTTTCTTTTATTTTTGTTTGGTTTTGTTCTGGTTTCAGTTTTTTTTAGTACAATTTCTCTTCCCCCACCCTTTCACTTCATTGGAACAATGGTGGTAACAGCCAATGTATGGACAAAACAAAATAAAAAAACCCTATTTCCTCCCATTTACAGGCAAAGATGTTTAAACAGTACTGGAATATAGTTACACAAAAGAGAGTTAATGGCTGATTAAACACTGAAGAAATAGTCAACTGTTAGCTTTAATATTGGACAGAAACCTTCACTAGAAGCATAGTTTTATTAATTAGACCTTAGTATCAAGTGTTTTGATTTGCTGAGTTGGATGCATCTGTTATAAATTTAAGTCTATATATGTTGGGATTTTTGTTTTAATTCAATAAGTTAAATGTTAGTGATATTCATAGGCTAGACTCTGTTTAGAGTCAGAAGCAGGACTAGTTGAATAAGAATTTAACATTCAGGAATAAAACATGACCAAAATGAACAGTTTTGAAATGAAATTAAATGATTAATGTAGATGACTGCATGGGCATTTTAAAGCTTTAGTGAAATATATTTTTAGACTTTGAAATTTAATTAATCCTGGCTCATTGCCCAGTCATATGCAGCATTTATAATCATTCTGATTCTTAGGATTGCCGTGGAAGTGCAGTTCAAATTGCAAAGTCACAGCAATTTCTGCCATGACAGGGTCAATTCAGAGATGGACAAAGAATGCATTGAATTTAGCATCTAAATCTGAGAGCAGAAAAATCCAGAGGAACCTCCGCAGTGCAGTGGGATAAAATAGGAATTAGGGGGTTAGGACAGTTTAACTAGGTGTGCTTTATCCAAAGCTTGCCTGTTAGGATTTTCTTGCTGATGCCAGAGGGAATTGTGGGATCAAAGGAAAAGATAGTGTGAAAATAGATAGGGAATCTGTCAACAGCTTCACGTCATCACCTGGGATTACCTGAGTTTATGTTAATGTCTGTGCTCTATGTATTGTGTATTGGTTACTACCACCTTGTACAATATTGTTTGTATGGGAAGAAAAATACCACAAATTGTGTAGTTTCTACAGTTCCATGTTGCTACATTTGAATGCTGATTGATTATTTCTGTTGTGATTACCAAGGAAGCAGTGCTTTAGTCTTTTTCTCTACAATGGATTGTGGATTTATCTAATGAAGCAATAGCTATATAAAATAGCAGAGTGCTGCTGTCTGCTGAAATAACCAGTATCAGTATTCCATCTATAAATTATTCCGATGAAGAAATGGAATAACTGTGATGAAGTTTTTATTCTGAGAAATCTCTTTTGGAATAAATAAAAATGATGCTGGCATCTGGTAGTAGATGCCACTCTTTTAAGAGACTAGTTATTGACATGATAACATTTTTAAAGCAGAAATGATTATGACAATGTACTGCTGCCTTATCAGAAAATACAGCAGTGAAGAAAATTCCTCATCCTAGCAAGTAATCTATTACCTGTCACAATCTCTGCAACTACTGAGCTTCTTCTATTAATTTATTAATTTATTTGATTTGGATATAAGGATAAGCAGAAGCAGTTATTCCTTTTGTTATTACAGTATTTCAGTTATAATAGTATCTGAAAGATGTATGTTACCAATGAATAATATTCTGAAAAAGTAGAAAACCCTGTATCAGCACATCTGCTTGTGTAAATTTTAGATATATTGTAAGGTGAATGCCACTGGAAATGTAAGGAAAGGTAACAGTTTATGGAAACTTAGAGCTAGAAAGTATTATGTTTTTCAAAATTAACAGACAATGTAAAGGTCCAGAGCTGTATCACCTTGTTCTGCACTAAATATATAAAGCAGAATTAGTCTCATTAACTCAAAGAGAGAAAATATGGTGGCAAAATGCAAATTTTTTTCCTTTCGACCCTTACACCACAAACACTTCAGGTTGTAAATCTCACAACTGAGGTACAGGAAGCAAATTGAAATTAGGCATATTAGTCTTATAAATTTAATACAAGCATGCCAGAGGAAACAAAAAAAAGAAATCCATCATACTTGAATGGAATTTTTGTGAGTGACTGGTGTGTGACGCATTGTCTTTCTTGTGGACTGTATTCCTTTGTAGCTCTGGAAAAGCTTTGATCAAGCCTTTCCAGCCATAAGTTTTCATCTCTGGAATTTCCCTCAGGGTGGACACACACTGCAATAGATTCCTGATTAGGAACTATATGCAAGTTGTTTTTCTGTGAAAAAAAAGAAGCATTTTTTTTGCTTTTTTTCTTTATTTCATAGAGAAGAAAGAACTGGTCTTTGTTCTTTCCTTCCAAGAAAAAAATTTTCTTGGTTTGTCTTTGACCTGTAAAAGAGCACAGCAAGATGACGAGTTTGAGTGGCCATGCCATGAGACCATTTTTACTTCAGTCTCAATGTTAAATCAAAGCAAACTAATTGTAGGTATTTCTTGGTCTAAAATTGGTGGCCTAAAATTTCATATAATCAAATTTTGTCTTCTTTAGGTATTTTCGGCTTTCTAAATATGCCAGAAGTCTCATTCACTTAGTTTCAGTTGCCTTCCAGCTGTCTTCAAGGCTCCATACTGACTTCAACATCTACTTCCCTTTTTGAGTAAAGTTCTCTGGAAAATTTGGACTTGATTTTTTTGAAAAGGAAAAAATATGGAATAAGCCCCCAGTTTTGTATTCTTTTAAAATTCCATTTGATGTTTTGTTACTTTTTTAGGCTTTATATTTGTTTTGTATTTGTGAGACTTCTCTTTGTAAGCACGGTTCTTGACTACCTCACAATAATTTTTCTTTTACTAAATCAACCATGAAATTATGCCTGTCACAATATTACAAACCTGTATTGTTTGAATTGCTTGTATTGCAGGTAGTGTTTTTTCTCATTATCTTAAAGATTGTAAATAGGTTTGAATGAAGAACTCTTGAGTTACTTGCTCCTTCCTTTTCCTGTCTGTGCTGGCCAACTGATACTACTTTTGCTCAGCTTTACTTTGAGTTCCATTTTCCTGATTTTCATGTTCCTCTGTTGCAGTTCATTAGTATTGTTTGAGAACAGGATCGTTTTGTCTGAACACCAGATAGAGTTAACTTGATTTTTATTTGTGTGGATCTTCTGGGTTGGTATCCGACTGAATGCCATCAGCTGTTTGAAATTGTAGGCATGTTTGAAATTGGTGCTTGGGTTTGATGGGGGTGTTTTTTGTTTGTTTGCGTTTTTTTTCCTGTTGATGGAGCAGAGGGGTATTTCTTGTATTAGTTAAAATTGACTGATGTGAGCTATGAATTGTATTTTTTGGTAGCTTTTATATCAGAGAATATCTCTAATTTGTTCTCTTACGTAAATCCTAAAACCCCAGAATTTTATAAATTCCATAAATGAATAAATATTTTTAAATATTTGTTTTGGATTGAAACAATATGTTTTGTTTTCCTGCCTTCATGAAAATGCTAATGTTCTAGTATTGCTCAACATGTTTCAGAAGAGGAGTTTGTCTTTATTTTTCCACTGATCTCATTGGAATGAGGTATTTTCCTTTGTGTGAATTGATATCTTTTTTTAGTTATTATGGAGATAAAGTTGTCATTTTTTACTGACTGTGAAGGATATCCAGAATGTCTTGTTCACTAAGCAGCTAAAAAAATTTGCAAAAGTGAAATGATCTGTCATGTGAAGGCTTGACACTCTGGAATTATTACTACTAGAGAATTAAGCATATAGGTTACTCAGGTGAAGGTCACACTGCAAGACTCAAGAATCACTGCAGTGTGATAGACACTGTGCAAACTTTTATATTGAGACTGAGGTGTTTCAGCATTCATTTTAAAATTAATACCCTTCATGTATTTAAACAGATAAATCCTATTACCATGTTTTCTGAAAATAAGTCTAATAATTCAAGTAGAACTTGACTGTTTGTAAATATATGTTAAGCCAAAGAGTAAAAAGCTTCAAAACAAGTGTAAAATTAAGCATCTGTGCTAAAGAGCATGAAATTTCACGTTGTAACCTGTCTGCAGCTGTCCTGACACTAAAGGCAGGAAGAGTGGATTAATCTGAAAAGGAGTAATAGAAAAAAGAGCCTGATATGCTGTGGCATTTGGAGATTTGCATACATTGCATATAATTAGGTAAAAAGAGTCACTTAACATCCAAAGTTAAGACATGAAATGATTGCTGTGAGAAATAGCTAGCATTTAGATAAAGGAAATCCATGGCTTGAGCAGGCTTGCGAAGACTCATGCACAATTTTAATTTCAGTAAATATGGTAGCTGTCACACACATTTGTTGGGAAACAGTACTTATCAGCTTTTTCAGATGGCTGAACCATTCTTATTTTACTTTAACCACTTAGATATACACCTTGAATTTCCGTGAATATAGATGTTGCTGTTCGACCACTGCAAATACCATTTAGAGAAAAGAAGAAATAGTTATTACAGAGGCATATTAGATGCAGTGGCAGGTTTTTTTGTACAAATATCACAGTGGTGGTACATCTGAGGAGATGAATGGCATAATATAACAAATAAGAAGTGAAGATCTGATATGTGGAATACATAGATGATTTTAAAGACATCCAAAGACACGATCCGTAGAAAATTTGAGTACTTCTGTCAATTCTGGAGTTATTACAGCTTTCTTATATTTGTTGCCTTAATGGAAAAGTATTTGCTTTAATTATCTCCTATTAAAAACAGTTGATTGGAGGTTCTGTTCAACTGTTGCTGCGTGGGTTTCAACTCTTTTCAAAGTCTTTTCTGACCAAAGAAACTATTAATGGATTATAATTAAGTATAGAGCTGAAAGATTGTCATCTTTAAAGTCCAAATATACTGTTTATCAGGGTTAAACAAAGATGAATCTGGATATTTTTATTCTTATATTCATTATGCTACTTATAAGCATTGGAGTCCTTCACTATGGATTGTTATATTCTAAACAATAGCATATGGGAAGATCCTAATACAAGTAAATAAAACACTGATTACAATATAATTCTTATGAAAAGTGTTTTTCCTCATGGAGCTAACTTAGGACCACGTTTATAATCGTGTTTTCCAAACTAGAAGTAGTATTTTTATCTTATTTTTAAAGTATTTTTTATAATGAGATTACTCTTTACAGCTATATGAAATTCATTTCTCATTCAAACAAATGACCTGAACAACACAACAGCAAAAAAACAACTTCATGCTACTTGTGTTAATGCAAAAAAACAACCACCAGTGAATCGCATAGCCTTTGAGTCTCTCTGTTGCAAGGAAGTCTGACTTTGGTTTCATTGCAGTGTTTTTTCCTGGTGAAATATACTTACAAACTAATTTCCTAAAAGGTTATATCTATCGTTTAGATAACAGGCTATGAATTACAAGAGATATCATCAAGTAATGAAGTTATGGCAGCACAAAGAGTAAAACACTGTTTAACTGAACCTCAGCTACTGATCATGGATGTATTGTTATGTTATTGTTTAGATTGTCCATAACTAGCATTTTAATACTGAAGGAGTTCTTGGTCAGCTGCTTTGTAAGACTAAGCTGCTGCTAGCAGTCTGAA
This sequence comes from Pachyramphus minor, assembly GCA_013397135.1. NCBI lineage: Eukaryota > Metazoa > Chordata > Aves > Passeriformes > Tyrannidae > Pachyramphus > Pachyramphus minor. The sequence goes on from VYXB01007440.1 coordinate 41,836, forward strand.
AGATGCTGTGTGCACATCCATTTAAAAAATACATAGCCACCTGGTAGCCAAAGTGTGTGCATAGTGAAAAACAATTCCAAACTTACATTTCCTCATCTGAAGAGGATGCAAGCATGTGTTTTGTACATTTGTACAATGGGACAAAATTGGTGAAATATGTTGGATTTCTGCTGCGGAGAGAAAATACAAGTTGTTAAAACTTTGCAAAGGAACAATAGAAGAGAATATCTTAGCATGGCATACGTTTTTTTCAGCTGCCATTAGCTTCTTCTGAGTGCTCTTCCATCAGATAACAGAGTTTTAGATTACGCATTACCTTGTGGGAAAAACCAAAGACATGTTACAGATGTCATTAGAAGTCTTTGTATTTTGAAATAAATTTTTATTTTTAAGAGTATGTTCTAAGGTCAGGCTGGATATGATTCTTGCGCTGAATTAGCTAATTTCTTTAGAGGCACAAATGTGCTGTACCAAAATAAAAAAAAGAAAAGCAGCCAGTCTTGTGTTCAGTAGTAGCTGCTCAGAAAGGGAGTACCACCCCCAGGATGACATGCTAGGTGGAAATCTATATACACATACTTACACCCATACAATAAATTTTTTTTTGTGGTCAGTGTTTAAAGGCAAAGAGGAAAGGGAGCAAGGTCTGACCAACAACAGGGTGTTTAATTTTTACATATGTAAATTTATGCAAAATGTAATATGTGATTTATGAAAGGTATACAAAAACTATAGTGTTATTCTCAAGGGAGTTATGTTCTGACCAGTGGAAAGCATAATAAACAAGAGCTACAAAGGTTGGAAAGGATGAGCTTATGATAATAAAGTGATAATCTAATCTCATTGGTTACTTGCATTTGTTGTGTGGTTGTTCAGCTATTTTAACCATTCATAGTTAAAGTTCTCCTTTGCCATTTGTCACTTTTATGACTTCTTTTGAATATTGCTGCAGGGGCAAAAGGTCTTAAGGAATTATTTAAAGGGGACTTCCTTTACAGGCTGAAGACAGGGTTTAAACTAAAATTTACAGGGAAAGAGAACCTCAATCTACCCCACTCCTAACAGTTTGATGCCAGTGCCAACAAGAGATGCCCAGAGTTTGGAGAAGGGTCAGAAGCCATCAGGTTTAGATAAGGAAGAAATTCTTCACTATGAGTGTAGTGAGCTATTGGAAGGGGTTGCCCAGACAGGTTGTGGATGCCCCATCCCTGGGAGTGTTGCAGGCCAGGTTGGATGGGACTCTGAGCAACCTGGTCTAATGGAAGGTGCCTGTGGCCATGATGGGGATGTTGGAACAACATGAGCTTTATGGTCCCTTCCAACTCAAACCATTCTATGATTCCATGGTGTTCTGTATAAAGAAAGACAGAAAATACAAAAAAGAAAAAAAGCAGGAAAATGCATTGAAATAAGTATCATTGATAGCTGCAGTAGGTTCAGGATGGAAAAGATACAGATTGTTGGTCAGGGAGAGGGATTTTGCAGGGTCTGCAAGGCAATTAGAAAAAAATTCAAAGTTAATATAATGGGAAAGAATAAGTTAATGCTGCAGCCCGAAGAGCAGCTTATTTATAGCAGTTTATTGACAGGATGAGAATATTATTTTTAGCATCGTCTTTTGAATGCTCTTTAGGAGAATTACACCAACATAAGAGTCGAAAGCACAGTACAATGACCAAAGGACTTGTCATCTAAAAGGAAGGTTAATGTTTTCAAACTATCAAGACTTGGAAACATTTTTCATCCATTGTTCATAGTGTTATGATGTTTCTGTACATTGGAAGGAAAGGACTTACTTGGTAAAATTTAGATTATTTGCATAAAAATATTTCAAAGTTACGTATATAAGGAAATATTTCATTGCTTTTCTCTATTTCTTATATTAAGGTGATGACTGGGAAAGCGCAACAACATTTATATATATAAGAATATAAGGAATTTCACTTTAGGAGTAAAAACTAACCATTTTCTTTGCTTTTTGGAAATTGGTCTGCCAGCAATGCAGCTCTTTACCTATATTTTCTAATGTTCTTTCAACTGCTATTGACAAGCAGGATCTGTGGGATGGGGTTTCCAAACTGCAATAACCCACTTGCAGCATGGTACAGTAACCTTGACCCCGGGAGAGATCTTAAAGCAGTAGAGTGAATATGCTAAGTGAGTCATCAGTCTTTTTCTCTTTAGGACCAGAAAATACATGAGCTGTGTGCATTCTCATGAAAATCTCGACTAGTGAATCAAAGATTTCTGATCAGAATGAAGGAGCTACCTGATAAATGTCTGCTTCTAGACCAAAAAAAAGGGTTATATTGTCTGTGTCCTTCCTGGGCCAAGAGAAAAGTAAACAAAGATATCTTAGTAATTCTGCAAATTTTGGATTTACCCACATTCTCATCAGCATTCTTTGGTGTAAGATTGAGAACCCAGCAACACCTAGAAAATGTCCATTTACAAAAGTTATTTTGAGAAGAGACTTAACCATTGTTTTTAAGGAGTTTGTTGCTTTTGCAATTTTCTTGTGATAAACAGTAATGGATCTGTCATCCTGTCCTAAGGTTAGATGGGGCTTTGAACTATCTGATCCAGTGGAAGGTGTCTGTGCCAGTGGGAGAGGGATTGAAACTGGGTGATCTTTGAGAAGGCTTTCAACCTAAGCAATTTTATGATTCTATGATCTTGCTAATATACATTTAACACAATGTGTGTTTTATCAAATATTTTTAAAGTATGTCTCATAAGGAAGGAACAGTGAATGCTTTACAAAACACAAGGGGAAACAGGGGCAATTGGGGGTGCATGAAACCCTGCAGATGTCAGCACTTCAGATGTTATTATCTGGAATTCCAAGCATGGATGGATGATTGACCTCTACATTAATAAGTGTTTAACCAAGTCCAGGCATTTAAATGTTTTATTTCAGCTTCCGTTCCTATCCAACTACCTTCTTCAGAGCAGAAGTGATTTTTTGGGAGGCCAGAATTTTACACAACAGCAATTAAAGTTCAGCAGAGATGCTGGAGAATTTGTCCATTCTTGAGACTAATCAAAAAGAGACACAGAGCAAGGATTGTTAGTATTTTAACTGCTTTTGAAGCAAAACAAGGCCCTTACAAGGCCCTTAAGAGTTAATTTAGAGCAACAGGCCTTGCTTTTAGTTAGAGTAACAGGCCTTGCTTTTAGCTGAAGATGATACCGTACACCATAGGAATGCTTGCACACCTACATAAAAGCACATAAAGTAAGAACACCCAGAGATAAGGAACAAAAGCGGAGGTTTGGGTCCAAAACCTTGCAAAATACACCTTGGAGTCAGCAAAAATCAGGAAAGTTGGCAACAAAATGAAGAAAGTTGAAAAGTTCAGAAATGGGTCGAGGTCTGTTACTCCTCTTCCTCCGGTGAAGAAGACAGGAAGTACCCTTGAGAATCTCCCCAAAATGAAGACTCCACCCTGGACTCCACCTTAACTCCACCTGCTATGAATATTATAACTAGATGTTGCAATTATATGAATATGCACGTAAAATGTTGTAATCACACATAGAAACTGTATATATTCTTTGATTTGTGCTAAGAACTTTGGAGCTCTCTGTCCAGTGCGAGCTGGGGGCTGCCCCAATGTTGCAATAAATACCTTTGCTGTTTAAAGGCATAAAACTCTGTCTCTAAACAGTTTTGTTGCGCCTTTTTGGGCATCACTTTCAGCACCTTTATTGTTAATGTCTGCTCTCTAGCAGATGTAGCAATATGTTAGGTGTATAAAACCCAACCAGGGAAGTTCAATAAGAAAGTAGATGAAAAAAAGAATTACATGTTTCAAACAAAATACAAATTTGATCGTTCTGTAAAATACTTGGGAATTGTTTTTTCCTTCTGACAGTCTGCTCAATTGTTGTGCATCTTTCTCAAGTGTTCCACTGGGAGTTTGTCCTTGGAAAGAAAATAATGTACAATATGCTATGATGTGAATGGTCAAAATGTTAAATATTTCAACTTATCTTCCTGTGAGAAAGTACTTCGTATGGAAAACATCATTAATGTAAAAAAAAAAACCCACCCAAAAATTATTTTTACTTGTGTCATTTTAATATATATAGCTGCACTATAATGTACCTGTTCAGAATTCTTTGGAGGAAAAAAACAACAGAAAAATGCAAAATATTGAATCAAGAACATTACAGTGCTTTTGTTCACAAAGGACATTGCCATTTTAAATAAACCCATACCCTGAAGTAGAAGGGAGAAAAAGACAATCACGCTGGACGTTTTAAATTCTATAGATCTCAAGTGGAAAGTGTTTGTTTCATAATCACCTTTCTTTAGATTTAGACATATTACTCCCAGTGATTAATCCCCTACAAGACTGCTTATTTTCTAGAAGTGTTCAGACAAATTGTTTCAGTGGGGAAGCTATTATTTTTTGCAATATTTAACATAAATGCAGTTTATTACTGAGTAAATAGTGGCATTTTTCCTTCTATTCAGACTTATTTGCCTTCATTTTTATTGTTTTAGCTAGAGGCACCTGGTTTAATATTTATATTAAACTTCAGTGCATCTGGTAACAAATGGCAAAGACATGGTAGGAAATCTGTTCTCCCTGGAGACATTTGCAAAGCTATGCATGTAATTTCTATGCAGCTAGAAAGGATAAAATAATTTGAATACTGTTTTTTTTGTAAATATAGAAGACTAACTGGTTTTGATGTCATCAATTGTGGTCAAGTTATGTAGCTCACAAAACTATCTTTTTTTGTGTATTACAGGTAGCATAGTGTACCTTGGGATGATGGTGGGGGCATTCTTCTGGGGAGGCTTGGCAGACAAGGTGGGAAGGAGACAGTCACTCCTGATATGCATGTCTGTCAATGGATTCTTTGCCTTCCTTTCATCATTTGTCCAGGGCTATGGCTTCTTCCTCTTCTGTCGCTTGTTTTCTGGATTTGGGTAAGCTCCTCTGGTTTTGTTCATTTCCACAATTCCATGTGTTAATAAAACTTTCCTATTTGCAAAAATACATTATTTAATGTATAAATACAGTCTGTGTCAGGGGTGAGAGAATTAAACAACGTTGCTACTACACTCCTAAATAACAACTTGACGTGGAAGAATAATGATTTTTAGGAGAAAGACACAGACTGAGAACTGTGAGATTAAGTTTGCTCTTTTTTTGCAAAAAAATTTTGCTTTGTGAACTTGATCAACTTGCTTAACTCTTTTGTGCTTCAGCTTCCCTATGTACAGTACCTTTTTCAGTCAGCAAAATAATAACCTCCTCAGAGGTGTACTCTAAGATTTTAGTAATATTCGTGCAGTTTCTAATGTTTGTATGGATAATATTTTCTATAATGCCACTGCACTCAAGAATGTAAAATTTAAAATGGTGTTCTAGATTGTGCCAGATGTTATTGTTCTTTTCAGAAAAATTGTAATACTCCTTAGCCCTCTTAATTCACTGGGGCAGTACCTTGTGTTACTAAGTTTTGTCTTTTGGAAGACAGTTTTGCGACACCATTGACTTTCACCTAGATTGTCCCTTTTGGGACATACAGCAAAATAAGTATTTGTTATGCCTCATGGCAAACTTGCCTGCAGGGTCTCCTCCTCACTGTTATGGTAATGATCAGTGCCTGTAGCTTTCCTTGTGACAGATGTATGTCTCGAGTTGGGAATTGTGTTCTGTTGTGTACACAGCTTATGATTAATGGCCTTTGAAGGAGCATGCCCTTTGTATCTGTATCCTCTATCTCTTTCTGGGTCCGCACTCTGCCCAAAGTCCTCCTATCCAATGTTTGAGAGCTACATGAATGGGTCGTGGATAATTTATCGCCATGTACTACATTTTAAATGGACCCTCCAAACCGAAACCAACCAACTAATCACAACAAAAAAGACAGGATGACCTGCAGAGTCATTTCTCATAGCAATTACTGAAGAGAAAGATGCATGGCTGGCTCACATTTGCTGTGTTATTCTAAGATTGGATTTTTCCTCAAAATAATCTCCTTCAGGTGATATCAGAGCTTTAGGAGGTCTCTGGAAAAGAGAAAAAGAGAGATACAAAATTTTTTACTATATAAAAAAGAGAAAAAGCCATGAGGTTTCTAGGAAAGAATCTGTTTCTCATACCCTCAAAATGAAAGAAAGCTCATCTTGATGAAATGTTTCTCCTTTTCCAGTCAATAGGAACTTCACTAAATTGTCACAATTTCTCAAATATGGCAGATAGCGGCTTAGAAACTTCATCTTCCAGTTCCCTCAGGACCCACTGATGTTCCTCATGAGGTCCCATCAACTTCAGGTTTCTTAGATGTTCTCTAACCTGATCTTCTCGTGAAGTGGGATATTGTCATTCTCCCAGTCCCGCCTTGCCTTCTGCAACTGGTGTGGCTTGAGTAATTAGTGATGAAGTCTGAGGCAAAAAAAGGCCCCCATTTTTTCTAGTCTTCCTTTTCTTAACAGTGTGCCACTGTACCTTTGTTAGCAAGAGAGGAGGCTTTGCTCCAGTAATTTTGTGTGAATCAAAGAGCCGAAATATGAAATTGGAATAATTTTAAATAAATAACTGAATGATACATTTTTAAAGACAAAATAGTATTATTACTCAGACTGGAAAAGTGTTTTTTAAAGGGGCAGAGAGTTATCTGGACAATTTCATTAAATTAAAAATTAATATATTATTAAGAACTATTCAAATTAAATTAAGTCAATTAAGTATATAGAGTTCAAGGTGGTCTGTTGGCTTCTAGATAATCTAAAAAAAAGGAAAAAAATTAAGAAACATGAAAAAATATAACCAGTATCTGATAAAAAATTGTACTTATTCAAATTATACTATGAAATATTATCTTTGAAGTCAAAATGTGTTTACAGAAGTAAACTGCTCAAGGAAAAAAATTATGCCTTCACGTACTGTTGGGCCCAGTCCTGTTTAACATCTTTATTGAAGATTTAGATGATTTGCTGATGACACCAAGCTGGGAGGGAGTGTCGACCTGCTGGAAGGCAGGAGGGCTCTGCAGAGGAATCTGGACAGACTGGAAAGATGGGCTGATTCCAATGGGTTGAAGTTCAACAGGGCCAAGTGCCGAGTTCTACACTTTGACCACAACAACCCCCTGCAGCACTACAGGCTGGGCACAGAGTGGCTGGAGAGCAGCCAGGCAGAAAGGGACCTGGGGG
>VYXB01007440.1:49232-59634 GCA_013397135.1 Pachyramphus minor
TGGAATGGCCTGCCCAGGGAGGTGGTGGATTCACCATCCCTGGAGGTTTTTAAACTAAGATTGGACATGGCACTTAGTGCCATGATCTAGTAAAGGGACTGGAGTTGGACCAAGGGTTGGACTCGATGATCTCTGAGGTCTTTTCCAACCCAATCGATTCTATGATTCTATGATTCTATGAAATATTCTTCTCATCTACAGAGTTTTATCTAACTTCTATTACAAAAAAATAATCTAAGCTATTAGTTTATTAGTTGTGACACAGATAATTTTAGTTGCAGCTTTTTTAAGTATGACAACTCAATTTAGGATAAAGTGATTAAAAGTGTTCTGCAGTGCCCTTTGTCTTATCCCAGCAAGTTTAACAGTTTGGTTGCTTTGAAATAGTCAGAGATGATACAATTTGGAAAAATGTATCATGCTTATCCAGGCCAACTGTCACTTCTAGAAGTAATCAAAGTTTCCATGCAAAGAAAAGCTAATTGAAATAAATATCCTGAGATGAACTAGAGTTTAGAAATTTTTCAAACAACTTCATATGTTGGCTCCTGGAAGAAACTTACTATTTCTCATGAACAAAGAAAAAAATGCTGAATAAATTTGTCCTATTTTAAAACCCTGGACTAGAGAGATTTCTTTCAATTTGCCAGAATTATCAAACTCACCTTCAGAGAGCTTTCTTCATCCCTCCTCAAGACAGTACCTCTAAACCTTCCTGCAGTACTCCTTCCACATAATTGGACCACAGAATCCGTGTGTCACTGTAGTAGCACTAAATTCATAATTCAGGTATTTTCTCAAATTCCTCACACTTCTGTGAGGAACCAAAATTTAGCAATAATGGATGTAGTTTCTTGTAATTTACAATTTTGAGGTGATTGTCTCTGCAAGTCTACACACACTGCCTTTTACCACCAGTTTTATATATTATATGTGGAGGTAAAAAGCTCTTAGAAGTCATGACAGGAAGGGTGGGCAAGAAGTCCATATACATAAAAACTTTAAAAATGTTCCAACAGAGATATAGACAATGTGAACACAGGACAAGATGGTTGACCTACACAAGCAGTTGCCTTCAGGAACTTCAAATATAGACCAACCTGCTTTTATAATTGTGTATCATCAGTACTTTGTATCATGTTGTATTTATCTTTTACCTCTTCATACCCACTTGTTTCACTGCTTTTTCATGAAGCACCTTGTGTCCTGTCACCCTGAAAAGGTCATAATCTTTCTGCCTCTAATTTCTCTCCAGCATTCAGCTCTCTCCCGCCCAGGGCTGGCTATCAATGTTTTTACACTGCAAGCTAATGAATAGCTCTGCTGGTGATTGGTTTCAAAGCTGATAGCCTATGCCAAAAGGGATATATGCTTCTCAGTGAAACCAAGGAAGCAGCTGGAAAGGTCTGAGCTTTCCAAATAGCTTAGATTCTACCCTTGCAGCTTTGGATGGTTTTAAAAGTTGACTAAACTAAACCTTGGATAGCCAGGTGAGAAGTGGTCTTCCCCTTGCATTTAAGAGAAGAGGATAGTGTTCTTGTGAGGAAAGGAAAACAATATGAAAGGGAGAGAAAGGCTAGACAAGGGAAATATACAAATCATGTAGACAGACTACATGACAGAAAAAAATCCAAAGATGTATTATAGAGTCATAGAATAATTTAGGTTGGAAAAGACCTTTAAAATCATTGAGGCCAACTGTCAACGCAATGCTGCCAAATCTACCATTAAGTCATGTTCCTAAGCCCCTCACCTACACATCTTTTAAATCCCTCCAAGGATGGAGACTCCACACTTCCCTGGCCAACCCGTTTCAGTGCTTTGCAAATGTTTCTATGAACAAATTTTTCCTACTATACAATCAAAACTACCCTGGCACAACTGTTTCCTCTATCCTGTTGTTACTTGGAAAAGGAGAGACTGACCCACATCTGCCTACAACCTCTGTTCAGGTAGTTGCAGGGAGTGATAAGGTCCTGCCCTAAGCCTTCTTTTTTCCAGCCTAGACACCCCCAGCTCCTTCAGCCGCTCCTCACAGGAATTCTGTTTCAGATGCTTTGCCATCGTTACCTTCTCTGGACACGTTTCAACACATCAGTGTCCATCTTGTAGTGAGGGGCCCAAAGCCAGACATAGCACTTAAGGTGTGGTGTCACCAGTGCTGAGTACAGGGGGACGATCACTATCCTGGTTCTGCTGGCCACACTATTTCTGATACAAGCCAGGATGGCATTGGTCTTCTTGGCCACGTGGGCACACTGTGGCTCATGTGCAGCTGCTTTTGACCAGCACCCATGTGGGTTTCCTTTTCTGTTGGGCAGCTTTCCAGCCACTCTTCCACCAGCCTGTAGCGCTGGCTGGGGTTGTTGTGACCCAAGGGTAGGACCCAGCACTTGGTCTGGTTGAACTTCATAGTGTTAGCCTCAGCCCATCAATCCAGCCCATCCAGATCCCTCTGCAGAACCTTCCTAGCCTCCACCATGTTCTCATTTTTGCCCAGCTTCATGTCATCTGCCAACAGACTGAGGGTGTCCTCTGTCCCCTCATCCAAGACACTGATTAAGATATTAAATAGGACTGGCCCCAGTGCTGAGCCCTGGGGAACCCCAGCTGCCAGCTGGATGTAACACCGTTCACCACCACTCTCTATGCCAGCCATTCAGGCAGTTCTTAACACAGAGAACAGTGCATCTGTCCAAGCCATNCCATGTTCTCATTTTTGCCCAGCTTCATGTCATCTGCCAACAGACTGAGGGTGTCCTCTGTCCCCTCATCCAAGACACTGATTAAGATATTAAATAGGACTGGCCCCAGTGCTGAGCCCTGGGGAACCCCAGCTGCCAGCTGGATGTAACACCGTTCACCACCACTCTCTATGCCAGCCATTCAGGCAGTTCTTAACACAGAGAACAGTGCATCTGTCCAAGCCATGAGCAGCGGGCTTCTCTGGGAGAATGATGTGGGAAACACTGTCAAAGGCTTTACTAAAGTCCAGTTGCACAACATCTGCAGCCTTTCTCTCATCCGCTGAGTGGGTCATCCTGTCATAGACAGAGATCACGTTGGTCAAGCAGGACCTGCCTTTCACAAACCAGGTCCGGTTGGCTGGGCCTGATCCCCTCATTGTCCTATATGGTCTGTGTGAAGGCACTCAGAATGATCTCATCCATGATCTTCCCCGGCACTGAGTTCAGGCCTGTAGTTTCCCAGATCCTTCTCCCAACATGGATACAATGATTGGCAAAGCTTAATCTATAGTGGGCTTCAGTTTTCTTGAGTTTTATCCAACAGTTCTCAAGGAGAACTGGTCAGTCTGGCTGCTCACCCTTAGGTACTTTGCCAGTCTAATGGCAGTTCTGAAAGGAAAACAACAGAGATGTTTTTCAGTGAGACTTGTGGTAGTGGGGTTAATACTGTTAATAGGAAGAGAGAAGAGTAGATGCAATTGAATGGAAGGACAAGGGGTGATGGGCTGTTTCCAAATCTCTGCATCTGTGTTTTGAGCTCTAGCACTTTTAACAAATTGCAAATAACAAGGTGACAAGTTGCAAATGCCATCTCACATGGACACTATCTTTACTTTTAGTCTGGAAATAGTCCAGCTTTGAAAGAGAAGACAAGGTATTTCAGATGAGCACCATGCTACCTTGTGCACTTAATGTTCTGTAAGGATTTGGTTTTTTTTCTAATTATCTCCATTCCTTATATGATTTTGCATTTCAAGCCTCTTTGGCTAGTGAATCTGCAAATAAACAAAAGCTTCTATCTGAAGCCAGAGGTTCCTGAATGCCTCACACATGTGTTTTCATTACAGCTGTCACAAAGTCTGTTGTGACAGATAATAGCTCTGAAGGTAGATTATCAGACATTTATCATCTTTGTTTGTGACAAAGAAAATGCAAATGTATCTTAGCTGATTGTTTGTTTCACTGAATCCTACCCTCCTAAGGTGCATCATGTAAACCTCCTTTTGGTTTCTCCTTCCCCATAGTTTTCCAGAACGAGCATGAACTGAGAGTGTACACAAATATGCATTCTCTCTTGCCCTGCCTACTTCCTGTGGGGTATATCACATAGGATGAAAAATAACTGGAAAATATTGTAGCTGTCATTCTTTTGTCTGATATTTACACTGTTCTCTCACGTATGGAGCGATATATGCAGTAGCAAAAGGCTCTTGCTCTTTATTAGGTGTTGTTCTTCCATATATTCTTACATAGTTACAGAAAGAGCAAGGCTGAAGGCATGCATCCTGTTGTTCTAGGTGCAGAGACTGACCGTTATAAGTGAGAGAGTTTATTTTATGATCTTGAGCCAAATTCAACAAAGTTTTGTCTCTTGCTGGTATTGAGTTACAGAATCTGTTATTCTGGAGGCACTTATCACTCATGATCATCAACCCTGAGGTTTAGATCAGTGGTTTTTTTAATCTTTTAAAAAATATTCAGACGCCACACAATTTATCTGTCGAGGTGTAAAAAACGTACATATTCACATATATTTGCACCTTTTTGTGACCCTTCAGGAAGTAATGCATAGAGTCCCACTGTCATCTGTGGATTACAAGTTAATGTCTGCTGCTGTGGCTATAATGACTGAAAAAATAACAGACATGAAAAGCAGATGAGATGTAAAAACTTTAGCTTGCTTGAAAAATTTGTATTTAGAGAAGTTAAATTTCTTCCTATTTTTAGAATGAACATTCTTCTCAAGTCAACACAGTTTTCATAGGCTTTTCATCTGCACATGCAGACCGATCAAGATAGGAACATAGCTTGATGTATCAAATTATTTTCTACAAGTGAGGATGAGCCATATAATTTACAAACACATTATCAGCAAACAGCCCGCTGTATCAAACCAATTCATTGCCAGAAACAAACTTGATCCTGTGTCATGTGGGAAAATAGCATTTGCATTTCCCTTAAAACAAAAGATGAAGTCTTCCTACTTAAAAATGAGTGGTAATTCCGCTTTTAATTTTATTTGGAATTCCCTCTGTGCCTGCCACCATCCATTCCACACAGTGTTGGTGGGCAACAAACAAGCAGTCTGCTTTCAAACTTAGAATACAAAAATGTTGAGAATCAAATTCTGTTTCTTCCATGAATTTTTTTTTCTTTTTTTATTATTAAAAGTGCATTCTTCTTTGCAGTTGTTGGGTGATACAGTGGGTTGGGTTTTTTTAACATGAACAATCGCTAATTTATACCATGCAATAGCTGATAAAGTATCTGAAAGAAGTATCTGAAGGATCCTCACAAGAGAGTGATGGAAGAGATGCTCCTGTTCTCCCTTGCCCAAGTCTTTGAGAGGTAGTTTATGCTTCTGCTAGCAATGTTCAGTATACCAGATACCGTATTAGTTCTATTACAGAAAATGACTGTAGTAATTATCACATATTAAAATTTCTGCAAAAGTCAGAAAGAAATTTCTTTGCTCTCTAAAGAAAAGTTCTCTAGGTCTATTCAGTTTTTAAGGAGCTTTCTCATTGTTGTTTGGTGTAACACTTGTAGCTGTTCCTGCTCTACCTTTCTGCTGTCACTTGCTCTGAATTTAGGAGCAAGTTTTACGGAATGGAGACATGGCTACTGTAATCTTGAGATTGTCCAGCATAAGAGCAAAAGAACTGACTTCTGCAGTAGGATGCCTCCTCTCCATACCCTCCTCACTCCTCCAATTTCACTGTTCATTAACCTCCCTAAGATTTTCGTAATAGTTTTTTAGTCCTTGTAGTAGCTTTGTGACATAGGAAGACCTTCCTAGGTACTGGTATCCTGAAAGTTTGTAGCAGTATCACTCTGCATTTACATGAAGAAGAGTGTAACGAGCTGATAAGCAAATTTTCTGTTCACAGGTTCAAAGAATCACAGAATATTCTGAGTTGGAAGGGACCCATAAGGATCACTGAATCCAACTCTTAAGTGAATGGCCCATACAGGGATTGAACATACAACCTTGGTGTTATTAGCACCATGCTCTAACCAACTGAACTAATCTCAGGGTTTAAGGTGCAAAGAAGAAACAACATGCTTTACTGTACCATTACTATGAAACACAGACCTTCAACTCTAAATAGCAGCACTTGTCTATATGATGGAAGTACATCCTTTATTTCTTGTTTAAACAGTAGTCAGGTAATTTTCACTGTTCAGTCAATAGGAACATAGCATCTGGACTTCAAACTTTTCTTAGCCTCTTGATGTACTCACTGGAAATGCCAACTTAATCATGTCAGTTAAAACAGAAAAATTGTGAGTTTTCAAAGCTGATTTTTTTCTTGGTTATTTACATATCCTAAATAACGTTTTAATTTGTTGGCTCCAAAATTCCTCTTACATGTCCAAAAGGTCTACTTGGTAGAAAAGTCATCCCTTTAATACAGACAATGCTTCTGAAACCTTGGAGAAACCTTAGGATATAGCAAATATGTCAACACCCCTGGAACAGTCTTAACTACTAAAGCAGCATCTACCTCCCATTCTTCATGGTATCATTGGTTCATGCTGAAAGCTAAGAGATGCCTTTTTTGCTGCTTTTGGTAAGTTGTCTGTACATTTTATGTCACTGAGACAGGGTAGGTTCTTTCCACTTGAAGCATCCACTCAATGGAATACATGCACAACCTATTAAATTAGGTCTTCTTGAAATGGGGCAGCTGTAACTACTGTTCAGCACTTTCCACCTTTAGCGGGAAAGAGGAAGACTCTGTTTCTTATTCTGTTAGTGAATTTTCAACATTAGAAAAGGAACTCTAATTACTGTATTTGGGCTTTATTGTGGGAGTGCAGTTGAAAGCTATGTCTGAGGCCTGCAGGGTAAGACATCATGGCTGTAATCCATTTGTATTTTAGGAACTGAAAAGCCCTGAATCCATAGTAGCACTGAGGAGCAGGTCTTTGCTATCACAGAAAAATGAGCTGTGATTCCACCCTTGGCCATGTCACTTCCACCATTCCTCACCCTGAATATCCAGGGAAAACTCTGAGGACAATGTCTCCTGTTGCCTGTGACAGGGCAGCTTGCAAGGGAAGGCTTTCAGTGTTTTCAGCCATGAGAAGAAATGAGAAACGGCCCTTGTAGCAAGAATTCCTGGAGGTGTAAACTAGCACTATCAGCAGAACCCATAAGAGCTAGCAGTCTCAACTATGAGAAACATTCACTATAAGACTAAATCATTAGACTAAATACTAGCAATAAGAAGATAAGGCTTCAGGATGGAGAGAGACTTTTTACAAGGGCGTGTAGTGATAGGACAAGGGGTAATGGTTTCAAATTAACAGAGAGTCAGTTTAGGTTGGATATTAGGAAGACGTTCTTCACCTTCACCTGTGAGGGTGGTGAGGGGCTGGGACAGATTTCCCAGGGAAGTTGTTGATGCCGCATTCCTTGAAGTGTTCAAGATGAGTTTGAATGGGGCTCTGAGCAACTTGGCCTAGTTAAAGGTGCCCCTGCCCACAGCTGGGGTTTGGAACCAGATAATCTATAAGATCCCTTCCAACCCAAGCCATTCTATGAGTCTATGATTCTATGAATAGCTGTACAAAGGAAGTGAGAAAACAGCAGTCCCCTAAACAAGCATAACAGCTCAATCCCATATTTCATCACAGCACCTAAAGATATCTGAAAATCAACTGTGTAGTTATGGCACTGAATTTTCTTAGTCATGAAACACTTTTTCTGTATTCATGTTTTCATTATTAGTATATGTTTAAACTGTTTTGAGGTTTGTTCTTTCCTTCCATTTTGGCAGCTCCCAGATGACATCATAAATATGCATTTATCTTTAAAATTCACATAGAAATTCAAGCCATGCCATATACTGCTTTGAAGTATATAATCTGGTATGTGAGAAAGTATTTTCATCATCATTGGGGAAAATAAAATTACAAGGACATGTCCTGTTCTGGAACATTTGACAGTTTGCATTGGTAGCAACCAGGTAAAGTCAGTAAAAGATGATTTGGAAACTGGTACAAAAAGCAATACAGATTTTGAGTTACTTCAATTTTTGTAAAACCAAGTCGAATTTTTTTTTTTTGTCCACCTGACCTTCAGAGTGTTTATTTTACGATGTGAAAAAATGAATATTATATGAATGCATAGGCTTTTTGTAAAAAATTAAGTAAAAAACCAGAATGGGCTTAGTCAGTCCTGAAGTGCAACTGAATAGAAAATGCTTTTAAATATGTATTTAAAAAAATTGAAATTTAGTTACTTCCTGATTATGTAAATCATGGGAAGTAAGACTTAGAGAAATACCAATCATTCTTTGGGAAAATTATTATTAGTTTTCCATTAATTGCAATGTATTTTGGCACTTGTCAGTAGGCTGCCGTGATGTTGTAATGGATTCAGGACTTTGTGAAGGTTTCCATGCCAGTGATTGACAGTCTGACAATTCCCTTGAAACAATGAATGCAACAAATAGTACGTAGAATTTTCAAGGAAATATTTAACAAAATTTGTGTCCAAACTGATGAAAGTTTCCTCTAATGTTCCCCAACACATGGTGCAATTTGAGAAAAAACACTTGTGCCAGAGAAGCTGCTTTTGTTGGGCTTTTAGATGACTGCAGCTATGGGCTTGTTCCAACTTCAGCTAGCTGTTACTCTCTTGCTTAATCTATGATCTGTGTCTCCTTTCAGGATCGGTGGGGCACTGCCAACTGTCTTCTCCTATTTTTCGGAAGTGCTGGCTCGGGAGAAACGAGGTGAACACCTGAGCTGGCTCTGTATGTTTTGGATGATTGGTGGCATTTATGCTTCTGCAATGGCTTGGGCAATAATTCCTCATTATGGTAAGAAAAACAGCATCTTGTCATTTGTAGCTCTTCTGGTATGAAAGTAAAGCTCTTGAAGTATATCTTAAAGGGGGGTATTCACATCTGTTCTCAGACTACTGATGCCACTTTTGGTGGATATAGTGAGGATAGGTTGTACCCTAAATAAGAAATAATTTATTAAAAGACCCAAAAATTAGCCAAAATCTGTGTTTAGTCATATTCGTTAAATTACTGAAAACCTGAACACATGAAAATATAATTGATTTTACTGTTGAATCTGGGGAAAATAGGTGATGTGGAGACTTGCATCAGAGAAAATAAATTTTAATTGCTGGGTGTCAAATTGGTGCTCTTTTTGATACAGAGATAAATTGCCAATTATACATTCTTGAGAAGAGTGAGAATTTTCTTAATGTTGTCAGTGCTGAAATCTGAAATTAGTCTGAAAGGAAAACTGTGCAGAATGTTTCTTAGTAGATCTTTTAGTGGTGTAAAAAAAAGATATATGGAACAGAGTGCACTTAAATGCGGTAAGGATGCATGAGTGTAATGGCTGAAGTTATACACACACAAAATATAAGCTATTTGGTGAAAGAATTCTTTAATTGCCCTGACATGGTTAAACATAACATGGAGGTACAGATTCAATTCTGAGTCTCTTGGGCTTGCCTTTCAAAAGAGTGCTCACAGGTCTCCAGTGTTGCTGAGACTGCTCAGGGATTCTCAAAAATCAGCCTCTCAAGCACTTCTCCCTGGCAGTCCTCAAGTGAAGTAAAGCAACACAATGGGTTAGCTGGCATCCAAACCAGTTTTCTTTAGCCCAGTAGTGAGGTTTATCACAGTTACATGGTGAAACAGGGGACAATTTTATAAGGTTTGCCCAAAGTGATTTAAACATTTAGCAAGTGATAATGTCCAGAAATAAATTACAATTATGCGGACTAATTAAATATTTAGACTGTTGCATTACAATTGATTTTAGAGTCCAGTACACTCAACCTGAATCTATATCTTCAACCTTACCTTTTGACTCTCAATTGCTGGAATCAAAGAGAGGAATTTTTGCTGACAAGGCACCATGTGGATTTTTTTTCCCAATAAGTAAATTGCTTTGGATGCCACATATGTTTTTACTTTCCTATGGACTTTTATTTTCTTTATCTTTCAGTTGAAAATGCAAACATTATGACAGACTGATTTATATAGGTTGTCTAACCTATGTTGTGGGTGACACAATAGGTTATCTGGTGGGAGCTCAATACTGCACAGAAGAGGCAGTCTAGGAATTTCCTAGAGTGTATAGAGGACAGTTTCCTTCATCAGCTGGTAAATGAGCCCACCAGGGGTAAGGCCCCGCTAGACCTACTGTTTACAAACAGAGAAGGGCTGGTGGGAGATGTAGTGGTTGGAGGCCGCCTGGGGCACAGCGACCATGAAGTGATAGAATTTTCAATACTCAGAGATGCAAGGAGGGCCATCAATAAAACATCTACACTGGACTTCCGGAGGGCAGATTTTTGCCTATTCAGAAGACTAGATCAGAGCATACCCTGGGAAATAATGCTTAAAAATAAGGGGGTCCAGGAGGATTGGACATGCAGGAGGTTTTGACTGCAC